>KK119585.1:521451-540608 GCA_000611955.2 Stegodyphus mimosarum
GCTTTAATTTTAGCAACCATAAATTTTATAAATACACTTTAGCCCTTTAATTATTGGGCCTAACAGACTTAAGGGGTCAAATATTCTTGCTATTTGAGATAGCACAGCTCGTTTGGTGTATACTTCCCTTTGTTCTATTATCAAATTAAACCCAAAACATTCTGGTATTGGATTCCAAGTATACCTAAAGTTTTTTTTAGTATCATTAGTGAAATTCCGTAATCGCATCACACATAAGAAATTGATTATTCGCTGACAATTTGTGAAGCTCCATGCCTGCTCTACCTAACAAAGATATAAGCTGTTGTTGAATGTCCTCAGCCTTATCTAGACTATTAGCTCCTGTTAGGATGTCGTCCATGTAGACATCTTGTAACAACTACGAAGATGCTAATGGAAAGTCATTTCCCTCATCTTTGGCTAACTGCTGCACTGATCTTGTTGCTGAAAAAGGCGCACTAGTTATGCCATACGTTACAGTACATAATTTATACTTTTTTACTGGATCATGCATTTCCGCGTTAAATAAAATTCTCAGTAAATCTCGTTAGCTAGGATTCATTAGTATCACGCGATATATTTTTTTACGTCTGCTGCTAGAGCCACGCCAACACAATTTTTCACCTGAGGCAAAGCGATAAATTCGCGCCCTGTACACGATGCAAGTTATCCGACTATTTTTGGGGAAGGAGAAGAAATAGATATATATGCATGCACAAAATAAGTTAACTATTGTATATCTGTACTTATCGAATAATCTAACACAATTGTTCATGATGCTATATATTTGGTATACAGTCAAATATCAAAGAAAAATATTTCACTTCCTTGATTTTAGAAAGAATTCAAAATCGAATATGGCTGTGTCATTTCAATAGCGGTAAAGTTTTTAAAAATATATAAAGAAAATATCCCTAAAGTCATTTATTTCAATAAAAAATGAAAGAAACAGAATATCATGCTTTTACAAAAGTTTCAATGGTAATACTTGCTTTGAAAATAAAAGCACTACTATAAGAGATAAGAATAATATATTTAATTTAATGGTGGGTAATAGGCAACACTGGTATATGTATGTTTCTTTAGAAAATTGTTCGGCACATGTTGTCCTATAATTATCTCATATCTATCATGAACTGTAATTTGGTTACATAAATTCTGCAATAATTTGCTCCCACAATAGATTTATTACCGCCTCAAAATCCAAACTTTACTATAATCGATTAATCAATGAGTCAATTCTTTAACATACGCATTCCGCTTATCATTAAAATCAATTATCAAGGCAAGAAAGGCTTATTTGACCTTGAAGAAAACGCTATTTGCTAGCTAACTCTTATTTAAATATGGCTAAAAAATGGGCTATTAGAAAATGATTTCATAGATTGTTATCATGCTCTCACAATAAGCATAGATTTAAAACTAATAAGACTTAGTTCTTACTTTTATTCAGCTCAGCAGTTAGCTAAATGGTTTCAACGCGTGAACTTTTGCAAATGTTCAAAGCCTTGAAAGAATGAGATAGACTAATATACGATTCATTTAATCGGTCCAGGAATGTGTTTCAGAAATAATCGTGAGTACAACCAACTGCATAGTTCCATCGCAAATGTATGGATGGATACAACCTCGCTCCATGGATCTCGTTCAACAACAAATTTTACCCAAAAGAAGAAAAAGACTGATATTATAGTACATTTCATATGCAAACATCTTCTCAATCTTTCGATGCTTTTCCAGTCGGGTTCTATGCCTTACGTCATCTGCAACAAAGGTTGGGCTGTTGCGATACTACATAAACTCAGTTAGTAGACTTTGGACAGTTTGTTATGGCGAAGTAAAACCTGCAGTCCAAACTAATGAATGAGATTAGGGAATATTAACGTCGGCACCATCTTGGCAAATTTAGTCTATGCAGCTGATTGCAACAAGCTTAAATTAAATTCAACACGTTTGTTTGAAGAATAAATTTTAACGTTTGAATGCACCTTAGCACTTTCGATGAAAACTAGTATTGTAAATTCTTTGCTTAATTCAGCTGGAGGATTTATAAGAATTCAAATTCTATCGCTGTTTCTTGATTTGTTTCCAAAGTCGAATCAGAATATCTTTCTCAGAATGAATTTCTAAATTTTTGTAGCTAATTTGGCGCCCCTTCTAGTTGTTCATCTGAGGCAAATGCCTCACTTGCCTCACCTTTGTCCCGCCTCTGTCTGCTACAAAAGCGATGTCTCCTATATCTCAGCATAATGGCTAATAAATCATCCCGAATTGTACCTCCATTAAATTGTAAATAATTTAATGATTTTCCAGTGGAAGTTAATTCACTTGCGTTAAATACAACTCTTAAACGTGTACTACTTGATTCAGGATGAAACACACAACGATGCGGAATATAATATTTTACATCTGGTTCTTCAGCTTCAATTAATTCTTCCACATGACCCATACTTAAATACTCTTTCATAAAAGTTTTATACAGTTCACAAAATTTAAGCTCTTTACTTAAGAGATTCCACAAGCAATTTAAACATTTCACATCATTAAACTTTCCGATTTTAGTCCTAGAATAGTTTTTGAGAAAATGCTGTTCACGAATTTCTGCTTCTTTGCTCTTAGAAATCTCAGATTCTGTCTACATTTTCTATTTCCCAAACTCCTTTACTGCCTTTTCCAACTCCAAATTATGTATAATAAGCCCCCAATGTAATTTACTTTCCCCTTTAGCAGGAAGAGTCCCACTTACAACATAGCCGAAAACTATTCTGTAATCTCAAATTTGAATCCTGAAGGGAAATTTGACCTGTTTCTAAAAGCTCATAAAAATGTTCCGCACCTACAAGAAATTCAATTGGACCTGGCTCAAAAAATTTCTCATCTGCTAAACTGATGTTATCTAACGATGAAACATTAATTTCAAGAGGCTTAGAGGGAATATATTCTGTAATTTTGGGAACCACCAAAAAATTAAACTTAAATCAAAACTCTTGTCTTTATTTAAAATAGTCGCACTAACTCTAAATTTTATATTCAGAGGCAAATTATTTATTCCTGACACAGAAAAGTTAATCTTTGCTCCCTTTAGTTGAAGCAAATCTGTTAACCTTTTGCTCATAAAATTTGAATTGGCACCGATATCTAACAAACCTCTAACTTTAAAAAAGTTACCCGATGCATCTTTAGTTAAACAAACAAAAGTCATTAACTGTCATGTTTTTATAGGCATAGCATTTGTACAAAGGATGAATTTCATCGCAAGATAAAATACATTACGAATTTTTTACGTCAGTTAGAAACACCTTTTAACATATTTTTAGGATAACTGTTTTTATTACTCAACCTAGAATTATAAACAGCTTTTCCCTTTGATGTGTAATATAAATCTATCTCCTTAGCCAATTCTACAGGTTTAAACCAGGAATTTCCTTGCCTTACGTTTATAAAACACGTAACCTCCTTATCAAGTGTTTGACATATTTTATCAGATACCATAAATTGCTTTAATTTTTCAAAGTCGGTTATTTTTCTCAATTTCAGATAATAATCCCAACTTGTAGTTAATTCTAAATTTCATTCGTCGTTCGTTGTGTCTTCCTAAAATTTTCTAAACAAATTTGGTAGGTTTGGTCATCCTAGGAATGAAATGAGTGTCCCTATGAGCAAACTAGTATACTGAAAAGATATGATGAAATGAAACTTTTATTAACCTCTTACCATATAATAGATATAAAACACGATGTTGTTAATCTGATGGACTTTATCTATAAAAATGCTGTGATGTTTTTATGTAATTTTTGTATAAAATGTGCAAAATACTGCAACATTTTTCCCAAACGTAGATGTAAAATTACCCAAGAAACTTATCATTATGTATACAAATTGGAGAATGATTGGCACGTGCAAAGGATATATCAGGTACGAAAGTTTCCCACCACAGCCCAAATATCGCCTGCTCAAACAGTTCGCGTTGGCGTGTTTTATCATATTTTGTCAAACAATTTTTGGCATTTGATAGAAAGAGACTTGCTTTAGAAACCTGTGCTGTAAAATTGGTAAAAAAATATTGTTACCATTAAGCACAAGGTGTCTGAAATGGAGCTATCACGCTACTAGATTAGAACTATAATTTACTTCCAGTTTTATTGCAAAAAACCAGCTACAGAATGAAACCAAATCATGTGTACATGTGTTTAGGTACTAATGTAGTATCATATGACACTGTGAAGGTTTGGTATAGAAAGTTCAAAAACAAGAACTATGATACTCAAGAAGCAGAGCGCTCTAGTCAGCCTACTCATGTTGATGAGGCCGCATGCGAGAGCTTGTGGAAGAAGATCAGTATGCAACCACTCAACAGCTTGCGAAGTCATTAGACGTCAGTGCCATGTCCATTAGTCGTGCTATGCATCGCATAAACTTGGCGTACAAGTTCAATCGCTGGGTGCCGCATGAACTGCCACAAGCAGATAAGGACAGACGTGTGCGAGCCTGTACTAATCTGCTCGAATATCAATGCAAGGACAAAGTTCTCGACCATATCGGCATTTGTGATGAAAAGTGGATTTACTTCAACAGCACAGGCCAAAAAGAGGTTTGGTCTGTGCCCGGTGAGCCCGTCGACAGTGTTGCAAAGCACAATTTGACTAACAAAAAGATCATGATTTGTATCTGGTGGGACTACTGTGGCATTATCCACGAAGGTCGAACTGAGTTTCGGCGCAAAAGGGTAATGTTCTATCAAGAAAATGCAAGACCAGGTGTGTGTGCATTCATCGGCTGGACTCTGTACGGACTCGAATGCCACACCCGCCATACAGCCCTGACTTCTCTCCTTCGAACTTCTACCTTTTTTCACATCTGCACTGCATCTTGCTGGTGCTATCTTCTATTCTGCACAAGATATCCGAAATGAGGGTGATCATTTTTTGTACTTTTTGAAGTTTCTGGGCTTTGAAAGCTTCCAAAACGTTGGCAGAAAACCATAGATTTGAGTGGTAATTACTATCTACACTAAAGATCTGTTTTCAAGATTTTTTTTCTAACTTTATTAAGAACGTTTTTCGGCGGACCAATTTCGTTACAACCAGATATATATTGTAGAGAGAGAGGAAGAGAAATGTAAGAAAATTAAAATATATATAATGTTACGGATTTCGTATTTATTTAGCTATTCATTTAGAACTGCAATTAAAATTACTTTATTTTTCAGTTCAAAGCAGACGGTTTTTGAAGAGAAAGCTACTATAAAACTAAAAAAAACTAAAAATAAAGGAGCGCGTGTATTTAAGATTTCATAAATAAATATCCCGTAATTGCTGTTGCCATCGAAGAAAATCGAGATATTGATAGATTTTACGAGAATATTCTAGTGATTAATTAAAAAGCTTATAAAAGCCGAATTTAAACATCTCAGCTCAGTTGCTACTCATGCCTGCAATAGAAAAATAATGTGAAAAATGGAGAATATCCATTAACGTGGCAAAGTCCAAGCTTCTCATCGTTAGACGAACACGAACTAGGAAGCCAATCACGGAGAGATTGATTCTTTTTGGTACAGTGGTACCCGTCGTGAAGCATGCAACCTACTTAGGAGTTATCATAAATGAGAAACTCACATGGAAACAACATGTTAACAGTGTGAAAGGGAAAGCAATCGCTGCCTTAACTAGTCTGGTACCACTAATCGGCTCTAAATCAAATTTAGAACTTGCCAAGAAAAGGCACATTTATATCGCAATCATTAGACCAATCCTGACTTATGCCTCTCCAGCTTGGGCCACCTATACTAGGAAGGATATAGAAAAATTACAAATACTGCAAAACAAGGCCTTGCGACTTATTACGAACGCTCATTTCTATGTCAAGAATGAAACTCTGCATAAGGATCTCAGGATTGAATACCTGAATGAATATTTACACAGACTAAATAGAAATTTCTTTAAAAAGGCACTAAGATGTGAACACTTAAATAAATTCTCAGTTTTTGACTACGTAGCCCTTGAAGAAGACTACAACTTAAGACCTCTTGCGGCACATTTGACTAGGGACCTAAACTTCCCGACATAATAATTGAACTTTGCAGTTATTGCTGCACTGTATATATGTAAATATTAACTTCATCTATTACTGTATAAGTATGTTCTAAAATTTATTGAATTTGCTGTGTTTCATGTACTCTTATTTGTTATTCATTATTATTGTTCATGTATTCCTTATATTATCCTTTTGGTTTATTGTATTTTGCTATGTACTCATAGCACTTGCTCATGAATTATGACTTGTCAGGATATCCTCTCCATCGTTGTTCTTGGTTCCTTGCACTGCGGTGTCTGGCACCCCTGTTCTTTTCTCTACTCTCATCTTTCTTCTCTCTTGCTTCAGTTATCTTGCTTACTTGTCAGGAAAAATTACATTAGGAGCACTTTGTTGCAAACTTCAGTGAGCCGGATACACCGCATCCTATGTGGTATCCCGGCGATAGATTTCCAGACTAGACTAGACTTAGCTCAATTGTAGCTGTTTACTTAATGCTGTGATTGATTGTAGCGAATTCGCTGTGAGATTGGATTAACTTTATCTGTTTTGAATTGAATTCTGTTTAACGTTTGAGATATTGTGATATTGTACGAATATCTCTGAGAAAATAGTTCAGTATTTTGTTTTATTTCGAGTGAAAAAAATAAATTTTATTTACTTTTTAACGACTTGTGCATTCAATCCATTACGCACTCGTGCTCATGCAACAACAGTAAGGACTTTAAAATTTAAATCCAGAGCAATTCTTGCTAATATTTTTATAAAATAATTTATGAAATTAAATTATAACTCTAGACAATTTTTTGAATTTAGAACAAAACCAAAATAATTTCGAAATTTTAAATAAAACTGAAGAATTATGAATAATTGAATTTAATAATAAGTGAAAAATCTGTCTGTATCCTTCGGCTGAGAGCGACAGTATGAAGTAAGAAGTTTCCAAAAGTAAAAGTTTTTCAAAATAAGATTTTTTTTTAATTGATTAAAAGTTGGCACAGCCGATTTATTATTTTGATATTCAAACGTCTTCAGGAAGTAGTTAAATCTGAAATTAGTACTTCAACTTACATCTGGCATACCAAATATGTTTTTGTTTATTTTAATTAAACAGAAGTATCACATCTTTTATTGAATCATTTGCTATTCTAAAAATTAAAGATGTCACCCTTACATATTTAATTTGCCATTAAATAAAAATTATGAATAAAAATGTAATTTTAAAACTTGTTTCCTTGTCATGGAAATGACACAAAATAAAATGCCAAAAAATTAATTTCCGAACATTACGAGCATGAACCTGAAATTTCAAAATTCCTCAATATATCATGAATAAGTGGTATTTTCTTGATTATGCTTTTAAAACGACTGTCTCACTTTGTACCTTTTGTTCCAATATACATCCAAGCCCAAATCGGATACATTAGAAAAATTTTATGTGTAATGAATAGAAAGCCATTGTTCTATGCGGAATTTTACGTCCACATCCCTTAGAGAGAAAATACACATGAAATAATATAAAAAGGTGCAAATAATTAACAGTTACTATATAATATGCGATTTCTGTCTGTTTAAGAAAATGTGCCTTGGTGGAAAACTTTTTAAGGGAAATTTAATTTTTAAGGGAATTTTAATGCATTCCTTGAACAAATAGGAAAATCATTGCTCGCCAGCAAACAGAAACCGAGATGACTTTCAGGGATATATCGGCTATAATGGCTCTTTTTCTCCTTCCCTCCACACACAAGGTTCACTTACAACTCTTACTGTAGTTAGGCAGTTATAAACAAAGCTGTATGTAAGTAAAGCGTCGGCACTTCAATGGGAGAAATTGCGCTTCGTAACGACCGCAGCGCTCGTAGCGGTGGCGATGTGGAAACACAATCAGTAAAACTGCGCATGCTCCTTTTCTTTTCAGTCATTGGTTGTTTTGATTTGGTTGTTTATTTGATTCTACCGAAATCTTGTTAGCTTCTAATGTGCTTTGGTTGTGTTATTTATAACTTATTAATTTTGAACTTTTTATTACAAAAGGCTCTATTCAGAACCATTTTTTTTTAAATTTTCTCTAATGGCGTATCGATACTGCGGATTAAGGATTGCAAGAGTAAGATTTCGTCGAAATCTGATGGAATACATTTCTACACGTTTCCTTGAGACGATGCGTACTTAAGGAAGTAATAAAGAAGAGTTTTAGGATATGTATTGTTGAAATTAAAGGTAAAAAAATCTGATAATTAAAAGAATTATTCCCCTATATTTTATAATAAGGCAGGTACAAGTTTTAAATAATATTTTAAAAAATCTTTTTTTTATTCCCTTTCAGAAATATTCAGAGAAAGTTATGTACTATTTAATGTATTTCACTATTAAAATAAAAAGAGCGCTAATTTGAAATGGACCGAATTGAGCATTAATTACAAATTGACTTAGATTTTTTTCATTTAAAAGATGCCTCAGAAGCTAAAAAAATCATGTCATATTTGAGAAAGTATTTTAGGTAGAAGCTCTGTAAGTGGAGAAGAAATAATGCATAATTTTAATGTTAATAACAATAAACTTTGCTTAAAAATGTATTCTTTTCGTACACTTAGGACTCTGAAATACTGTACAAATAGAAAATATATACATTTATATATATAATTACGACGCAATTGCAAAATATTTACATCCAATCGTGTGAAAACTCATTGCGGCCTCGCCATCTTACTTCCGACCTCCATGACGTCACTGCAGGGGAAAGGAGGAGGGGAAGAGATTTAGTTTACATCGCCACCACTGCAGTGGATTGGCGCTGCAATTTGGCGTCATGTTATAGCATGGGAGTGCCGACGCTTTACTTACATACAGCTTTGGTTATAAATTTTTAACAATCTGTAAATTCTTCCTTTATGTATCTGTTTTTGCACGTGTGCATGCTTGTTTATCTGACAGCTGTTCCAAAAGTTTTGCTTTCGGAATAATAATATAAATACCGTGTGTAAGCACAGTTGTAAATTAATTATAGTTATTAGACAGAATATCTACTGAAAAATGGCAACAGCCAATTTCTGGATGTCTTTCTATTATATATTTATTATTCAGATGAAGTACGATTAAAAATGAATATTGGTACGATGAATTAAGAACGTTTGTTATGATATGTACGTTTAAAAATACGTTACACGTAGGTTATTAAGTTAAGAGTACGATTTATCTTTAAATAAATGTTTGTTTGTCTCTTTTAAAATCGTCTTGTGAGTGATTAATTTAACTACTAAAGGAAGCTAACAGAAATCAGAAGTGGGATAATTCTAAAACCTAAGCCTAAAACTACAAGGATTTGCTATCTGTAAATAAGTTAAAACGAATTTGAATTTCAAGGTATGTGCATTGATTGATATAATAGATTTATTATAAAATTTTATTTTGTTACTTTTTGATTATTTTGGAAAAAGAGTTTAATTTTTTTTCATTTAAATTTTGATATATATTCAGAACGTCAAACAAACTTATAAAATACCAATAACTGTGTTCTACTAAGTTATCTAATTGGAAGTTAATAATAATAGCATATATATATATATATTTGCATTTTAATAAGTAAGAAAATGTCTATTTTCGGTAAGGCAAAGAAATGTGATTTAAGAATATTAGCTGAAGAATTGGGAGAAGATGTAAATGAGAGTTATAAAATGTGCGATTTGAAAAAGATAATTTTAGCTAGTAAAGAGTACGATGAAGAATGCGCCAAAGAGTGGTTGAACATTATAATAAATGAAAGAAAAGAAAAAGAAGAAATTGAAGAACGAAAACGTCAAGAAGAAATTGAAGAACGAAAACATCAAGAAGAAATTGAAGAACGAAAACGTCAAGAAGAAATTAAGGAACGAAAACGTCAAGAAGAAAATGAAGAACGTAGACGGAAAGAAGAATATGAGAAACGAAAACGAAAGTATGAAATGGAGTTTGAACTGCAAAAATTACGTATTGAAGCAGAAAGTAGATCTACAGATTCTGGCACCAGTCAAAATGCTAGTGGTACGCACATGAATCCAAAGTTAGAGCTTCATCGTTTGATGCAAAAATTTAAACCTGAAGAAAATGATATAAGTTTATATTTAATTATGTTTGAGCGTTTAGCCAAACAATTAGAAATACCAGAAAATGCATGTGTTACTCATTTACTTGGCTTATTGCCGTATGACATTGCTCAGTTAATCGCCAGAGAAACGGATGAGATTGCAAACGATTATAAAGAAGTTAAAAAGATCTTATTAAAACGGTACAAGATGACACCTGAAAAATTTCGCCAAAAATTTTTTACGCACAGTAAGAGTGTAGGACTTTGTAGATTTTTTTTTTTTTTCAAAATTATATTTCATTTTTTTTTATTTTTCTCCTACTTATTATTAATATATTTTGTTGTTGTTTATTTGCTGTTTTAATGTATGTTAAGATTTGGTTCAATTGAGGACAATTGAAAAGTCAGGATGGTCGAATGTAAGCACAGTTGTAAATTAATTATAGTTATTAGACAGAATATCTACTGAGAAATGGCAACAGCCAATTTCTGGATGTCGTTCTATTATATATTTATTATTCAGATGAAGAACGATTAAAAATGAATATTGGTACGATGAATTAAGAACGTTTGTTATGATATGTGCGTTTAAAAATACGTTACACGTAGGTTATTAAGTTAAGAGTACGATTTATCTTTAAATAAATGTTTGCTTGTCTCTTTTAAAATCGCCTTGTGAGTGATTAATTTAACTACTATAGGAAGCTAACACGTGTTACCAGTAATTTCACACGGCAGAATATTTATCCGAATGGTGATACCTTAATTCCAATTAAAACTGTCAATCCCAAATGCTTTAACCTTTTTTTCCCCCAATCAGGAGCAGTTTGTCAACAGTCAACTTAGGCCCCGGAATACTGATAGAATTTTTCTTTTTCTAAAGACTAACTTCGGATTCGCGAATGTTGTTTTTTTTTTTTTTTTTTTTTTTACGCCGGCAGGAGTTCCTAGTCCGAAAGCTCTGGGCTCTTCTCTGTTTATTCTCATACTTACGGATCCCCAGTTAAAATTTCCTCCGTACACAATTACTGTGTATAGCAGTCTCTTTATTCTCATTAGTGAAGCACTAACTGTTTTAACACTTTCATTGGCTGAATTTAGATAATTTAAAATAGTTACCTAAATTTGAGATGTGAATTAGAGATTTAAATTTGAAAATTAATGTTGCAATTTTTTGAAGATATTGTTAGGTTACCGTAAAAATTGATAGCAATCATAACTTCATTTCTGAGCCGAGAAACTCGTTTATGCACAAATTCAAAGTACGAAAAAGTTACTAGCAGCTAAGAGAGTGGCTCTTAACCTCTTTTCTCCGATTTACCCCTTTCACCACTGCTACATTATTCCCCACCTCTTTCCCAAATTCGAAAAATACGTATACATTTCGTACGATTTTTTTTAACCTCATTGGAGGAGCAGGTAGTCAGACTGACAGCAGTTTCCTCTTTAAACTTTAAAATTACCTCCCGCCATAGAGGCATTCCCTAGTTGAGAATCCTTTCTCAGAGATGTTGTAGTCCAAATTTTCTCAAGGTCTGAAATAAAAATCCAATAATTTTCGGACTTATGCATAGTTTTCTGAGTTTGTCACAAGATGGCAGCACACTGCAGAATATTGTCCTTTCCGGTTCTTGACGTTTTTTCGCGCTTTTCCCAGGCGAACTGTTGTGTACCCCGAGGGCATGAATTTAAAGCGAAGTTTAAAGGTATAAGTAAATACCTTACACGTGAATAAGACGATCTGGAGGGCTTGTTGTTTGCTGTTTTGTTCCTTTAGATGTGTATATTTTTTATGAGGTTATTTTTCGCTACGCAAAATGGCAGCGAATCGTTATGTTTTTGTTTTAATCGTCAAATTATACATTTTTATTCTGTTTTGTAGTGTAGTTTCGGCAATGTCGGGAGGTTTCTATGCAGACAATGGACGTGAACAAAGTATTTTGTATGAACCTTTACGAAAGGAAGAAAAACAGGAACTCGAGGAAGAAATTCTTCACTTATTGGGACTAGATCATAGGCCCAAACCTAGAAATCATGATATATACAGTTCTGCACCAAAATACCTACTGGATGTTTATAAAACTCTGGAGGAAGATAATGCTGTTTTGCATGAGAATTTAGCTAATGCTACAAAAAATCGAAGTCACGGTGCTTTAAAAGACACAGATTTCATCGTAAGTTTTGTTAACAAAGGTAGGTGCTATTCTTTTTGGAAATATGCCGTAATTTTCATCATTATACAAACAAAGGTCTATTAAATCAACGTTTCCCAGACCATTTTGTGATCGCAATCCACAGAAACGCATTTGTTTTGAATAGTAGGGGGGGGGAATGGAGAAGGAAAGAACGAGAAAATAATGAAAAAAACACGATTAAAATATGTTTATCCAAAATTAGCCTCAGTCTAAGGTAGACTTTACCTGATTTTAGAAACTGCGTAATTATACCAAAAGCATGAATCTTCATAATCCTTTTTTCAATAAAATCGTGTTTAAAAGTTTGTCATGCTTTTGGTTTCATAAAAAAAATTTATTTAAAACTTCTACTCACTGATTCTCACGGTTATCTAATGGAATACTCATTTTTAAACTCTAGCATAATATAAAACATTACTAAAATAACATGCAAGACATATTAAAATGATAACAGCAAAAAGTTCAGATTTGATATTAGTGTTGATGTTTATGTGGTATCAACAAATATATTTTTTATAACTACACACTGAAATTCTTTACAGAATTATAAATTAAAATGAAGTATGTAAATAATAGGAATTCTGTAATTTTATGTGTTTAAATTAATTTTAATTTTTAGATTTAATTAAACTCACTTTACCTATGCTAAATTACCAGTTAGCAAGGCAGTTACAGCTACCATAATTGATGGCACATCTTCATGCTGATTGTATTGTCATGTGTAGGAATTCAATATAATGACTCTGTTTTAAATAAACTTCATTTTATTTTAAATAATATCATATTCTTGCCTTTATACCTGAAACAGATGAGAATAATTTTATATGCTTCTTCCCCTTGTTCAAATTAATAAAAGATTAATTATTTTTACTATCACATATTATACTAAATGTATAGTGCCTGACATAGAAAATGCAACACTATGAAAAATATGGTTGTCTTGCAACTGAACAATTTATGTAAATGATCTAAAATGAAAGTTTGTCACATGATAATTGTACAAATTACAGGGAATATACAGCTGAACAATATATGTAAATAATTTAAAAGGTTAATTTGTCATGAAGTAATTTATTAAGCTGAAAGAGATGCAAACATCAAATGAATCAACAAAAAAGGGTATTCTGTGCCATCATGGAAAAGCCATTTTTGAACTGTTTTTTTATCTCAAAAGAAATTCATAGCTGAAAAGATATTTCACAGACCATTTCTAAGTCAGATTGTACAATCAAATATTTTCATCAGAGGTTTTGTTATCATCATACTAAAGGCTTGTTGGTCCTTCCTTCATCTCAGAGCTGAAACACACCTTCGTGTATCCACTGTGCTAAAAATTTAAACAAGTTGAGTTAAAGAAAAGAATGAATTGTGACAGTTATATTGGCATATCTGGATAGAAATTGGCAGATTTGGATCAATGCATATGAAACTCTGTTATGGGGCCTTAGGAAACACAACTGTCATAAGAGTTTTTCAAGCTCCAATATCAGGAAGAATAGTTTGTTGGAAAAAAAAAATTAAAATATATCTGTATTATTAAAAAATAATGAAAATCTGAAAGTGTTCAGATTTTACATAATGCCCAAAGGAGCAATTTTTTTTAACACGTTTGTGTGTTACCTTTATTTATTGAATATCATGTTCTTCATACTTAAACCATAAAATTCAATTCAACAGCAATATTGCAAAATAATTTTAAAATGAGCATAATTTTAGAATTTCCGATACACAGTCTTGCACTTTAGAGATCAAAGTGTTTTTTTTTCCCTTGCAGTGTTGCCATTACTTGCTTTGAAATCACTGAGTTTGCTAATAAAAAATTCATTAACCCTTTCTGGCAAGCTACCTTTTAAAGTTAGAATTTTGACCAAAAAAAAAAAAGACGGTAGCCAATATAATCAGACCTTGAGGAGTACACAGGTAAAATTTTGTGAAGATTTTACTTACCGTTTTAATTCTGTGGTATGTGCCTGGAGCAGGCTCAATGAATGAATAGAGCTTCGAAAAGAGTGATGATGTAAGCATTGCTGGGAAGCACGTAATAGAGTAAAAGATTTTGCCTACGATTAAAAAACACTAGATTCTGAATACTGTAGGAGATTTAGCATTACCAAGGGTATGCTACAGGGGGGGGCTGCTATTCTAAACCTTCTTAAAAAATCTCTCCTTGGTTATGTGATGATTATATGAAAAAAGTAACTTGGTATATGATATTTATATTTCATATTTACATGTTCGTCTAGTTTTGTTTTCATGGTGGTACTTTTCGAAGAAAGTGACACCAACTTTGAAACATCACAACCCAACACTGCATGTTTTGCACATGTACGGCGATCTGTATCAGATTCACTATCTGAAGGAATTCGTGCTTCAGAAATGGTTAGTTCTCTCTGATCCATTTGCAAAATAAATCAGAAAAAAAAAAATATTATATTTACAATTAGAAAATGTAAACTATAAAATAGAATTAAATAAACATCTACAACTCAAAACTATCAAAATGTAGTGCTAACAGAAGTTCCTTGAATGAAAGCAAAAGGGGAAAAGAGAACTGCTGTAGTGAAGTGGCAAACAGCTAACTGATAAAGTTACTAACCTTCAGAAAATCACCCCAACAATTTCTTAGTTGATAATCAAACCTCCCCTTGCAAAAAAAAAAAAAAAAAAGAAGAAGAAAGAAAGAAATGAAAGACAGATGTGAACCCACCTCTCTATTTGAATGAACTGACTGACTGGACAGCTGAAACAGATGCAGTTGTGGGTCTGGTCGTAGTGTTTCAGTGATCCCACTCTGGGCACACCTGATGTTTGCCATTCGATTTTAGGCAAGATTTCAAGATAAAAATTTAAAACTAATATAGAATAAGGAGATTAGCATACAGCCAAGAAAATAACATAGAAATTTTTTTCCAAAAAATTTCTTTTATATCCTAAAAAAAAATCTGGAAGATTTCTTTGAAAACTAAAGGTCTTTAAAAATTAAACATTGCTAAAATATTTAGACTGGTTTGTGTTGTGCTGCCATCTAGTATAAATAAAGAAGGTTCAGAGAAACCTATAGTGACCTATAAATCCTTTTTCATTCAATTTTTCTGTGTGTACTAAGAGAAATTTTTAGGTGTGCCGCAAAGGGTTAACACATTGCAAAATATGAAATCGATTATAAAACAAACCTCAGACTCCAAATAAAGGCTTCCAGATGCCCATATTCGGTGGAGGATTACCTTATTCATAATTCAGGGGCTCCAGGTACCGTTTTTTTATCACAATGTGAGAAACATACATACATTTATGCAGATTCTTTATTATTTAATTTCTTTAAGTATAACACAGGGGGATAATATTTGGTGGCAACAATTTGAAAAGTGAAACGGACATTTAAAGTTTTCAATGCAAAATGTCAAAGGGAAATTAATAGGCCCTTTGAGCTGATAATTTGAAAGTGACGTTTACCATGCTATCCTTAATGAAAATTGCTGTTAAGTAACCAACAACAATGTTTGCAATGATGTTAGGGTGGAGCATTGTGGACAACTGAATAGTAACAGGTAGTGTACAGTGATGAGTTTTGTTTCTGTTTCACGAATGATAATTGCAAAGTAAGAGTCCAGAGGTGATATGAAGAGAGGTCTAATCCTGTTGAACCATGTTGAATGCTGTTCAACAGTGCAGTTTCATTTGTTCAGGATGCATTGCCATGGATAGCCAGTAATCTGTAATTTGTACCAGAGGTTCAAGGATAGCATGATAATGCATGTTTGAAGTGCTGCATGTGTTTACATTACTCTACTTGCAGTTGCAAGATGCTATATTTCAGCAAGATAATATCACTAAATGTAACAGTCATTAGTAGACAGCTTTGCAGTGCATTCCAGTGCTTCTCTGACTGCTGAGTTCTCCAGATCTCGCACTGATCCATCATTTATGGGATATGTTCAACCATTATTTGTTTGATATGTGCATGTCTCAATCAGAGAATGAACTATGGAAGATGGTTGAAAGCATATAGTCATCAGTCTCTCAGGATACTATCCATATGCTGAATTCATTTGTTTTTCAAATATTTACTACTTGTATCACTGTAAAGATGGTCCTACCTCCTACTGATCACCCTGACTATTTGATTGCTGTAGTACATTATTCTTTTGAATTAAAGTCTCTTATAAATGCATTCTCTATCTATCAGCTAATTTTCATCACTCATCTTTTCATAATATTACATTTTCTGTGTTAGGTAGTGTAATACAATTTAATAGTCTCTTACTTTCTTTGCAAATATAGTTCATCATCAATATCCTCACTTGCGACATGAACGAGACAGACGTTTTTGGTTTGATATGACTGAAACATCATTACAAGATGAAGAAATAGTTGGAGCAGAGTTACGAATTTATAGAAACTTGACCAGTGATCACTTGCATGATAAAAGTACGAAATATGTTCTGAGCTTGTATGCAGTATCTGAAATTAATACCAAGTAAGATTTTGTGCATATGTCTTTTTTTATTTTAATTATGAAACAGTTACTTTGTAATTGATAAATGAAAAGTTAAATTTCAAGTTATATGTAAACACTTCAAGCTATATGTATAGCTTGTATATCCATGTGTTTTCAGTCTAGATACTTGCATATTAGTACAACTACTTTACTAAAAGTTGACAAATTTTTAGAATGTGCTAGATTCTAGCAACAGTGGGCATAACATTTGTTTTAACAAACAATGTTGCCATTTTCATATGCATTCTTTTTGTTTATTCCAATTTCCAGTGATCTTTATAGATAAATGTCTTAAACTCAGTTTTTAAATACACATTAATGGGAATGTGCCAGCAGTGGGCAAAATTGCACTAAAATGCTTTCAGGAATGCTTAATTTTACCACAAGATTTCCTTCAGAAGAAAAGAAAAGGGGGGGGCAATCTGTTTGTAAATTGGTTTATTGATTGATTTTGAAATAAATACGTATGTAAAGTAAGTTTGTAATAACATATATAATGAATAAATTTTGCAATGATGTACCACATTGCCAATAAAAAATTTAGTAAAAAATTGCCAAACAACGTGAGGATGAATGCAGTAATGCTCAATTACCTCATTCTAAGAATCCATTGCAGATCTGCAGAAACGCTATTAATACCTAACTGTATACATAACGTACAGAAATATGAAAAAGTTGGATAAATTATGCATTGTTAAGATATTATCAGCATTAAATAAAATAATAGTAAATGGGAAATTTTTGTCTTATTTAGTGCACAGTATTGTATTCTGCACTATACATTCACAGCACACTTTCTGTCAGTCTGAGAGTAAAATATTGATGTTCCAGTTATATTTTCAAATGGTCAGAGCAGTGGAAAATTGCTCATAATATATTATATAGTTAATTTAGAAGTCAAACAACAAAAATCAATGTTATATTTGCAGATTTTCCAGAACTACTTTCGATGGTTCAGTAGTTAGACCATTGAAACTAACCCGGGAAAATTTGCAAATGTAATGCTGATTTTTGTTGTTTGGCTTTTAAAATAATCGTTGTTAGGCATGTTATTTTTACCTGCCTATATTATACAATATCAAGCATTGTTTCAAAGGATGCTAAGATTATAAAAATCATGCTTTCCCATCAAAGCACTGCATGAAAACTGAAACATGGCCCCAAATATGCTTGATTGTTGATGGTAACATTTGCTGGGGAAAAATAACAGTAGGGTTATTGAAGCTATTGTATTTTGTCATGTTACAGACCACTCTTACTTCATGCAACTGTTGTACCTGATCAACCATTATTTAATTTTTTATTGTACCTCTATTTTATAGTGCTCATGGCAAGAAACAGAAACTAGTGCATTTCACCATTTGCAAGAAACAGCTGATTATCAATGTGCATCAATAACTCTTCCTGTATAAGGGTAAATATAAGTAAAAGTGGAAACTAAATATAAGGTAATTAAAGAAGCTCACAAGCTTAATAAATTACCTTATATCAGTGGCGTACCTAGAACTTTTGCCGCCCGGGGCGATCTCCAGTTTGCCGCCCTTTCTATTATAAGTCAATCAAATAGTGGTTTTTATAAATTAATACACATAAATAAATTATTAAGTTATTTAATCAATATTAATTAATACACAGAGTAAATTTTTTTAGACATATTTGTATGCACTCGTAAACATATTTATATAATATCTACTCTTCTAGCTTTCATACTAGAAAAATCGTGTATAATGCTCTCAAAATTTATATTATTTGTAATTTCTTGTTCTATTGACAATATTGCAAGATTTTGTAGTCTTAATTGACTCATTGTAGAACGAAGATAATTTTTTATCAACTTCAATTTTGAGAAGCTTCTTTCGCAACTAGCGACACTGATTGAAATTGTTAAAAAAATTCTTAACAAAATTACAATGTTGGGAACAGAATTTTCCAACCTATACTGCTGAATAAATTTTAGCAGATCAAGAGGGCCCTTCTCCCCGTTTTTCCAATGTTTTGCCTCTTCTTTTAGTGTAGGTACAGCCATAAAAACCTGGATCCTTTTTCTTTCAATATGGAACTGTTCTTTATCAATGTCAATCAAGTCATTTATTTGACATTCAAATTCTTCATTTAGTAGGTTACACGGTATTATACACGAATATTTTCTTACAAGGCCATGCAACTGATCGAAGCGTTCTTTTATTTCCTTTATAATTCTGTCCATAGATGAAAACATTTCTCTTCGTACTTCTTCTTCTAAGGATAGCCCCACGTCTCGCGAATTTTCCCCACTCATATTTTTTCTCCTTCTAACTCGACGCTCAGTCGATATCTCCAACTCTTCACAAATTATTTTGGCTGCTATAACAGCGTTTTGTACTAGCTT
>KK119585.1:543071-567992 GCA_000611955.2 Stegodyphus mimosarum
CAGTGTTGTATAAAAACGCTCTTGGTTCGGGGACCCCAGTGAAAGCGAAGTTGCCCGTAGAGAAACATTTCTCTTCTTGTAGCAATCTGTTGCAATCTTGCTTTTAAGCAAGAAGAAAGGAGATGAATATTTCTCTTATCGTAAACAAAGTGACGGCGGGCGAGCATTTGCCCCCACAATGTCTCTAAAAGCAAAGCTTCAGGTTCTTTGTTAAAAACTATTTTGAGAAAGGTCAGAGGGCGCGGGAACGTCCAGGATTTGCATGCAAGTTATAGAGTAAAACGTAGAATTCTCGAAAACGAGTTCTTGCCTTCTGAAAAGTAAAATTTTGCGGACAGGAAAAAAGTTGCTCTCACAGCGCTTCGAAAAGAAATTTAGGAAAATAAATTAAAAGATTATTTTCATGCGTATCCTGATGGGCATAAACGTTGATGAAACTAAACTATCCGATGTATATCTCTTTGGTCTACATTAAACTGTTGTACAAGAAGTTAAACAATTTCGAGCATTTTCTGTTATATTTTATTCCTCGACATGAAAGATTTGCTACTCTTGTCAGGACTTAATTTCTAAAATTAAGAGTGCAGGAGCTTTGTGGAAGACCTTCAGGAAACAGGAAGAACAAATTAAATAAAATGATTAATATCCTTAATAATTAATTCATTATTAAAATGATTAAGTAGTTGAAATTAAATAAAATGCAAAGATTTAAATTAAAACTTAATAAGCGATTTTTAATATAATTTTATTACTAAAAATAAAACTTTCAAGACCAAATTTCTATTGAAATTCTTGTTCAAGTACATAAAAGAAGTGGATTTAGGGCTCCGGTGCGCTCCGGCTAGAATTATGAATTATCCCCAAAACTAAGAAGTACCGGAGCCGAGCTCTGAGGGGGGGGGCTCCGGCGCAATTTAAACTCTGAGTCTTGTTCCAATTTAATTGCCAAATTTTGCTAAATAAAACAAGGCGAATATTGTACCAAATTCAGTAAGTACACAAACTTAATATACAGCTTATTTCAGTTAAATGGGTAATGGAATTTTCATAAAAGAAATTAAATTGTGTAGTTTAATGTAAGTGTTGATATGAATAAAAATGACAAATTTGATATAAGAAAATAAATAAGTTATTTTGAAGATCTTTAAATCAAGAAAATATATTTTTTTGCAAAAATGTACATAAAAATTTAGCTCACATGATAAAATTCATTGAAAAATTTTAACCTCATATATGAATGCTAGAATAATGCTTAAAATAATTTATATTTATATAAAATATCAAGATTGTTTTCAAATTCGTAGAGGCTTTTATCCAGAGGAAATTTAATTTTAAACATTAAGACGATTTAAAAATAGAAATAATTTTGATAGCACATTAAAATGCCTACCCTTTTTTCATAATCGGGGGAAAAGGAAAACAAAGTAAAATGCCAGAAATACACTAAATATTTTGAAATAAAACTTCATTTTCAATCTTTTTAAAATTCGTATAATATCCGTAAAAGTGACGAATGAAATATACCATAAAGACGGTAATTCGGATTCGTATATTATTCGTAAAAGTGACGAGTGAAATATACCATAAAGTCGGAAGTTTTTTTCAGTACATACGGATTCGTATAATTTTCGTAAAAGTGACGAATGAAATGTACCATAAAGGCGGAAGTTTTTTTCAGTCCATTCGGATTCGTATAATTTTCGTAAAAATAACGTGTGGAAAATAACGATAAAAAGTCAACAGTATCTTCATCCTTTTTTATTCGTATAAATTTCGTAAAAGTAACGTGCAAAAAATACCATACCCTTATTTCACCAAAATTATACGTATATTTTTGGAGACGTGCTGCTTGGGAATATTCGAAATCATATAGTTAATCATAATTTATATAAATCAAATATTAAACATATAATAATCATAATAATCATTTATTATTAAAGAAAGAAAATAAATATGAAATGAATAAGTTGCTTTTTACAACTATAAGTAAATATAAAAAATGCCGCCCCAAGGTAAGTGCCGCCCGGTGCGGACTGCACCCTCCGCCCCCCCCTAGGTACGCCACTGCCTTATATTCAGTTTCTGATTTTATTAGGGGTACATGGAACATCTCAACAGGAGAAATGAAGCAGTTTTTGCAGAAGTTTCAACAACATGTATTTTGTTTAAAAATACATATATAATTGAGATTCTTTTCCCACAGTAAATATACATATTTCAGATTATATTTAAATAAAAAAAATTTAATTAGTTGCATAAATTAGTTTGCAAGAGCTAATTAACTTTTTATATAGCTACATGAAAATTTTTTAACAATGTCTGTTCAGTACACATTTCTAAAAACTTATTGAGTTTATCACCTTAAAATTTGGTATGTTACCAGAAAATATACTATTTGAGAATAATAAGAAACAATCTTCATTTAAAAAAATTTAAATTTAATTTATTTGCTGAAAAACTTGGAAAATTCCACTAATTTTAAGAACATTGTTTTCATTATTTTAAAAAATTTTCCATTCAGATCTATAACATTAGATATTTTTATAAAGAAATGAGTAAGTTGTACAACTTGGGAAAGTTTAAATACTCTACCTTAAATAGATTTTTAGAAAAATGTACCGAAGCATTTAAAACAAAAACATGTTTTGAGAAAAAGACAAAAAACTGTATGCATACCCACAATGCTTAAGATGTATTATTTTGAAACCTTCCAGCACCATAATAATTTTGTTTTAACATTTCTGCATCAATTGTTTTTTGTTTTGTCATTTTAATTTCCACTTTGGCTGAAGATTTTAGAAACTTAAGGATGCTTCTCAAACTCGAGCTTCATTAATTTTTTTTCAATGAATATTTCATATTATGGCCCAGTTCAAGTCCCAAATATTTTAGAACATTTGTGCGGTTGTAAGCCCCATCATTAAAACAAATTACAGCATCTAAAACACCTATTATCAAAGTAGTTATTGAGACAAAAACAGTTTTAGGTAAGCGTTCCCATAAACAATGGTTAAAACCCTCATTTGGATGCTGATAGTTGTCATTTGCACAAAAGTTTTTTATCAGAAAAATGGAGAAGTGTATCAAAAATGTGTAGTTTGGCTACTCTAGAAAGAAGAGGAATAAACCATAGGGTAAAATAAAAAGAGGATTTGCTGTTATCAGTGAGCAAGAATGCTGAAAAATTTGGAAAACTTAGTCCTTTAAAAAAGGTGGGGAGTGGCACTGTTTGTTACATTTTAAAATACTGTATTTTAGGACCTTATAATTTCCAAACCTGTACAAATTATATATTTATGGAATCATCTGAGTCTGCTCTGTTTTTTAAGACTATAATTGGAAATTTGAAAATTTGAACCATTATTCATGTGCCCTTAAAATGAATTCCAGTATGAAAATAAACCTTTTTCTTTTAAATTAGCATGAAATCTTAGAACAGTGATGGCGAACCTATGGCATGTGTGCCACAGTCGACACACAGAGCCTCATCAGTCGGCACATGACTAAAATATTACTTCCTTAATCAATAATCACAATAAGATGATACTATGTAATTTAAAAGAGTGTTTTAGTCTGTTCTTGAATACTTCACTTACTTATCGGATAATGCCACTGGCATAGACCTAAGCCTAGATATAAGATTTTCATATATCGCTATAGAAATGACATACATATTTATTGGCCCAATATATGACGTTTCAGTTGTTTAGACCAATCATATTACTTGTTATGTGGCAAAGAATGTGGCAGAGTTGAAGCAGGTAATGTTTGCTAAACGAATTAAAATTTATTGCAGACTGCCGGTGAGTTTTAATACTGTCATTGTTAAATAGATTCCAGTTTTCAGATCTAAGCATTTTGAGGTAACTTATGAATAATTTTAATTTGATATCTCAAACAGAATGTCACATGGCCATTCCATTTTCGGCACGTGGCCCCAAAAAGCTTCGCCACCACTCGCCTAGAACTAATTTTAGCCTTAAGTGACCAAATTTGTTTCACCAGTCCAGTACTAGACAATTTTGATGATTGAAAAGAAAATGATTTATATTATTAAGCGTAACAATAGCTATTTATCAGTCATCAAATACTCTTATAAAAACTCAGGTTTTCTACTATGTTTTTGTTTTCATTCTAGAGTACTTTTTATGAAGATCTATTTAAATGTCTGTAAAGATTTAACTGCAGTATCTATTTTTCCCAAGTACCAAAAGCAAAAGTTAAAATAGAAAAAAAAATTCTTTCATAAACCTTTGTATGGATCTTGTGAGTTCACTATACTAGTATCTGGAAGACATGATTATTTGCCAACTGAATATATTTTTAATTTGATCCTACAAAATATCTTCATGACTGTACAGAACAGAACTAGTAAAATTCATGTTAAATTTTTACAGAATTCATTTATGTTTTCTTTCATTAAAATTGATGATTACCCTACACAGTTTGGTCTAATCTCTTCATTTTAGTCACATTTACAGAAAAATTGTCTACTTGATTGGAATTTTGAAGTTTTTTTCCAGTTAAGCTTATGTAATTAAAGTTCTTCTTAGAACAGATATATTACATTCCTTGGCTTTTTCCTGGTGTACAAAAATTATGAGACAGGTTTTCACATATAGTATCTCACAATAGTATGTCAAATTGATGCAAATCATATCTTAATATCATTGAGCTACAAGATTATGAGAAAAATGAGGAATACTGGGAACCAGAAGATGTGACATCATTTATTTAAAAGCAGATTCTGAACATAGCAGGGTAGAGAAGAGAAATGTCCATCCATGGAACTGTCAGCAAATTAAAAAAAAAGTAGTCCTCAGTAGTGAATATGGTCTCTTCCAACTGCTATGCAGGATGTGCATTGTCTGGTTATGCTTAATTCCAAGATTTTCCATGAGATCTTGAAATATCATGTTCCCCTGAATGTAGCACAGATTGAAACATTAGAATTGTTGCTGGAGTAGTGATGTGCTGCTAAGCAGCTGTAAAGGATGCCACAATGTATAAAAAAGTTTAGGTCTAGGAACCATTCAAATCAATCTATGCAACAAATATCTTTATTTTTTTCAGATGCTCAGTGATGGATATCTTGTGATAATATGAAGGTTGCTACTTAATATTTCTGGCCTTGGCAATAGTAAATGTTGTTAGGCGACCGCAGACAATTCCAATAAAAAATTTGATAGTTTTTACCATAACTTCTTCGGAACATTTTGCTATTTTAGCATGATTTGTCTTGCTTACAGTAAATTGAAAAATTCATCTCGCGCAAAAACTGGAATTGACTCATGAACATTTTTGTGTGATTATTTTTCATAACTTTCAACGGGAATTATCAACACAAGTGTGCTTCGATAAACTTAATTCTTTACAGTGATAAAGCTTCTTCCTACAGCACTGTAAAAAAACTGGTATAACAAATTGTATCGCAGTCGACGTTTGTTCCAAAACAAATTCCTTGAAGGTCGTCAAAAATTGATTGTTGTGTCAGAAAATATTGATGCTGTGCATGAACTGATAAAGCAAGATTGTCATTTGACATACTGTGAAATTGAGGCATTAGTTTGACAAGCATCAATAAGATATTACGGGAACATTTGGCCATAAAAAAGATTTGTTCATGTTGGATCCTGCATAATCTGACAAATGCTCAAAAGAAGGTTCGAGTTGATTGGTGCGAAGAAATGTTGGAAAAATACATTCAAGGTGCATCAAAGGTAGTGTATAACATTACACTGCTGATGAATCATGGATCTATGCATATGAGCCTGAAATAAAACTGCAGTCAGCTGTATGGGTCTTCCAAGACAAGCCAAATCCAACAAAAGTTGTTTGCAAAAGAAGCATATCGAAGCAAATGATTTCCTATGTTTCTTTGGTGTTACCGGCCACATGGCGACAGTGGCATTAAAGCAATGCAGGGAGTCAGTTCCGAATGGTACGTTGAGAATTGATTTACCAGAAATCATTGGAGAAATTCAAAAAAGCAGAAGGAGAAGTAAATCATTTTTCATGGTGACAATGCAAGTTCTCGCACATTGTCTCAAGCAAAAGAATTTTTTATCTGCGAAAACATCAAATTGATGAGTCATCTACCATACAGCCCTGATTTGGCAGTGATTTGTGACACCCAAAAAACAGTTTATGAATTCAAAACACATGTTTTAGAGTTACCTCAATTAGAGTGTAAAAGTGCTTGAAAAATTAGTTCAGATGCATGCAAAAGTGTATTGATCTTCATGGAAGATATTTTGAAAAACAATAAAACTAATTTTGACCATAAACATTTATTTATTTTTATTATTAGGCCAGAAATATAAATAGCAACCCTCATATATAGCATTGTCATGCATGAAGAGAAACTCGCTGCAAAAAGATGCATGCAAGAAAGAAAAGCTGTGGTACAATAGCAGTATGAATGACTCATTGCAAGATGTGGAACTTTTAATGTTTCTCAAACATTATGCCAAATAAGAACTCCCCTTCTTTCAAACTAATGTTATTCAACAGTGTTGGAAATTTGATTGTGTATTCTACACTGTTTTCAGACTTTCATCTATGTAACATTCTTGTAATAATTGAGTTCTCAAGTTTTTATGTTTCCTTTGCTCTAGAAAATCCAGTTCCTGTGGAGTAGCTGTCAGTGGGATGCAGTATTTTGATCACAAGTCATACTAACTTGAAATGCCATATAAACCCGTGAAATTGTATACTGGGTGCTATCTTGACCTCCTTGATCACCCTATCCTTATTCTGATCCTCTTCCAACATCCAGGTATTTGACCTTGGATAATCATCAGGATATTGTCTATGAAATTCTACTGGACATATCGTAGTCATTCCACTGTTAATTTCTGCTCTTCATTCTTAAGTTTTGTGCACAGATATGTTTATTGTTTGAACATGCTATAAAATTAAAAAATTAAACGAATCTTTAGTTTTCTTAAACTCAAATGTTCTGTCTTAATGTAGTAGTAACTACTGTTAGCCTAATTACATATTAAAGTTATAAAGTTAAAGATTCATAATGATTTTGTATGTACACTCACGTTTGTGAAAATTGCAACACCATGAAGGACTTACGCGAGTGAGCTGAAATTTTCAGGAAATGCAAAGTAGCGCATGATATGCAAATGATTAGAATTGCAAATCCATAGCGCATGCGTATGCTGAGCAGCGCCCTCTGAACGGCTGATGGATCCGAATAAATAGACGGCTGTAGCGAGGCGTGTATGGTTATCGGTGGTTATCTGCTAGTGGTAAACGTTAACTCAATCTGTACTTATGCCTCGTCGACGAAAGAGAGCGAGATTTGAACAACTTACAGAGTTTGAACGAGGGAGAATCATCGGCCTTCGTGAAGCTGGATTGTCGTATCGTGCAGTAGCCTCTCGTGTGCAGCGTAACAGCAGCACAGTGATGCGCGTTTGGAAGCAGTGGACGGACGAGTGTCGGACAACTCGGAAATCCGGGAGTGGACCCCGAAATGTGACGTCAGCTCGCGATGATAGACACCTGGTCCGCATGGCGCGGACGGACCGTACAGCTTCCTCTAGACAATTGGCAGCACTGTGGTCAATAGCTACAGGTGTTTCATTGTGTGCTTCATCAATTCGTAGACGTCTGCTGCAGTGTGGACTGCGCGCACGGACTCCTTTATACAGGATCCCCCTAACGCACGACCATCGCCGCCTGCGGCTACAATGGGCCAATCAGCATAGAGACTGGCGTGCTGATTGGCAGCATGTCGTGTTTTCTGACGAATCCCGCTTTAATTTGTGGTACCATGATGGCCGCATTCGTGTCAGACGCTATGCCGGTGAACGCCACCTTCCGGAGTGCATTATCGAACGCCACAGTGGACGAACACCCGGAGTTATGGTCTGGGGCGCCATAGCATATCATAGACGATCTCAATTGCTACGAATTGTGGGCAATCTGAACAGCAACCGGTATATCCGTGAAGTTCTACAGCCCGAAGCTGTTCCCTTCCTTCAAAGCTTGCCAGGCGCTGTATTTCAACAGGACAATGCCCGCCCTCATACTGCTCGGATTGTTAAATCCTTCTTTGCAGCGCAGCAGGTACAGCTTCTTCCTTGGCCTGCGTGTTCCCCGGATATGTCGCCAATTGAACATGTGTGGGATGTCATTGGTCGGCGTCTTGCTCGTGATCCTCGTCCTGTTGCGTCTGCAGACGAACTTTGGGTACGCGTACAAACGATATGGAATGCTCTTCCTCAGTCAGACATTCAAACTTTGTTTGACTCCATGCCACGTCGTGTAGCAGCACTTATTGCGGCGCGTGGTGGCCACACAAAATACTGATTCTGATCTCTTGTTCTTGTTTCTTTGCTTTGAACATTTAATCATTTATTTGTACCACTACCACTCAACTGTGTATTAAATTGCATTCAATTATGATGATTCCTTCTTGGTGTTGCTATTTTCACAAACGTGAGTGTATATAATTGAACATTTCATACATAATGTTCTAAATTATGAACTGAAGTTAAGGGTAAGAACTAATATTTCGTATGTTTGCTATTGTATCAGTTTTAGGTTGTTACGTATTAACACTGCCACGTTGGTGCAGTTTGGAGATTTTTTACAGATGAAAAGGTGAAATGTACAAATGGATGTTTTGAAAAATGTTTTTTAGATTCTTGGACTATTGATATTTATTTACGTTTTCAAACATTATCAACATATGAAAAGAAAACTTACTTTAATATTTTAAAATACAAATTCTAAATAAGGATTACCATACGTTAAAAAAATAAAACGTTTACGATCTTCACCAAATCCTCCTGTAATTTTTTGACACTAGTCTTCTACTCAAGTATGCAACAATCCCTTTTTGCTTAAAAAAAAAAAAAAAAAAAATCAGAGAACTGCAGAGACTCGGGATTGCAAAACTGGTTTTTTACCAAATGCAACTCCTTGTTGTTCTCTTTAAAGATTTTGTGGCAAAAGTCTCCGTTTCTGCAGTAATTTTACTACAGTTTCTTGCTGACAAATTCTACAAGTGCATATTTTAAAATTAAATTTAAGGCAAAAAAAAAAAAAATCACAGTTTGTTTATAAAAACTGTTGAAACTTGGAATCTAACAAAAGAATGCATAGAAAATGGCTATTTTGCTTGACTGAATGATTGTTATCAGCATGGTTGCTGGAAGATTAATTATGAGTTTTGTTGCCCATTCTGCAAAACTTGGCGACTTCTACTAAAGTGGTTGCTATAAACTTGTAAGCACCCTATTTTATTTTAATCTGTGAAATTCAATATCTAATTAGTTTGATATAAAATTTTTATGGTGTATAAGTCAAATTTAAAATATTTTTCGTTTTAGTTTAAATACATTAGACTTTCTGGATGAAATTATGATTTCAAACGAAGACACTGGATGGTTGATTTTTAATGTTACTGGACGTGTCATGGAATGGATTGCATTTCCAAAGAAAAACTTAGGCCTGTACTTGAAAATCAAATCTTTGACTGTTTGTAAGTTTCTAATATGATGTGTTACAATTATATGCTCAGAATGTATTTCAGTCTTGAAACTTTTACAACCATGTTAAAAAATATCAATTTTGTATTTAACTTTTTAAGTGTTATGAACTCGTATATGTATTTGCATATTATTATTCATTATGTGTATGAACTCATGTATACATTCAAGACTAAAAATGTTTTTCATCCTTATACTCAAGGTAAAATTCCTGGCATATGTGAGTAAAAAGCAAAGTATACAATTCAAATAATATAATATTCACATTTTACTTCAATTTTAAAAGAATTTTGATAGATAAAAATGGAATTAAACAGATGTTAACTTGCTACAGTTTATAAAAAAAAAAAAAATTTAGATCGAACTTGGTTCATATAGGGAGGAAAGTTTTTTGTAGTATTTCCATAAAGAATGAGATGACGGATGTTTCCAAAAGTAGTCTAAGTTAATAGAGGGCTATATTTCAGTGCCGAAGTAAGAATTAAGTGTAGAGCATGTAATTTATTACTTTTAATGTCAATGATGATGGGAATTTCAGTGTAATAATTGATACTGTTAAAGATTTTGCTTTTTAGTTTTCAGTTTTCTGTCAAGTATAGTTAGGGCATTAATAGGTTCTTCTTTACATAGTTGTTCAGAGGAGGCATCATCTTTGAAGCTTCAATTTCAATGCTTCTCAAACCACTTTTGAACTTTGCAGTCAGAAACAATCTTTATACAGGATGAATCTGAACAAGTGGGCGAAACTTTAGAGGTAATAGAAGGCAGCTATAGGAGCAATATTTGTCATAGAATATATGGTCGGAATGCAAGTGGTGAGAAGTTAAAGGTAGTTTTTCACTGTCACTTTTAAAGAATTAACACAAGAATGAGAGGAGGTATTTCAGAAAACATTTTATTAATAGGAATGTAATTGATGTACATGCTCAAAAGACCTTCTGCGAGCTGTAATGCCTGCTTTATATTGCACAATAGGGACTGATTCACATTTGCGAAGATGCCAGGCATTTCCTTAGTATCGCTGGTGGCAATGGTGAACCTGACGACTAGATCCATATTTGTTTCAATGGGGCATTCATAGATTTAGACTTTTCATATGGCCCCACATAGGAAAGTCCAAACACAAGAGATCCGGTTATCTTGGTGGCCAAGATATGGGACCACCTCGACCAATCCATCGGCCTGGAAATTTCATGGTTCATTTAAACAGCCATCATCTCAGCTGTCTACAGTAGAAAACGCCTTTGGATGCAAGGACTGACTCTTTTTATACCATTTACAGTGCCATCTAGCGGCTCGCCATTTGTGTTCCGACCATACATTCTATTACAAATAGTACTTGTATAGCTGCCTTTTATCTCCCTCTAAAGTTTTGCCCACTTGTTCAGATTCACCCTGTATAGCATAAATTTTCTGAGCACTTATATAGAAAATTTTCATATATAGTGCAAATTGTATGAGCAGTCTGACTAGCATTTTTTCCCATTTTTAAAATAAAAGAACATAATATGACAAAAATGAACTTTGCGGTTTTCCATCTTTAGCACTGTATTGCGACAAAAATTAAGCCACAAGACCTGCTGGAGTTATGCAATATGAGCTTTCAAACATCCACTTTGATCATCCGTATCAGCAGTAACAAAATAATTAGATAAACTAGAAGTTGATTTGAAAAACTACAGAGCTTTTGGGAAAAAAATAATATGAGAATTCAAATAGTTATTAAATTAAATTCAGATTAAATTAAATGCAGAGGGAATATAAAAAAAGATAATATTTTAGTAATTTCTATCAGCCAGCTAAAAGACCTCATTCGCAGCTTTGCTTGTTTTATTAAAATTCATTTAAATGCAGTAGTCAGCATTTCTCATTAAAATATGAAGTTATGCTTCTGAATACTCTAATATTATGTGAAAGGTGTTGCTGTTTATTATGGTTAGACTTACTTAGATTCTAACTTCAAAATTTTCTAATTTCTGTAATTCTAAATAGTGTTATGCAGTAGTTCAATACTATAGATTCATTTTTGTAGTTGTCATAAAAGTACTATAATCTTTCTAAAATTTTAATATACATATTCTTTTAAAAATAAAAAAGAGCATTTTAGAAAGTTTAATTTGTGTGTATTTTTCTATAGCTCATAGTGTTGATCCACATGATTTGGGTATTGTGTGCTCAAAAGGACCTGAAGAATTTCAGCCATTTATGCTAGCTTATTTTAAAACGCCAAATAAGCAAGCACATGTAAGAACTAAAAGAGCTATTAAAAAGAAGCAACAAGAAACGTATTATGACCATGATACTTACAACCCTTATACAGGTAAATAATATTTTTGGTACATATTTTTATATTATAAACTAAGCAAATAATTTTAATGCTTGCTAGTGAATTCTTTTGTCTGATTTTTAAATATTAAACTGATTTGTGATCATAGCTGAGTAATAATAACTTAAAAGGAATTTTCTAGAAGAACTGCACATGACTACTACATTGATCTGTTTTATATTATATTTTTTTAAAAACTTTTATTGTGTGATTTTGAAAAAGGTTTCAGCCAGCAAAAAAAAAAAAAAAAAAAAAAAAAATCATTCACAGCTTTGTGTGTTTTATTAAAGTTCTTTTAAATTCAGTAGTGAGCATTTCTCATTAAAATATGAAATTATGCTTCTGAATACTCAAATATTATGTGAAAGGTGTTGCTGTTTTTCGCTTCACTTCATTAGCTAAATAGTTTGAAAGTTAATTCTGTTTAAAATAAGATATTGAAATATATCCCTGAATTATTTTGGTTGATGTCTTTTATTTTCATAGTTACCTTTCAGAGCAATTTTTCCATTTACAATAAACCATTGGAGCACAGATTTGTGGAATGAGTTATCTTAATTGTTTCCATTCATTTTGTGTTTTTTGTTCATTCATCAATATTGATAGCTGCCATAAGTTCTGGCCAGAACTTATCAACAGTTTTTAAGGATTTCCTTCAACTGAAAATGTAGCCAAAGAAATCGCCCAAATTGCAAAAGCGGTTGGTGAGAGGGACAGGGAAAAGTAGATGGAGCACCAGAAATTCATCGATGATTTTACAGATATTGCTTCACCATACTACTGTTCCTACTGGATGCATAGTTGGCTGGCACTAGAACCTGGTTGACCAAGATATTTCACAGATATTCTTTACAACTGTGTTAAACATTTTCAGACTGAATATGCTGATTTTCAGACTATTGATACATGGATTACATTATTATAAGGTATATAATATTTCCGATGATCTTAACAGATTAATAAATAAGTTGCACAAAATTACATTAAAACCTCAAACCTCAGTATAAATCAAATGCTACAGTACTACATACACTTAGTTACGATTAGCCGTTTAAGTTTATGACTAATTACCCATTAACAGTGGTATAATGGGGCGTAGAGCATACTGGCCAGCATCATAATATAAAATTTATGTATTTTTTTTGGTAATGTTTGTAAATACATAACTGTTTATAATTCCTTTTTCTAACATTTATTAATACGGCTCTTTTATTGCAAATTTGGAAATTTTGGAAGATTATAAGATATGCTAAGGTACTAGCATGGTTTTTGTAGAAATACTAATATTCATATTTTCATGTTAATTGTAACAAGTTAGTGTAAAAAAATATGCATGTACTTTTAATATTTTTTTATAATTCATAAATAATACAGAATCTATTGAAGAATTCAAGTGTTACAACATTACAGCTTTAGATTAATTTTAAATGGCAACCCCCCCCCAATGGCATCATTGTTAACAAGAGGATACCTTGGCTTAGTTTTTTTATGTAAAGTGCCTGCTAACATCAGTATAATAATACACATAAATAAATACACAGCAACTGAGAACTTTTGATATTATTGTATCTTAATCTCACTTTTGATCACACAAGTTAAGTATTTTGCACTTGTGATCTTGCAGTATCACAAAATTTAGTATTTTACATAAAAATACATTTCTAATCAAGCTAAATTGTATCAGGTTATTGAATACATTTGGAAGTACCAGTACTTGGATAACATTTGTTTATAAATTATATTTATAACAGTAAGATAGTAATCTGTGATACAATGGTCCATTTATATATCTTGATAGAAAGGTAATATCTTAACAAGAACCTAGAACTTGAATTTTTTTTTCATGCTTTTTCTAAACATCTTCTGAGTAATAAATATTTTGTGCCTCCTTTGATGTACTGCTGATCACAGTGTTTTTGTACTTAATATTTGCTGTTTGGTCTAACCTTGCATTCATATGTTTGAGAGGAATGAGTTGATTTAGTTTCTCTGTTATATGGCATTTAAGCTCCTGCTTTGAGTAGAGTAAGATTCTTGGATTTCTTTTTCATGGTACTTTTGCTACAGCTTCAGCATATGAAACAGGCATTATTTTTGTATAATAATGATGGGCATTTTTCTATATTAAAAGATGTTAGTGACTGTATTGCCATACTGACTTGGGATGGTGTGCTTGGAATGCAAATTAACAGTATCAAATTTATGGCTTGTCACTGATGTTATTGAACACATTGCTTGCAGCTAGGTCTCTGAGTGTATTGAGCATCTCTTTAAGCTTTGTTAGCATTCCTGGTAGGATAAAATGTTTCCCACCACATCTTGTACTGGCTAAATCTAAACAAGCACAATAGAGATTCATGGCTCTTTATGTGGATCTTAGCAAACTGCTGCTGTTTTTTCCAGTGGTAAAAGCAGAAGATTTTTTTGAGATGATGGACTCTGGATTCAAAAGATGTTCATACTTTTCCATGCTGGTAACTAACTGTGGGAGAATGTCTGGAATGTCCGTAATCTCCTCTCTGTCACTTGGGCACATTGAGCTATTTTAACACTACTGACTTGTTGATGAGGAGTGACACCTTTCTTCTCAAAAAAGAAGGGAATATTTGAATCAATTAGTGTGATTGTAAAAAGCTAGGCAAGTGTTCTAATGGGAAGAGGAATGTTGCTTTGACACCTTTATTATAATGATACTCCCTTACTAGGCAGAAGGTACTAAGTACTGTGACCAAAGTTGGCTGTAAGAAAGTAATGAGACAACAAAAATGGCAAGGTGTGACAGGAAACATGCTCAACTTCACTGTTACTTTACAACTTATTTGGGAACATAATATAGCACACAAATTTGGTATTGCATTACCAACAGTTAAAAAAATACTAAAAGTTATACATGCATAATAAGACATAATACGATAAATGCAACATTTAAATGCATATATGAAAAATACTATTGTTTAAACATGCATTATACTCCAGTAAATATAACAGCTGGAAAATGCTTATATTAACAACAAAAATGTCTGCAAAAGACTGAAGGGAATAAGTAACAAAATCTACTGTAGTAATGTGCTAATAAAAGGAATACTTACTCCTGGAGTGAATATTCAAGCACAGTACATAATTGACACAGAAAGACAGAATTAAATGCAGAGAAATTTAAATACTATTCTATGTTTGATCAGAATACAAGTAGATAAACATTTATTAAGTAAAGTACTAACACTCTTGTACTGCCTTAAGCAATTATTTAAGTATATTTGTTTGAACTAAGTAAAATAAGACCCTATGAATTATGCCCCACACACATATAGTTAATGCAAAACTCCTGAAAATAAATATTAAACAAGAAATAATTCATTAAATTAGGGACATATTCATTTTGAAACACATTACTTGCAGTTAAAAAAGACATCTTAACGAAAATATTAAAGTAAGCAAGAGAGGTGAAAACAGTTATAAGATATAAAATTTCAACTGTAAACAAAACATGCAGAGACTGCTCATTAAAATGGTAATAAACAAGCTTCTAAACTGGTTTGCCAGGGCAACAAAAGAGTGACCTTGCTCAATATCAATCTTGCTAATCATCAATATATCAATCATTGCTATGTATCAATATTTAACTTCCCTCTACAGGGCAGCAGAGAAACAATGGCTGATGTTTGCTTATTAATTAATATTTGCAAAAAGTAGTTCAGTGTGAAAAAGCAAATTAAACTCATCCTAAGATTATAAAAATTGTATTGTCATAAAGGAAATATTAATTCCTAGCCTGAATGATGGGAGAACTTCACAAATGAATACTCTGTGCTTTACTATTTATGTACTAATACCTCCATGTTATACCAATGACAGAATCCTATGCAGATGAATTTAAGTGATGTTTACAAAAACTTTCACTGTGAAGACACAATATTAAACAATAAAAATAAACACCAAAATATGAATCTATAAATTTCACACTTTCTGTAGATATGGATGACTTGAAGTTATTTTGAAACACTGCACGGATGCATGATGAGAAAAATGATGATCATATGTAATTAATGCACAAGTAATCCATTGGTAATCCAATGGGAGATTCCTACGGAGTTGCGCTAGAATGATGTGTACAATAACTCTCACTTTGAGAACATTAATTTAGGCATTCAAGAAATAACAATACCACATGAATCTAGACTTTTCACACTTTCAGTTGGCATAAAACACTTAAAACAGTGGCTGTTTTATGGAGTACTTCACAAATACACAATGAAAAAATAATGATCAATAACTCTCTAGATCCACATCCTCATTGTGGGTGAAAGATGAATCACTCTTTTCACCTTGGATATCCAGTGTTAACAAATGCCTGTAATGATTGCACTAATATTCACACAAGCATAAAATTTTTACCTATCTGTTCCTCTTCTTTTGCCAAATAAATTATATAAAAATTCTTACTGAAATCATAAAAAATTCAGTAAATACCACCATTCACTGTGGAGCACAAGTAACACATGTCCTGCTCATTCACTAGAATGATACTTCAGCAATTGGTGGCAAAAGATTTTCGGTTTTGAATAAAGAAGTCACAGAATGAATCAAGAAATGACAAATGAAGAATTGGATGATCGTATAACTCCAGCCAACAGTGAAAGCAATGATAATGAAGAAGATAAAGCTCCTTTAACTTAACGAGAAGTTGAAACAAATTGTTAAAAACGGACACAGGAATTGCCTGCCTTTGCATGGAGACTGACCAAAGTGAAGAAAGAAGAAGACAGTTTATGGTATGCATTGAAAAACTCTGCATCCCTTATTGCTAAAAATTTTAAAGAGTTGCATCAGTTATTGTCTCAAGCAAAAATCATCAGCTTTTTTAAAAAAATAAATGTATTACATATTTGTTAAGCAGTAATAAAAATTCTTTTGGACATTTCTTTCTCAACAATATTTCTTCTATTTTTTTTTATCGCAACAGTATTTAGGTTTGTTTATGTCATACATACTTAATTATCTGAATTATACCTAACACATTTTTCATAGGAAGTTGACTTTATTGACAATCTAACCTCCAGGTTCTGCGATGGTTTACTGGACTGTAAGAGACATTTTAAATGAGTTTTATTGTATTACAGATGTTAGGAAAAAGGAGCTACAGTGTCATGAACAAGAAAAGATTACTTGTAGGTTTATTGATTGATTTAATGCTGCTATCCCGAGAGATCCAATATTAAAACTGTTGGGTACACAGCACTCAGAAAGTGTTTTAAATGTAATTCAATGAAAATTTGATAAATAGCATATGTTTAAAAGGAAACATGATTGCATTTAGTTAGAAATCAATAATTTTAAAGTCAGTGGATGCTAAAAAACAATGGCTGTTTGTAGAAAACCTCAGAATAGAAGTTCATTAGGTTATGAAATACATCTTTCATAGAATGTATAGTTAGTTTGGGCTAATATAGTATTATGAAATTGTTCAGCTTTGCATCCTGTATTTTTAAAATTTATATTCTAGAAACTGGTTTTCAAAAAATTCTTTAGAGTAACTTATTAAACTATTAGTCTAATTATTTAAACATACTATGGCTTGAAACAGTGACTCAGACAGTTCTTAAGCTGCTTTGTTTCTGTTGAAGTAATTGAAGGACATCTTGCACCCTTTAGAGATTATGTTCCTAATATGAAGAAATGTACACGCCAGACAAATAGCTCCTGAAACACTTGAAACTAAGCTAGGTATGTGGCATTACAGGGATTCCAGTATGCATAATGATACTTTTATAAAATAAAACTTTCTTCCAGGATGCTGAATGAAATGATTTCAAAATCTTTTTGTTAAAAGTATATTAAATTTTGTTTACAACATACGCCTTTATCTTGATCTTAATTTCATTTTGCTTTTAGGTGCTGGTCAAGAAAGATATAATTCACGAAGAAATTGCCAGAGATGGACTTTATACGTTAGTTTTCGAGATTTAGGTTGGCAGGTTAGTTAATTATCAGTATCTCATTACATTAAAGTTTTTAAATATTTTTACTGAAATACTAATTATTAAATAACTTTCACATATTTCAGGGAGCATATTAAGTAACGAAGCAGAGCATATTAAAAAGCGTCTCAGATTTAAGGGGACTTACTATATAGTATTTCTTTTATTTTAGCAGGGCTTTTGGAGGCATATATTAGATATTCTTAAAAATATGTGTGACATTTTTAGTCTTTATATTTGTACATTTAACTAACAATAAAGCCTGCTGTGGAAAAAATTCAATAAGCTCTAGAAAAGACTTAGCAAAAATTATCACTGTTTAAATATATTCAGCTTCAGGTTTTCAATTCATTTATACTTAAACCAACGACTGTGGAGATAACAGATTAGTTACATTTTGGAGAGTAGCTTTTTTTCATCACTGTTTACATTTGAATTGTTTAAATAATTTTATGCTAATCGGCAGTTTTCCCTTTAAGACAGAATTCCTTTGTGTAGACTACATCTATACCCAAGTTAACATTACATGTAAATAAAATTATCTTGTTGACTTAAAAATTTATTACTAACATCTGCATGTTTCATTTTAATATTTATTGGAAAATGATAAAAAATCATCAGTGACAGTTTTTAGAACTATTCTTGTGCGTGTTTGCACATTAAATAGGTTGCATTTTAATTTAAAAAAGAAAAAAACTATACAAAAAGTCGTCAATCCACGTATTCTCAAAACATTTTCATCAGTAATTGTACATGCTAAGGTGTAAGTAGATTTATACAAAATAGTTTCTGTTTTGTTTATTAAAATTCTTTGATTCTAACTAAATTCTTACAGGTTTATAAACATTCTAAAAGCTATGTAAACATAATTTTTGACTGTAGCATCAACAAGGAAAATAGTCAAAAGGCTAATAAAATAATTTCTGATAATCTAGTTTTTGAAAATGATTAATATCTTGTAATGATCAGGACAGAAGATTCAAATTAAAATAGTGAGAAACTAATAAATATAAATAACCATATTGCTTTGAATTCTATTCAGAATTTTGAAACATAAAATTAGGGTGCAACCTAAATTCAAAGCAAATATTTTAATACCTTATTTCTGCTGATCATACATTCCTTAATGATCAGATCATTTTCCAAATGTTACATTATTAGTAATGTATATATCACTGAAAATGTGCTCTGGCTCAGTAATGAAGATGTCAAAAGCAATAGTGATGTGAAGGAAATTCTCTCAACAAATTATTTTATGCTAATATGTGCTTAGGTAAATAAAAATATTTCTTATTTATTAATAGCTGTTAAATTAATTTTATTCGCTTTTTTAATATTCTGCTGAGTGTAATTTCAAGGGCAAATATTTTTTATTATTTTTTCCAAATTTAAATAAAATCCTACTGTGGCTTAAATTTGAAGTGTTACAGTTTTATGTAAGTAAAATAATAATAATACATCTTTTAATAGAACTGCATACGTCGTATGCATCTTTTAACAGAATTGCTTATGTCCTTAAGTCTCTCATGAAACAGTTCCAAATTCTCAAACAAAATTGATTATTGCTCCATCTAACTAAGATATTGATTGCATTTGGCTTTATACAATTATTTCTGTTATAGGCAGTATAGTAAGTAATAAGGCATTGTGTCTATGTATGTGTCTTCATGTAGCAAAATAAATATTTGTATTAAGGGCAATTTTTTTTTCTTCAAAGCTGAAAATTTCTCATTTGAATTTAATGTAACTTTCCAGAACAGTTTTAGTATTGAATGTACCAGTTTAATAATAAATATTTGTAATAAGAGCATTTTTTTTTTCTTCTAAGTTAAAAGTTTCTCAATTGAATTTACTTTTTGCTTTCCAAAAGAATTTTAGTATTGAATATACAGTTTAATAATATGCACTTTTTTGAACTGGAAACTCCAACTGCTTTTATTATGGTAAAAGCTTTGTTCAGCAATAAGTGCTTTAATGTAATTTTGAAAAACCAGCAGACAGATTGTCTTAGTTGAAATTAATAAAATATTGAATTATAAATAGTAAATAATGGAAGATGTTATATTATTAATTAATTTTTCAATACAATAAGCTTTTGTTAAGCTCTTGTTCAATAAGCTTTGTTTACAGAAAGCTCATTTGTTTCCATAATTGTTATACAGGGTGCCCACTAAAGTCTAGGTAAAAAGTGGTGGTACCACTGAAGTCTGGTACCACCCATTTAACTATCAAACGGCTGCAGCTATATTCATAAAATTGGTATTCTAGGTATAGTAAAGTGGCTATGCGCTACTAAATGAGTTAGCTTACAGTGCCACCTGGTGAAAAGTGGCAGAATTAGCCTCCCTATCTTGAAAACGATACGAGATAGGAAGAAAACGTGAATTTCAAAGTTGTAGAGCATTTTAGATTTAGTACAAATGGACACCTCGTGGATATGAATGCTAAAAAGAGAATGCTGAAAACATGTTGAACAGTTTATTTCTTCATGATTTCTGAAACTGCGATGTCATGAAACTTGAACGAAAGGAGAAAAGATTATCTTTAGGATGAAAAGAAACAGAGCAAATAATATGTGGATCGTGCATAATGATGTCGCAAAATGCATCAGCTCAATGCAACTTTGCAAATTTATGCATTATGAAAAAAGTCTATGAAACGTTACACCTGTTCACCTGAGACAGCTGTAAAAGAGATATTTCCTTGTGGTTGTATGATGAAGCTCATGGTCATTGAGCGATTTTCAGAAAATGATTATTGGGAGATGGTTCTACTTTACGGTGAATGCGAGTGCAAGACATAATCAGCAGTGCTGTTGTATCGGCAACGTTTTCCTGCAAGCCCACATTCTTCATGCAAAACCATCTTATAAGTTGTGAAACGTTTAAGGGAGATAGGTCGCGTAACTAGCTTACTTTTATCTGGCAGTAAGCTAAGGTAGGGTAGAAAGTACAACCCAAAGATGTCTTATCATACGGCCTCACATATCCAAACAACAGCACAAGCGAGATAAGCAAAAACTGTGGCCTCTCAAAAAGTCACATTTGAAAAATCCTAAATGAATTAGGTGCTCAAACTAGACGGGGATGCTGAGATACATTTCACATGGTGCAACTTTGTCATGAACCAGATAGAGGTCCAGCCAACATTCTTGGCAGATATAGTGTGGACGGATGAGGCATGCTTTTAGTGGAATGAAATGTACCAGAACACACATTACTGGGCACTTTGTAGACATTTGTAGGCAGAACACCTATTACTGGGCACTGTAAAATCCATCATGTTCTGCTGATGGGAGTACCTGATGGAGGATTTTGGAGAATGAATAATTGTGTGTAGTGGTTTTGAAGAGTGGCCTCCTCATTCACCTGGCTTGGCTATAATGGACTTTTTCCTGTGCAGATATCTGAAACAGCAGGTTGAGATTGTTTCGTGACATCACAGTTTCGGAAATCGCAAACAAACAAATGAGTGTTTAAAACGTTCTGTTCTTAATATTCATGTCCACGAGGTGTCTTTTCATACTAAGTCGACGATGCTGTTCAACTTTTTAATTCACTTTTTCTTCCTATTTTGTATCATTTTTGGGATATGGATGCTAACTCCACTATTTTCCACACAGATTCTGTAAGCTATCTCATCTTGTGGCACATAGCCACTTTACTTTCCCTGGACACCACTTTTATAACTATAGCAGCAGCCGTTGAGCAGTTAAACAGGTGTAACCGGACATTAGTGGGCACTCTGTATAATCTGCTTAAAATCTAGAAATTCATGGTTACAGAAAAATGCAAATTTTCAGTTAAAACAAGGGGAACACTGAAATATGTCTGTTATGATAAATAGAATGCACATATTTAAATTGTTTTTGAGATACAAAAAATAATTCTTAATGTATTAAGAGTAGTTGAACAAAATAATTTTGAAAGCACAGTTTTGAATCTTACATAGTGCTGCCATTGTATCATGCTATTGTTCTGACTGCATCATTTCTTCAAATTTTCTTTTTTGTCAGTAACTTGGAATTAATTATGTGTCTATGAATAAATAAAATATATTTTATCTAAATATTTAAAAAAAAATTTTTTTTTCATCAGTCCTGCATCTTATTTAAGACACCACAAAGGAGGGTTAAAAGAATGCATTGATTATTTTCATAAATTTTATAATTTTCTAGGATTGGATTATAGCACCTGATGGATATGGTGCTTTCTATTGTCATGGTCACTGCCAATTTCCATTGAATGCCCATATGAATGCCACAAATCATGCTATAGTGCAGACTTTAGTCCATCTTATGGATCCATCGAAGGTTCCCAAACCATGCTGTGCACCAACCCAACTTTCTGCAATTACAGTGTTATATTTTGATGATAGTTCTAATGTTATTTTGAAGAAGTATAAAAATATGGTTGTCAAATCATGTGGGTGCCACTGATATGTCAAATGTCAAATTATATGAATGCCATAAATATATGAAACTGAAGTGCTATATAAGAAAAGAAATAAATATAAGCCACATTCAATATAAACTCAAGTTCTGTGATATATTATTTGAATGATATGATGAAGCCATATTTTTAGTTTATTTCTTGTTTATAATAAATGTTAAATTATATTAGGATATTCAAAAGATGTGCTTATGGGCTTTTTTTTCCTACAAGTGTTACTTTTAGACACACAGATCCAGTTATATAGTTTCTTTAATTATAATGCAGATTTTTTTTTAAATGTCAAAAACTATGATCTGTCTTTCTTTCTATATATACTACATATTTGATGTTAATAAATTATTGTATTGTTGCAGGAATGATTTTGAGGGATTTACAGTTTGATTTTTCAAATTCAAGTGTAACATAAAAATGATGTAAATGTGCTGGAAAAAAAAAGAGACAGCATTTCAGTGACAGTTAATCTTTTAATGCAGATTAAGAATCTGATTCTCATATTGGCACAAAACTTCTCATTGGATTACGTGAAGATGACTAGAAAACCAAACAGTTCTGTATTACACGTGTAATATATGGCATTAAGAATAGCTTTCATCAGTTAAAGTAGTTCTAAAAATGGTGTAAAATGATGAACTGAATACATTTTAATTTAACTTTAGTTTAAAATTATATAAGTTAGATAGATTATGAATAGTTCAAGACATATTTTTGAAATCATATGACATACTGAATGATAGTATTTTGCACATTGTCCATTTACCCAGCACGTGAATAAACGTTTTTCAGTTTCATGCAGTAATTGCTAGGTTACATGAATAATAAGTATCCTGATAGCACAACGTGCAACATCACTTGAGGTAATATAAGAGTTTAAGAATTTAGATTCCGCTAAAAATATTAAAAACAAGTTTGTTTTGAATTTTAGAATTTGATGTAGACAAAGTGCATGAAGGTTATCTGCTTGAACTCTATCCCAGTCAAAATTGGGATTATGCCATAGTGCAGATTTAGTCCATCTTATGAATCCATCGAAGGTTGCAAAAACCATACTGTGCACAACCCAACTTTCTGCAATTACGGTGTTGTATTTTGATGATAGTTCTAATGTTATTTTGAAGAAATATATGGCATATGGTTGTCAAATCCTGTGGCTGCCATTACTATGTAAAATGTCAAAACATGTGAATGCCATAAATATATGAAACTGAAGTGCTGTATAAGAAAAGAAATAAATTTAAATATAAAACCACATTCAATATAAACCCAAATTCTGTTATATATTATTTGATTGGAAGTGACACTCCCAAGGAAATCTTGAAAAAATATGTGGATCTTGTATCTGTCCTTCCCTCTCAATAAACTCTTGAGAGTACTTATAGCTGGGCAGGTTTCAAATGCTTCCATGCCGCAAGCACAAACGTCCATACCTTACCTAAGTTTCAGATGTAGACCCAGTGGCATGGGAATACATCAACCCATCATATCCTCTGAAGTGTGGGGGGGAAGTAAAGATTTTCCAGAAGTGAAGATAAACACTATATTGCCACATTAAAATATATCTGCTACACTTCTGATTTAAAATAAAAAAAGAGATTAAATTAAAATAAAGGAGGAAAAAAATGGTGGAAAAAAGATTACTTTCTGAAATTTTATTGGTGCATTAGGGGATTAATGATTTCATTTGGCTGAAAAGGGAATAATTATTATATTTGTAAATTTGGCCCCTTTTATGAAAATTGCAAATAAAAGTTATGGCATTTTTTAATAAATGTGTAATAAATATTTTATGAAATTTTGTAATTGTAAGAATATGTCTGGGGTCCAGATTTGAGGAAAAAGCCCATAGTCACCTTTTTTGAAAAGCCTGTATGATTTACATTTTTTAATGATGTTGAAGTATTGTTACATAATTTGTGTCTGAAAACATTTAACAAGTTTCATCATGAGATTAAACAGCAAATTTCATTGGAAAACTAGTTTTTTGGTATACATATTGTTGAATGAAATGTTTTACTTACTAATAAATACAAATGTTTTATCTGGAAACATTTTGCAAGTTTCATTGAGACCGGTGAATGAAATATTTTAAAATTCTTGTATTTGGTGAAATTGAATTATCAGTATATTAATTTAGAGTAGTTTATGTAATGAAGCAAGACTCTAGCAAGAAAAGTCTTTCTTTAAGTGCAAATGCTATTTTATATTTTCATTTAAGGAAAAAAAAGATTCTGTCAGATATATATTTGTGATAAAAATGTGAATATTTTAATTATCAGTTATGTCATAGCAATGTACTTAATTTTTTATATATATTTGTTATAAAAATATGAATATTTTAATTAACAGATATGGCATAGTAATTTACTTAATTTTTTATGATGTAAATATACATGAAATGAATTATGATTATGTACATAAAGGTTTTTTATTTTGATTTATAGCTTTTTAATGTACCTCAGATATATTTGCATATTTTATATGTGATGTACCTTACCAATAAAGTGCCTTTTTTATGTTTTTCTGATGTGAGTTATACATATTTGAGCCATAGAAACACTCCTTAAGTGTTTTTTATGTTATTGATTTATATTTTCATTAAGATATTAAGATATTTTCATTGATCATTTAGCATTATATTTATTAAAAAAATGTAC
>KK119585.1:568019-586820 GCA_000611955.2 Stegodyphus mimosarum
ATATATAAATTATTAGATTTAACATAAAATATTGGATTTTGAAGGGTAAAATAAAAAGGCTAAAAGCACAGACATTCTTAAAAAAATATTTTATGCAACAGTATGTTTTCCTCCTCAAGAAGTAGAAAACTCCAAGATTTCTTTATGAAAGAAAGCTTTGGGTCTGGAGGAGAAAAATATTGAAAATGCTTCAACTTCTCTGAAGTTTTGATCGTTGAAGAATTAACCAGCCAAAGGAATTGTTAATATCTAGAAAAAGTTATAGTTTGTTCTCAAGTCTGAGCTGTATTGAAAGATGAGGGAGAGTCATATTGTAGTTGATCTTTGTTACAGTCACTTTTGACATAAATGTGAAGCAAGGTGCCGCCGTTTTTATTCATTAATGATGGCTACTATCTGCTAAGTGCATGGTATCAGTTTCTTGATTGTGCAATTGTGTTGTCATGGTTGACCTAGATAGGAATAAATTGTCATGGATGACATCCTATGTAGTGTATACATACTGGTGTAGAAAATGGCCTTCTTTAAACCTAAGAAATGTCTTAATATTCAGCATCAAATAACTATGACCTTGTTTGATAACAACACCATTATAACATTTGTCAAACAGGATCCCTTTTTTTCAGGAGAGCACAAGTCACTGTGCAGTTCAAAAATGAAATTGCGATATTCCGGCAAACAAAGGATGAAATTGTTTGTTTCTTATAGTTCATTAAGCATTCATAGATCAAATTTTTTAACATTCCTAGTGGCCTTTGTATGGTACTGTCTTGGGAAAACACCCAATATAGCAGCTATCTCTTGCATTATTTTATGGGGATTTTAATCAAATATTGTTCATATATATTGGTAATCTTCTTTGCTCATATATGATTAAAGCTGAAATAATTTGAGCAGAACTTTTTAAATCATGTGTTCTTTAACAGCATTCTTATTAAAGCTGCGTTAACATTATACACGCATTTAATATGATGTGGCTCATTTTCCTTTTATAAAGGTAAAGCGTACACTATCGGTTTTTATGCATCATATTACTGTGTTGTCTGCAAATGCAGTTTGTTGAAATTTGACTTTCACATTACAAAATGCAATATATTAATTGTTCATGCAAATTAAAGGCATACTTTTCAAGTATTTTTAAGTTCTTGTTAATTCTATAATCAGTACTTCATTTAATAGTCTTTCATATAAGAATGTAAGAAATTATTTATGTAAATATATTTTTGTACCTGTTTATTTTTTATTAATGAATCTCATAGCAAAATGCTTTTCTTTTCTTATGCTTCAGAATTCTAATAAATATTTTGTTTTAAAAATCTGAAGTGGTGAATTATTATTTTCATATAAGAAAATACATATATGAATGTTAATGCACTAGTGTACAAATACAATGAACCCTCCTTAAGGCAACCACCCATGATTCTCGATGGTTTTGATTTTGCTGTGGAGGTATGTATTGCCTTAAAGAAGTGATGTTTGGTACCTAGTGTTTGTTTATTTTGTGAGAAATACTGGTGACTTTCAAAGACAGCAGTCACCGTGAGAGGTTTCATTGTATGTATACTGATGAATGGTAGATTATTCATTTGCATTTTGTTTGAAAATGGTGAATGAAACTTTTACAGCAGGGAACCTGCTCTTGATATATTGCAGATAGATCACAAGTTTACTCATGTTTGGCATGCCATCTATTATAGATGGATCACAAGACAACTCATGTTTTCTATTGATATATTGTATCTACTTTAAGTGTTTACGTTAATAGTCAATGTACCTGAGGCTTAAGTGGCTACCAGGCATGTTGGCAGGTGGTGGATAGCTGATGCCCTATGTTACTTGACAGGATAGCTTTGAATAATAAGAAGCCACAAACCCCCTCCTGTAACCCATGCCTAGGGTGAATGACACTGCAGTTATAGAGTCTTAACAGAGCCTCTAGAATGCCTGGCAAGCCTCTAGAGTATTTTGCCTTACCCAACAATAGGTAATACTGGGTGGACCTTTTTATCTTGTACTTTCTTTTCTATTTTATATATGGCTGAAAATAACACTACAACTAGAAATTCTGCTTTTGAAGGCAAAATCTCTGAGGTAGACCTTATTTCTCAAACAAGGAAAGCCAGAGGAAAATCAGTTGAAGAAGCAGAAATGAATCCTTCATCGAGTGAGATAGAAATGAGCTCTACTCAAGTTACTTAATCAAGATCTTAAGAAGGGCAGGAAACTATCAAAAGCATGACTGCCTCTCCAGACAAAATCAAAAAGAGAATGTCTGAAGCACAAAAGGTACCCGACAATTGAAAATTGCCAAAGGTATTTGGTTTGAAAAGCCCAAGGGGAAAGTTAAAAAAAAAGTCAAACTCAAAGGTTGGAACAGAATACAGCCCCGAAAACTGCCTAAAGAGACAGACCTGAAAATTCTGCAAGATCCTCAACCTTCAGGGAGGCTTTTAAGGTGGTCAAGATGGCTGTACTCATTGAGAGACATCCTGAAAAACATTTATGAGAGAATCAAGCTACTGACCTCAAACCTCTGATAATGTTGACTACTTTAGGTACTCTCAGTACTAAAGAGTTACTCCTGAGTTCTATCGCGGCTGTTAGACTTTGTAAACTAAGTGGGCAACCTATACAAATGGAGCTAGGAAGCATTGGGTTTGGTGCATTTGTCATAGAATGCTATTTAAAAGCAGAGGTGACTGATACCTGACAAACTCAACCATGAAGAAGAAAAGTCAATGTAACATTCAATTTCCTTCATTTTGGGGGGGGGTTATTTACCAGTTTTGTTTGCATTTTGTAATTTGAATGGTCACTATCTTAAGTTCCTCTTGCTTTTAGAGATGGCCTGTTTCAGAAAACTGGAAATTTTAAATAATAATTTATCAAATGTTCCTGAAGAAAATGAAGATGTGGATAACTGTGTGAGTGGATATTTTGATAGTTGTGAGAATTAATTCTAGTGACAGTGACATTATTAGAACTATAAAGAAGCACACATAGTAGTGTTTCCAAGTGATTCTGTCATAATGATGACAATTAAGTGGTCTGAAATTGATATTTCACTGTGCTTACAAATAACTGAAGGTTATTCTAAAATCATTACATGCCCATCTCAGTAGGCCTTTGTGATTAGCTTGATATTTGATGATATCTTGTTTGAAATGTTTGGCAATGAGTAGTGTACTTACCATGATCAACCTCAATGAAACATAAATCATCTTAAAGCACTCAAGTGGTCTCTTGTTATACAAACAGACATGAAGAAATTCCTTGGCATAAAAGATAGGTGGAAAGGTAAACAGACTCTCTAATAGCTACCACTATATTTTCAGACTGTGAGCTGCAACATATATTTGAGTAAATATGGGCATTCTGACACTTTAATGATAATATGACAGTGGAAAATAGTTCTGAGACAATACTTCAAAATTAGGCAAATGCTGTATTTTTTCTTATAAAACTTCAGAACAACATACAAATTAAAGCAACAGTTTGAACAATGGAATGATTCCATGAAAAAGACACCTAAGGTTTCAAATATGAACCAAATTTCAAAGATAAAGTATGATATACTTGTTGGGATGACGTGTGAGAATGACAAACTATACACTAGTGAAGGGAAGAAACTGAATGAAGCTGTTGTTTCAGTTCTTGATCCTTATCCTCATATGTGGCACCATAACTACCAGGGAAGTTATAACAGCTCTTGCATTGCTGATTTACTACTAAAAAACAAGATTAAAGTCTGTGGAACTATTAGAGAGAACAGAGGTTTACTGCTGCATCTGAAAGCCAAAGTGTCAAGAATGAAGAAAGATGGTATCATTCTTCTCTTAGTGAAAGACAAGTGCGTTGTAGAAATGATATTAACAATTCATGGCATTTCTGTCTCAAATACAGAAAGGGGGGCAACAACAAAAAAACAGGATATAGTGTGTATAAATCTATACAGTGCCCACATAAAAGGAGTTGATCGTGTGGATCAGTACTTTCCATATTAACCTATTCTAAGGCAAACATTCAAACTGACAAAAAGTTGTCTTTTATCTTGTACATGTGAACTTTTCGATTATTTTATGATCCAATAATACCCTGAACACTAAGAAAAAAAATTAAGGTTCTCCTTTTGGTGCCAGAATATTGAATTATTGACAATGATAATGAAGGCTGTCCTGAACTAGAGAAAGATATCTAACCCTTCCTCTAGTGGTGAAGGAATAACATCATGTAAAGATCCACCTGGAAAACTGAACCTGTATTTATTTCAAGCAATGTGTGGAGGGAATTCTTAACAGTTGATAGAATTTGAGCTGTCTAAGAGAAATGCAGCATATATATAAATTTTGTATGGTTCCTCATCATGCAGAAAAATGTTTTATGCAATAGCATACTTTAAAAAAGTACTAGCAACTTTTTTAGATATAGGCTATATGCTAAATATAATATATGGAATAACTGGAACTATAAAGGATAAGGTCTCCTCAACAAACCAAACGAAAGAGCTCAGGGACAATTTTTGCATCTGTCTGTGTATCTCAGTGTAAAACTAAGTGCATACTAACAGTTGTAAAATGTGCAACAAAGGAACAGATGAAACAAACAGACGACAAGCTTAAGAATGAATAAGTAAATGTTCAATACAAGAATAGTAATTTTTATGTGTATTAGATGTACTGTATTACTTCTTTTGCACATTAATGCAGACTACATTGAATACTTGATTGTAGTTTATAAATGTGATCAAATTATACTTCACAGAAAGTAGTAATTTTATGCATGCTTTGCAAATGGTTTCATAATGTGAAATCAATGTTAAACTCAAACACCAAAAGTAAAAAGTAAATATTGTAACACATTACACATATATTTCTTCTTATCCATTATTAAAGAACCTCAGGGCTAATAATGAAGACCATTAAGTATGACAAACACTAATTTATTAATGAATTAACACCAAAAAAAGAAATAGAAGTGAGACAGTTTTAAGTAACATAGCTTATGCTGAGCTTTCCAAGTCCTAAGCTCTAAAAGTTCATTGTGTCACATGACCTGTAAAAAAAGAATGTTTATAGATTTGTGATTCTTGCATCATGTAACCAATAGCAGACTCCCCATTTTAAGAATGAGTCACGTCATCTGTTACATTCTTCCCCTCAAGCCGTATAAGTTGTCCTCAATATACGACTTGCTTTCTAGCAAGGACAGATTGTCCATCAGATTCTCGACCTCTTCCTTGAACGAGGTGTAAAGGAGAGTTTTGCCCTTCATATGGCCACAGGGCAGATACATGGCAACCACCTATGGAAGACAAAGGATCATCGGTAGCAGAGTGTAATGCAAATATTGCACGCTGTTCTTAACGTTGACTGAACAGTCAAGACCACATATCCCCAACAAAGTTAGCTTTGGAGCAGGCGCGGGAACTATGGCCTAGTTTAAGTACAGCCATAATATTTACGTTCATCTTCTTCACAGCCTTTGGATATATGTCCATGTTTTCCACATATGTAACATGTTTTCATGTCCTTTTTACAATCTCAGACAATGTACCTTTTGGAGTCTTGAGCAAGGTGACCAGGTCTTGCACAATTATAATATTCATTGGAATTCATGACCTTTCTCATCACTTCTTTCTTTGGTGGAGATATATGATTTCTTCGAATTGTGACAGGGGGCTTGCTACTGGTTTTATTAAAATGTTGAACTCTGGAAGTATGTTCTTCTCCTGTTTGAAAGGTACCTGAACTAAGCAGATATTTCTCTTAATTTTCTCTTGACAGAAACTTGTTAAATTTCGCCTTATATTCTGAACGCTCAGATGGCTTGAAAATGTCATCACTAAGCTAAATTTCTGTTTAGAGTTGTCATGGAAATACCATCTATTATGTGGATAAGGTCTAAAACAATTTCAGAGCTATGCAGAAATTCAGTTCCTAAAAGTGTTCTGTTATCTTTTGCTGCAGGTAACTCAAATAAAGTTATGGGAAAAATCGTCCTTCAATTTCTATATCTACTTGGATCGTATAAACTTCTGTAGACCATCGGCGAGGGTAACATTCATACTAGTTTTCCTAAATTCTACTCCCCTTTCTCCCAAAAGATAATACAATGTTTCTCCTGCTATAGTGTGGCTGTCTCCAGTGTCAGCAGAACAATTCTGGTTAAGCCATTTATTTTTAATCTCAAAAGAGTCGTCTGGTGTTCCTCGGCAGAGAATGTCTGAACGTGTATAGCTTTAACATCAGCTTCTGCTTTCTTGGGAGGAGGGGAGCAGATGCATTTAACCTTAATAAAGCCTGTCTTCCCACATCCATAGCAACTAACAGGTGGTCGATCATAATTTTTTGCATTACCTCTTGATGAGGCGTTTTTAGTAGGCTGAGGGTTACCTCTATAATTTTTGGGACCATCTCCTTGTTGAAACTTGGGGGTCTCTTTACTAACGGTCTAACTTCTTCGTACATATCTAATTTGTCAGCAAGCTGAAGTGGGTTGTTCCATTCACTCCAATTATCTAAAACGTGTTCTTTATTATCTGGTGGGGATTTTTTCTTAATCTAATCAGCGAGTAACAAATTCTTTAACTGCTCAAACGTCGTGACTTTTGATTTCTTAAGCCACACAACAAAATAGTTTTGTAAATCAAAATAAAAGTCTCTCCAGGTGTTTCCAGGATTTTTTTTATGTTGGGTAAACAGCTGACAAAATTTCTCAGCACTCAATTTAAAGTGCTTTAAGAGAATTTGTTTAATTTTCTGATAGTCCTGAGCATCATCAGAAGATTCTTTTGTAATTAGTTTTGCAACATTGGTTGGCAGAAGACCAACAAGATAAACTACCCATTTTGAAACTGGTACCTTCAGAACAGTTAATTGCTTCTCAAACAAATCCTGAAATAAACTCATATCGGCAGTTTTAGGATCAAAATTAGGAATTCTAGCCTAGGCATTTCGGCATCTGCAGAAGATACCTTTTCAAACTCTAATCTACTAGCAGTAATACTAGATTGTAATTTTAATTTCTCCAACTCAAACAAATGTTCATTTTCGTTCTCACTGTCAGCACATTGTGCTGTTTCCATTTCTTTCCTATCATTATGATGCGGTTCAAACATTCTTTTTTAAATTCCACGTCATAGGTGGGACTAGTGATTATAGTATTACTTATTTCAGGGATTCTAAAATTTTCCTCTATCACTACACCTAGTGTTTCTGCTAATTCAATTAAATCCTGCTTCTTCCTTTTTGCTAAATAAACCATGCTTAAGTGAAAGTGGATAACTTTTCTCAATGTGCACCTATAACTTTTAGTATGCTAGCATATATATGTTTTAAAATATTTTTATATGCATATAACTCATTTTACATTACTTTGTGCTCATTGCCTGAAATAGCATATAAAATGCACAATTCTCATAACATAAACTGATATAGAATACTTTCAGTAATTTAAATTCATGCAAAATATAGCAACTTGCAACTATATATTTCAATACGTTTTCCTATTTAAAAAAAAAAAAAAACTAAGAATCTTTTACTTTACTATATTTGACATTTATTTCCATTTCTTCATATCGAAACTTGCATAGAACAAAATAATTGAAATTTATACGAAATATTCATTCAAATATTATTTAAAAAAAAACTGCCAAAGTAGCAGATGCTACCATAAAATTCTTCATTTAAATTTCAGCAAAACTTCAAAATTACTTTAAACTTCAATTTTCAGCAATACTTCAAAATTACTTTAAACTTCAATTACTTCAATTTTCAGCAATACTTCAAAATTACTTTAAACTTCAAAATCTTTCGGTACTAAAGGAACTTGTGTGCAACAGAACTTATAGAATATGATCAGTGTGATCAAATTTCACCTAAAAGAATTCAAACCCAACAGAATATTTAACTGATTCGGATAATCAGCAAAAACGAAATTAGGTCACTGTAACCAGAATTCTTCTTATATTTACTTGATCCAGACGATCAGTGAAAATGAAATTAGGTCAAGGTTATCACAATTTTTTACTTTTCCTTTAGTTCCGAATTTACTTAATTAGAAATAATCAAACATTAAAGTTTACTTTTCTTTAATACATCTGTGGGCTGTCTGTCATTATTACTTTTGGTTTTGAAGTATCCATATGGGGATTTTCGAGCCTCACATTGGGCGCCAGATTTTTGTAACACATTACACATATACATTTCTTCTTATCCATTATTAAAGAATCTCGGGGCTAATAATGTAAGATCATTAAGTAGGGTGAACACTAATTTATTAATGAATTAACACACAAAAAAAGAAATAGAAGTGAGAGAGTTTTAAGTTACATAGCTCGTGCTGAGCTTTCCAAGTCCTAAGCTCTAAAAGTTTGTTGTGTCACATGACTTGTAAAAAAAAGAATGTTTATAGTTTTGTGATTCTTCCAACATGTGATCAAGAGCAGATTCTCTCTTTTAGGAATGAGTCACGCCATCTGTTACAATATTAAAAAAGTTCATATGTACACTCATTTATAGCTGACTGAAAAAAAAAAAAAAAAAAAAAAGCTGCTGGGGAAAATGCACAGACCTTGGAGTAAGTTGGAGAAAAGGAATATCTTGTCTTTAATATGTTAACCATGAAGTTTGTGACAGTGCCTGTACTTGTATCTGTAACATTATGTAAGCTTTTCTGTTTAATGGACTAGTTTAAATCAAACTCATGTTCTGTGATTCACTTGTGTGTAGAATTCAAATTATTTAAATTACTATAAACCTTATTTTTGTACAATAAATAAAAATTCCATACATTTTTTTAATTAACTAATCAGCATACTACAAGAAATTTAATTTTCATGGAGATTTTCACAATCTAATAGAATAATTATTTTCATATGCTCTTTTTAGCCTGCGCCCACCAGCGGCCGCGCGGTAAAGACTCTGAACACTGGTAGTTCGGTCTGAGGTTCTAATCCCGCGAACGGGCTGGCTGCATGGGCGTTTTCGTGGTTTTCCCCATGTGTAACGTGTATACGAGCCAGTTTCCCTTAGAAAGTCCTCCACGAAGGCATCCCTCCCTTTAGGCAGATAGCCCTCGTGTGCTTTGCCATAATTGAATAACCTAACCTAACCTAACCTTTTTAGCCTGCATCAAAAATGTTTCAGAATTTTATATTTTATGCCGAGAAATGCATAGTAACTAACAGATATAATAAATGGTTATTTATCCTAATATGGATATTAAAAATACTTTTAAACTTGGATCTTTTTCGGACAGATTTCCATAAACCTTGGTAAACACTGTCAAATATTTTCTACAACTAAAAATTGATACCCATTTGTAGCTTCAAGGCAGAAAATTAAGATAAAACTATTTTTATCTTATTGGATAAATCTTAAATTTGAAGCAATGATAAATAATAAAATTCTTATAAGTAAAATTATGAAATCTGAGAATACATACAATGTGTAAAACTTTTGTTTGTACATATCCCATATCTGGAGATACAGCCCACCAAGAACAATTAAGAATAACCATAGGAGAAAGTGCTCATTGCTGATCTGAAGCACTGGACATCAGTGATGACAGAATGACTCTATTTAGCACCCTTGCAGTTTTTATCAAAGAAACCCTGAAGGATGGAATTCAGAGATCGTGCATCATTCTCTTTCTTCCATCATTTCCTCACAAAGACTTGTCAGCTTAATGGATTTTAAGTGCAGTAGCAACATACAAATAACCAGGTCATCTCTTGGATTTGAACTTGACCTAAGTTTAACTAATAACTATACCATCCAAGACAGATATGTAAATTTTATTTATTGCAGTACTTCAAATTTAACTTCTGTATAATAAACATTAACTGAAATTCTAAAAGAAATAAAAATCCCAAAAGAAGGATGTACCTTGAAAGCATGAAGATAAAAATTAAAGAAAGCACAAAATAATTTATATAAAATTATTATTATTTTCATTCATATACATATAAATTTAATCTTCTTTATAATTCGATATCAACAGGAATATCAATTTTTCCTTTATAACCATTATCTTCAAAGGATTCTATGTGCTGAATATAAGAATCAGGAAGTCCATGTTCTTTAGCACCCTGGAGTATTACAGCCTTGTAAATAGTTGAGGGCTTATTGTAATCTTTATTAGCTTTAGGATCTGGTTTCTGATATAACTTGCAGACAACAGGATCACCCTCATTTGTTTCTACAGTCACTGCCACACCTTTATAACCACTTTCTTGCCTATAAAGAAATAAGTTTTTAGCGCCTGCAGAAAAGAGTTCACATTTTAATTCAAGAAAAAGAAACTGGAATGCAAAGAAAAGAAGCTGCATAAAAGCACAAATTCTTAGTATAAACTTAGAATTATTAATTTGTTTTCCACAGTTAGCCTCAATTTTAAATGATATGATTTTAAAAATGAATTAGCAAACTGAATTTTAATTTTGCTCTAACCTTTTTTCCCTTTATTTATGTCACTTTAGAAGTAAGGAAATTTAAAACTCTGAAACAAGTTAGGGCATCAGCAATTCAGTGATAGCTTTGTTAAGAAGAGATCTTGCTGCATGACAGCAAGTAGTACCTTCTGCCAGCAATAATTAAGATAATAGCAAGAATAATTAGAAGGGATCATTATATTTTTATCTTCATAAATGAAGTTTTACTTTAGAACAATTAGCAGCACAATGGAAATAAGAAGATATAGTTATCTGAAAAGCTGAACGTGACACAGAATATGTCACTTTCAGTTGCTAAATAGATAACTCATATAGTTATCAATTGAAATAGTTTCCCTCAGTGTTTGCACATTTTTGCCACTGCTCTGCTAATGGCTGGGTTTCTTGGCAAAAGGAGTCACCAACTGCATGCTGGATTTCTCTGTGATCAGCACACATTTTTGTGAGAAAGATGTGGTCAATATTATAAAAGATGATAAACAGCAAGAGGTTAGTTTGTACATAATGGATGAAAAATTACATCCTGCAAATTCACCGAGAATCTGCACAACCTTTTGAGAGAGACTTGGCACTGTCATGAAACAATTGGACACTTTCTCTTGACCAATGTTGTAGGTCTAGATACTACAAGCTCGCAGTATATTTCATAGACTCAGCTCTATAATAACCCTGGTGCAACAACAGATGAAAATATGGTGAATCACTCCAGTAACACTTTACCAAGCAAGTAGCAGCACTTTTTGTGGGTGAAAGTGAAAAAGTAATTTGTAACAACACCCTCGTCATTATCCACAGTCCATTGGATTATGTTGATTTAATATTGTCCATTGGATATGTTGATTGGATTATGTTTATGTTAACTAGGTTTTCATCATACATGACAGACCCATGTAGAATTCCTTTCTGCACATTTACAAATGATGTGCCCTGATGATCGAAGTCAAATCATTTATCAAACCATGTCATTTTCAACTTAGCTATGACATGAAAATACAGAATGATTATGGTAAGTGTATATATCAAGTTTGCCTGCAATATTATGAAAACTTTGCTGTGAATCAATTTTGATGTAGTTTTCAGAAACTTATTTGAATCTGCTATTGGTTGGTGGCCATAAGGTTTATTTTTTAATGCTGTATCACTTGCGCAAAATTTTCTGTACACTTTTTTCACAAAAAAAATTTCTGTATATATGTTATTTTCATTAGCCACACTTAACGACAAATGCAATGTTAATGTTTACTTTGCAAATCATGAAGAATACCACAGTTAAAATTCACATAGGAAAACCAATTGCAGTCGTGTTCTCCAAGGGTCATTTTGACATGGTCCTGTTCAACAACATTACATCAACTGATGATTCTGATAGCACAGCTTGTCCTGTAAAACTGTACTGATGATCAAATAGCACAGATAACTTCGTGCCACAGAGCCTGTGGTTTCCACTGTATCTCTAAGTGGACATTTCAATTACACCAACCAATACATTTCAGGAAAGCTATCAAGGACAGCTGTAAAATAAAACAGTTATAGTTTCAGGCTCCATGTTTTGATATATTGTACTGAAAAATCTCACATTTATTAAAATATGCAGACTTCTTTCATGTCCATCCACAAAATGAGCAATGCACAAGACAGCACTTGTTTAAGTGATTTCCCATAGATAATGCAATGTCTCTTATCATTATTATCAAGATGAGTGATATTAATACTCTAACATTAAACAGCATCACCAGAGCACAAAAACATATAAAGAGTGCAGTCTACTTTATCTGTTGCCATAAAGTCATCCAAAATTTCAGACAGATCTTTGATTGGCATTCTTGCATGATATCCTGACAAATGAGATTGCCCACAGTTCCATTTATATCATCGATAGAATCTAGAAAACAGATTAAATGAAAATCTCTGATACCACTGAACTACAAATCATATTTTTTTTCTCACTTTCAATCAAGATCCGCTATTATGCAGGATTTCTAACGTATTTTTGTTAGTTAGTAAAGGAACCTTGAAGAATTTTAGAACTTTACTCTGGAGAGTAATCTAAATAGAAAATAATGATTTCTGTTCTTACCTTTTACTTTGGAAAATCAATAGAAAAATCTTTCTTTGCTTGGCTTCATCTAAATGATGTTTTAATTTGTTAAGCAGCATATGAACAGATAGTATAAAGACAATTTTTTTAATTCTAAACAGTTTGGTAACAAATATGAGAATGAAGAAAAAAGCTTAATTATATACAAAAATAACATATGTCTGAATTTGGTACTTATGGAACGTTATTTTACCATTGACTATAAAAGCTGGCAGAATGTGTGCCAATTATTTTGGAACAAGTTTGAAGGAAAAGATTGCTGTTTATTTAGTTATAAAATGAAATAATTACAGGTGCTCTATTTAGTTTATATAACTGATAAATACAAGTTACAGATATTGCATATGAAAAATAAATACAAACTCAAACCTTGTATTATCTGACAAAAAATCTATTAAAATGTACACAGTCATTTCAGTGGCCAAAAATCCTTAATGATACTTTAAAATCCCTTTTCTCCCCTTCTTTTTGTGAGCATGGCACCATATAAATTTGCTTAAATACACATCTACCAAGGTAATGCAGTTGAATGGCAATTTACGTCGCACCATTTTGCCAAACCCCAGAATCTTTGAAGATTTTTAAGATGGACACAAGTATAACGTCTCATTAATCAGTCTGAAAATACTCCACTACTTGCTACTTTGTAGGTTTATTTCATTTCATTACAGCAAGCATGTTAGTGCTATCTGTCTACAGGGAAAGATGCCTTTGTGAAAGACTTTCTAAGAGAAACTGGCTTGTATTGCTGTTCTGTATAAAACAAGTTATAAATTTTAATCATTTTTTTTAATGCAAGAGAAAGACACAGAAACAGCAGTTAATTTATAGCTTTCTCTACAAAAATTAAACTGGTTATTGAAGATTGGACTTGCATGAAACCAAAGTGAAGATCTTATGACTGTGTTGCAACAACACACTTATTCATTACTAGGTCTAAATTACACTGTTTGGCAACAGTTTTTGTTTTATGAAAAAGATCACTGGGAAAATATGTAAGAACTATTATTTTTCTTTATAGCTGCCTTCCTGATTAGAACATTAACTGAGCCAATCTGTCACACAGTTTAAAAGAAAGTATCAATTTGCCACTCCAACCTTTCTCATCATGGATAGCTTTTCAAATTCTTTAAACTTTGCCTAGGATTTATACACAACATTATCTCTGCCACATACTGTTTTGTAGATATTATACAACCTGCTAAAAATCTTAGTTGCATTTTTATCTTTCAGTTGTAGAATCTAACAGCAGAATGAATACTATAAAAGAATATTGCATTAGACAGCCTATGGAACAAAGAATTGTCACGATTAATTACATCGCAGAATGCGTACTTTAGCATTTGTTTTTATTTAAACCATTTATTTCTAATCTATTTGGAACTGAATTAAGAAATTGCTCCTATATTTTCAAATACCAAATAATGTTTTTTATAACAGTGCAAGTGAAACCAAAATCTAGTTTCAATTTATTATCTATACCTTACATTTCCTTTCCTCAAGAATGCATTCTCAACAATTCCTTGCTTTTATTCATATCTGCCAAATTCAAATTTTCCATGTTGCTTCATGTTCCCTAATTTGTCACATTTCAGGTTTTATCCCAATTCAATTAAAAATACATTTCTTCTATTTTTCTCTATAAAAATTACAACATAAATTCTCAAAAATCACTAACAATTTTCTCCAACTATGAAAAAATTTCAAAGCCTTAGATCTCACTTCATTACACTGATACAAGCTAAGTGTTCCTTCTCACAATACAAGGTTCATGGAAGAAAGTAAATTGCAGCAGTTGAATCATGTTACCTAGAAGGGAATAAAAAGTTCAAACCACAGCAATTCAAACAGAAATGTTCCTTTACAAATCTGGTAATTTTTATAAATCTAACAAAAATTTTCCTTAAGTACATTTTCAGTCCTTTTCAATCTTTGGGCAGTTGCAGAACCATTTGAGAATGCAGCGGAACAATATACATCGTTTCTTCACAACTTTTCCTTTTTAAATTTCAATGATATCATTAAATGTTGGCATTAAATTTTATTCACCATATGTATTTTTCTCGAAAAAAATTTTCCCATTCAATATTCACCGAAACTAGTGAATATTCAACTTGCTGATCAATGAAACTACAGCAAAATTTTCAATAATCAAAAACATTTAGCACTGTTCAGTACTAGCTTAACATGGATAAGAGATCAGAAACTATACTGAAAAATGAAATCACTAGTTTTAGCACACAGAGATGTAATAATTATTTAACAAAAAATAATAATAATCCCATCCACCTGTGGTATCTTTATGTTTTCTCAAGGTTTTCTACTGTGATATGGAGCACTGGTTAAAAATTGACGAAATGAAAAACATTGAGAAATACAATAATAAAAAAGCACATGATAGTGGGAGGGGAAATGACGATTTGTGACTCTTGTGTGGAACTAATGACACATACAAAATGTGACATCAATTTTAAAATTATTAGTTTAAATTTAAAAGATAAAATGAATAAATCTTAAATCTAAAACTTACATTCATGTATTAACATAATATATATGGCTGATTTTTTTTTTAACAAAATATACAGAAGAAAAGCAATTACTGATCTAATAGAGGTTCCTGCTGTTTTGAAATTTCCCAAACAACACCCCAGACAGAATCTGATGGACTAGGAATTACTGTAGCTGTAGCACCTTTCCAAGCATCAGCGTAACCTACAAATGCGAATTTAAAATCCTGGAAAAATACGAAAAAAAAAAAGTTATGCACATGACACTCAGTAGGCAAAGAAGAATGCAAAAAAAAAAAAAAAAAAAAAAATTTGCATTAATAATCTCGCATCAAACTTTTCAAAAATATATAAACCTAATTAAGTATTGTATCATATATATTTTTTTTCTGGTGTATTGTAAATTACTTAAGTATATTTACTTTTGATCCACAAACTTTGGTACCCTTTATCTGCCCGCAATATTGCAAAATCGTAATAATGAATAATATGATATAACACATAATAATTAATAGTAAGACAATGAGAAAAATAAATTTAATTATAAAAAGGGTAGAAGGGGTATTGCTTATGTCAATTAGTGTTCATTTGGTGATATATAGATTCATATGATGAAGATTTGAACATTTTTGATTACTTGGGAGAACTCCACATTGCTGGAAATATTCTACAGAATCTTTTTTTCAGTGGATACTAATTATAAGAGCTGCATAGCAACACCAAACAAAGCACGACTGGAAAATTTTTTTTTTTTCAAGAATAAAAATGGCTGCCAAAACAAAATGAGATATAATTGCCAGATATGAGAGCAGATAAAGGAAAAGTACGCATGCTAAAAATAGCTTTAGTAGTTAAACTGATAAAAAGAAAGTATTTTTTTACAAATTTTGTTTTAGGATCACCTCGGAGCACATTATATCTATTACGATTGATTTAAAATTCCTTTTTTATTGAGTACTTTTTTTTAATTATTTCAAGAATTTATAATCATTCAGCTATAATTCAGAACATGGCTCAGTTGGAAATTCCTTTCTCTATGAAAAAGACCAAGGCGTTTTCAACACTCTGTTACATTATTATGTTACTTTATTGAATTGTTTTTGTTTCAGTTTTGACGTATGTACTTCCAGTTATACTGTTAACCCCTTTCTGATTTAATTAATCTCTTGATTATTTAATTCATTTCACAGCATACTGCATGGCTTTACTAATTTAAAACCTTAATTTGAAATTTCTAAACTTTTGTTTTTATATATGTATATATATATATATATATATATATATATATATGCATTATACACAAATTAAATTTTAATAATGATTTTTAAGTTATTTCTGAATACAGGTGATAAATTAATATACCATGTTTACCAATAACCAAATGATATGAAGTATATCTACCACAACGGACAATGAAGCTCTTACATTGTAATACCTTTAATACCAAGTTAGACCTGAGCTTTTTCACAGCACTAATTAAGTTCCACTTACTTTTCATCAGAGGAATGCTAAGTACTAAGATTCATTCTTCATATTTTAATAAGGTACAGATTTCTCATATCTGTTGTCTAATGAATGCTTTGCTCCCAAACTAACTACTCCTCCAGCTGTCTAATTGACTTTAGTTATGACAAAATGAAACTATCTCCTTCTGAAAAAATATTCCTTCCTACAGCACTGCTGAATAATGCATGGTAGTGAAAAACTTTTGCCGCAATATCATTCACTACGGATAGTCTATATTTTGGGGTACCTCCTGGATTATCACCAAGTTGTTTCTTTTGTGGTAACCAGAGTATTTTAAGGTGCATGTTTTGGAAACTCTGTCATGATGCGTGTAATGCGTGAACGTGCATTGATTTTGATTGTTAAGAGAATATTGCTCAAGGTTTATTTCTGCATTGGATGTGGATTAGGAAGTATATTGATATTTTATGCTTACATTGTAAAATGGCTGCCGGTGGTAAAATTAACTTGAAGTTCCAGTACGCTTTGGAACGAATGGGAAAGAAAGCATTGAGGGAGCAGATGGTGTTTTTTTGAAGTGGCTGAGGACGGAAGAAAAAAAAAAACTTTGCTGGATGTTATTCAACAGAATATCTTACCTGGAATAACAATCGCATACGATTTCTGGAAGTTGTACGATTATCTTTCTGATTTAAACCTCTGAGTAAATCATGCAGTGACATTTAAGGATACCGAAATTGGAAGTCATATCAACACTATCGAAGGTATGTAGGATGTAATAAGAAGGGATTTTTGAATGAAATGCCACTGACAGTCTGGCACTACGAATGATACTTTTGATTTTTATTTTTGTGAATTTATGTGGCGTCGGCAGTATGCAGATTCTAATTCAGATAATTTTAAACAATGTTTGGATGCTGTTAAGGAATTCTATGTGCCACACACCGAAGACACAGATATTTCTAAATAAAGTTGTAGAGACATTAGGTTTTTTGAAGAAGGAGACATGAAAAATGTGCAATGCCCTCACCGAAACTCGAACCACGGACTTCTAGAGTATCCGCCAAGTATGCTTGACCATTACACCACGAAGGCGGGAGAAATACCTTACATACTCTTCCATTTAAAGGGTGACTGGAGATTAGGAGACCCAATCGCCAAATTCTGGTGGTGGAGAATTATCATCTACCACCTTTTTTTAGTTCAAGCGCCACTGTAGAGACATAAGGTTTTTTTGAAGCAAGAGACATGAAAAATTTGCCCTCGCTGGGAATCGCACCACGGACCTCTCAAATACACGCTGAGTGTGCTTAACCATTACACCATGAAGGCATGCTAAGAAGGTGGGAGAAATACCTTATAAGGTCAGGCGATATTTTCTTTTTGTACTGTGCAGATAACATGTATTTCCATTTCTATGTTATTTCCTTGTTTTATTTTGATTTAAAATGCAGTTTATTGGGATTATAATTTTTTTATGTTTTAATTATGTTTTAGATGCTATTTTATTTGGGAGGGCATTGCACGTAAACAGGAATTGCGCCCCCCCCAAAAAAAATCCCAAATTATTGCCAGTGGGACCCTGAAATATATTTCCCCCTTCACTAATATATACATATAAAGTACATATGTGCATAGAGTCACTTCCATTTTCTAATACACACAGTGTGCAATCAAGCTAGAACAATATACTCAGACTTTTTTTTATCATTGAGGAATGGGTAATCCTTCCTATTGGCTACATTACTGCATGTTGAATGCTTCATATTTTGTCATTGCAATTTAAAATAGAAAACTATGGGAGGAGAAAAGACTCATTTATCATGAGCTCCCCATAACGAAATTAAGAAATTCTCACAAAGGACTCCAGCACCTTCATATCTATCCGATTTCAGCAAATGTTTATAATGGAATAAAGCACTGGTTTTAATATAAAAAAATCTCATATTTAGATACTGAAAATAAACTGAATAGATGTGAGAAGTAATATCTGAAGTGCTGACTCAAATAATTTTTGAGTATTCATCACCACTGAAAACACATACCAATTTCTGTATAGAAATAAAAGCTATTACTAAGGTCGTACACATCCAGTGAGTTTACTGATAAGTTATATATGCAGCAATTTATCATGATAGTTTTACATTATGCACAGGTTGAAGTAAGGTCAACCTGCATCTTTTAGACATATTGGATATCGCTCGGCCTTGCTAACTACTAAGCTTCCACCCAACTTGGAATTTCGAGGGAGAATACCCCATAGTTGGCCTAAGGCT
>KK119585.1:586872-601058 GCA_000611955.2 Stegodyphus mimosarum
AATCTCTTCAGATTTCACCTCACCATATATTTTGAGTGTCTCTTTAGTACACAGACACTATACACTTGCAAACAATCATGCCTTTCCGGGATTCAGATCCAGGTCCTTCACTATGACAGTCAGGAATACTAACCACTATACTGTCTGGCAGCTTCTGATATGTACACTGAAGTTTTATACTGCATGAAAAGGTGCTTTTAATTTGAAGAATGATAATGGAATGGAATTCAAAGGAAGTTCTTATAACAATAGCCTTACTCTAAATTTTCATCAGTTCTCAAATTCAAAATAATCTAAAGAATGTCCTTAAGACATTGGAAAAACATGCTACATTAATAATAAGCATTCACATCCTTCAAATAAATTTACAGCTCACCCTATGCACACATGTACTTGTTCCCATACAATTTCTGAATGATCAAAATATATGCATTAAAAATATATACAACTGAGCAGGGTTAGAGTATATTTAAGGGTGCTCCTTGGATTATTGCGTAGTTTTTGTTACACTTATAGTAACCTGAGTACTTGAATGTTATGGAAACCCTATTATGATAATTGGTTGCGTGATTGCGATGCAACAGATCTCTGAAGACTGAAAGTGCATGTCACTTCCTCGATTCCAATAGAATTATTATGTAAATCAAAATTAATATAGCGGAGGAGACCCATTCTGTCCATGATTCCAAATAAGTTTGATTTTGCGGATATTCCACGCTGACGCCGAAAATAAAACAGGCAAATCGACTCAGAGTGATGATGATCATATGCTAGCAAAGAACATGCTTCCAAACTCTCTGAGTGTGCACTTGCCCAGGTCGGTGCAGCATACGTGATAATCAGCCTTGGTTGGTTAAAATGAATGCACTTCCTGAAAAACTTAAATTGCAATGGCATTAATTCAGGCTCCGGCCTTGAAATTTCCTGGCGCAGACGGCAAGTTAAGTTGACGAATGGAAAAATATTTGTTGGATGTCAGTTAGGATGTACACTGCATATCGTGTACTGTGCATCATAAAATGGCTGCCAGTGGAAAAGTGGATATTTGGTGGTATAGAACGAGACAGCAGAAAGGGATTTTTTTAAAGTGGTTCAGGACAAAAGAAAAGAAACTGTTGAATGTAATTCAACAGAATTCTAAGTATGCTGTTTGTACGAAGGACATACCTGAACATCGCCACAATCGAGGATATTTTTTAAAATTTATGTGGCAATGCTAGTGTATAGATTTTAGTTCGGATAATTCTAGGAAGTTTTTGGATGCTGTTGAGGAATTTTGTTTGACTGAAGACACAGAAATTTCTAAATAAGGTAAGTGGATATTTCCTTTGTGTAGTGCTTAGATGTTATAAGGAATTTCCTTTTTTATGTTATTTGATTGTTTGATTTAAAATGTAGTTTATTGAGATTGTATATTTTTTATTTGGCTTCAGTGTAGAATTGGCTGCTGCTTTGACTTTTCAAATGAAAATAGATTGATGTACACATGGGCAGTCAAGAGAGTGTACAATGCCAAGTTTGTGCAATTCACTAATTTTTTTTTTAAGTGAAAATAGGTCGATGTATACATGGATACCAAGTTTGTCGAATTCTTTGACTTGTACTTAAAATCGGCGCTACACGAAGCCAAAATAACAAGTCAAAGAATTGCACAAACTCAGTGTCCATGTACCGCCAAAAATCGCCAAGAGACACCTGTAAATATATTTTTACCTTGAGCAGATTTCAACAGAATGTTCATAGCTATCCAAATTCCCAAATTTTTTAATATGAATGCATGGGTGCAGATGCAACAGCCATTCTTACAGTTTAGATATCAGTATTTAAACTTTTTTTTATGTATTTTATAATAAATTATAATTTTCATTACAGAGAGAGAAAAAATCATTAAAGGATAAATAATATAATTTTTAATGCACATTTGAAATTAAATGGCACTTTCTGATTATCCACATCCCGAATAGCGACAACCTGTTAATAACTTATTTTTTATTAAACTGATTAGCAAAATATAAAAGCCATTTTCAAAATGGCAGTGCGCTAAGAATTCCATAAAATAATGATCAATCAATAAAATTAAAAAAGCAAGAAATGTCTATAATAAAATACAGACTCCACAGACACAATACAATTCATCACACAAAAGAAATGCCAAGTTTTTGCATTTGTTTGAAGGTTACTCTATACACGGGGAGAACAGTGCCCAAAAAAAAAAAAAAAAAAAAAAAAAAAAGGCAATTGTTTTATTATAGATGTTTTTGCCTTTTTAATTTTGTTAACTGGTTGCTGTTTTTTTGCATCACCATTTTTTTTCAAAAGGTTGTCTTTCATGTCTTACTTAGGTGAAACAATAGTCCCAACAGTTGGTGCCTTTTCAAGATGTGTAGATACTCATTTCAAAAAGTACTTAAAATACTTACCCTTTTCAAGAATCTTTATGCAATTTTTTTACTGTGCTCTCAATATGCACAGTGATTTATTTTTCCTTAAAAAGCATCACAGAATGCACAAATTTGGCATTGTGCATATTGTTGTTTTCCCCATCTACACAGTGATCTGTTTTCGTTTAAAAATACATCACAAAATTGTGCAAATTTGGCATCTCAAATACTAACAGTTTGCATGCAGGTTTTTACATTGCATTCCTATAAAATTTGATTGTTTAAGAAGTACAACTTTATGGAATTCAAATTTGTACAGTCCCTACTTTTAGAGAAAATGCTGTATTTCAGAAGTGCAAACTTTCTTTTTCAACAGCCGGCAAACTCTACAGAGCTAATATGATTCATTACATAAAAGAAATGTACTCAAACCAAAAACAAACACCAATCAGAAAAATGGCTGAAGAATTTAGATGGGTATGTATGCATGCAGAGCTGGGTTGTTACAAAAGAATATTTTGGAGACGTCATGCATACGTCATGGTTTACCAGACAGTTATATTTATATTTTAACTTGTGAACATTTCGTGAGGGGTGTGTGGATGATCATAAAGAATAAAAAAACATAACTGATTCATTCGATTCTAAGAATAGATAAAAAAATCAATCAACAAATGATATGCAAAAGCTAAACTCTTTGCATATACTAACTTGATATATTAGACCAAATCAAACATACCTTTGTACATACACAGTTGACTAAATATCAACATTCACTTAGAAATCTTAACCGTTTATAAAGCCTATAATACCACTACGATATCCGCGGATGAAACATAGATCTACCTATTTAAAATTATAATGTAATTTCAAATACTTATAATGTAATTTCAAATACTTTCCTAACATGCTTTCATTTACTTTACGTAATTCTAAATACGCTGTTAAACGAAATGTTTTAAACAGTTTTTTTACCTATCTTATTTTTTTTATAAAGTTCTTTACTTCTCATCTTACCTTTAACTTAGCAATGTATTTATAACGTGCCGAAGGGCAATTGATATGCATACGTTTCGTAAGCATATTACTCCCAAAGGCAAAGTATGAAAAAGTCATCATGAACTTAAACTGCAGAATTTAAAAGAATTTAACAGTGTTTATCTACAAAATCGGTTTTAATTAAAAATTTCTGCAAAAATTAAATATACTAAAGAAAAATTATTTAAAATTAAACTATTAGTTATAACACAGTAAAATTTTTTCACACTAGAATTATGAATTACATAATATTTAGTAATTATATAACACGTACAATAAATCGAGTTGTATATACCGATAAGTAAAGAGCATGGTACAGCTTGAGTATAGGACCCCATTGGCGATTTTTTGGCTTGGCGCACTTTTCGGACGGTATTTTTCTGGTAACCCAGCGAATTCTAGTATACTCCATTTCGGCAACCCTGTCTGTATTTTCACTAAAGCATGCAAGGAGCAAAATACTGATGCATTCAACAAATTTCTAGAAATTGTAAGGGACATAAACTGGGCAGAGTATAGGATTTCTTTGTAAATTTACCATGATTTTGTAAACTTTACTAAATTTCTAGCATTTCTTTACTGTATTTTTAATGTAAACATGTATTCTGAACTTCTGTTTTCAGTTTTACAACTTAAAACTTGCCTTTTCAATATTACTGCTTGAAATACGCCTCCATGTACTTGTGTATTTTCAAACTTTTCTTTCTTTTTAATTTAAACATGCATTCTTAACTCCTATTTTCATGTTTTTAATTTAAACATGTATTCTGAACTCCTATTTTCAGTTTTACAGCTTAAAATTTGTATTTTTCATATGACTGCTAAAAATATGCCTCCACTTATTTATTTATTTTTAGTTTTACTATTTAAATATATATTCTAAATTTGTGTTTAAAATTTTTCTTGTTAAAATGTGCATTCTAACTTCTATTTTCAATTTTAACTGCTTTTCTAAAGCTATACTTGTATTTTCAATATTACTATTTAAAATATGCCCCCCACTAACTTATGTACCTTCAAGTTCGCTGTTTAAATATATATTCTAAAATTTTTTTCTGGTTAAAACGTGCTTTCCAACTTGTTTTCAATTTTAACTGCTTTTCCATGGCTTGGCGCCAAGCCAAAAAATCGCCAATGGGGTCCTATACTCAAGCTGTTCCAAAGTAAAAGTTCAGAACATTGCATAATTTTATGACATTTTGAATCGAGGTCTAGGAGAGAACTTCTCTTTTACAGATATTGGTTTTATGTAACGTAGTTATACTGAAATTACAATTTTTTATCTTCTTTATATTGCTTTATTTAAAGTGACAAAAAATTCATTATACATTTATTTATAAAATATGATTTTTTAAAAACACAAAAATACGACTTTTAAAAAAATTTATTAGAGCACTTTATCTACCAGTGTAATTTTTAAATTTTTATATAGCTGTTTTAATTATTTAGAAGTAATACAAACCATAAAATTATTACATAAACGTCTTGTCATCATATTTGTCATTTATTCACAATACTTCAGCCCTGGAGTGGCAATATTTATTATCTATGGTTGTTTGAAAGATGTTTGTAAACAAAAGTCCTGAAGTGCTATAATACTTTAAAAATGTTTAAAAATACATTTCAAAGTGGTTTCTTATCCATTTTGTACAGTGTAGGTAGTAAACCGCTACAAATCTGGGATAAGAAGGTACATATTTTGATTGCTGCTGACGCATTTGTTCATTCATTGTGGCAGTAGTTTGTATTGGCTGCGAATTTTATTCACGTGCATTAATATTCATTTGTAATTCAATATCTGCTGACTTATACTATTTAAACTTTGAATTTTAATAAGTACATAAATTAATCACGATGATTAAGAAGGTTGTATTGGATTCTCTTTTTGATTAAAATTGAAATGTACCCTTCCTCTAATAATGACAGCAATTGTATCATCATCTTATTATTTTATTAGCAACGTATGTGGTAGAAAATATAGGAGGAGAAAGATTACTATTAATTTTCTTGCACAAGTTTCCATCCATATATACATAATTTTCCTATAATTTATACAAAACTATTCAAGAACCATGGAACTGAAAGTTGTGAAATTAGAGCTGATTATCTCAATATAATTTTAGGAGTAAATTTAGATACGATAAACTGGAGGGGTGTATATTGTACAGTAAGTTTATTGGAAATATATATTCAGTTCAAACAAATTAAACTTGGTAGTGTAGCAGTTAAATTATGTGTTTAGTATAATTCTCAAGGTAGTTTCTAATAAGATTTAATTTAATTACCCATTAATCTTGCCCACAAAAAATTTAATTTCATTTATAAGCATTACTCCTTACATAAAGTTTTAATTGTCGTTGTTAGCAGTTGGCTATACTTGTATTGTTGTTGATAGAAAAGTACAATATTATTCTTATAACATCGCTATTAAAGTACTGAATCTCATCATAAATATTTAATAAAATGTTTCAATTTAAATGATGAATTTTTTTTTCTGTTAGAAACATTTCCTTTGCAACAAAAGTACGTGTGATACATCAAAATAGCATCGGATATTAAATTTCTGAGTGTAGTACCTTAAAAACTGTGCATTAATTGTGTGGAGGTGAGAGTAGTATAGTCTCTCGTTCTCCATCCAGTATGATTCATATACTTTGAGTACCTCAAACGCAACCTTGTTTGGCATTCTGCCAAAACTCTTAGGATCATTCAGAAGGGGTGTTTACATGCCACAGGGTGAGGATGTCACTCCACAGTTCGATCTCCTGGGGAAAAAGGGAATTTACTACTAAAAAAGGGGAAGTCCCCATGTTATTGGGTGATCCTGTTGTCAGTTGTTTTTCGTGCCTTTATTTCATATTCGCAGAAATAAACGCAAAGGTGTACAATGCTGGAAACCAAAAAAGTTGAAAATTTGTTTCATAACATATGAATTTTATGTGAACAGTGCATATTTCATTGCATCCCTAAAAATAATGGAACAATATTTTTAGCGGAAGTATTCTGTTTTTTAGAAAAAAAAAAAGAAAGTAACTACTCATTTATGTAAGAATTATTTTTTGCCCTCTTTTTCTAAAATAATTTTTTTTTTTTGGCCCACCTCATTTCAGAATGCTTAATAATGAATATTGATTTTAGCTCCCAAATCAAAAAGAAATAACATAATTATTTATTATGATTAATTAAATAGCTATAATAATAATTTATTATCATATAATTATTATAACTAATCATTAAGAAATGGTGTTAAACTTCCACATTTTACTTCAAAACAGTAATTTCGTTGGGCTACACATGTACTAAACATTTAAAAAGTGTACTTGGACATGGTGTTAAACTGTGGGGAGCTCTCGGAGGTTCATGTGAGCCATTTGCAAAAATTTTTTTTAGTTGAAAGCCCTTGATTTTTGTACTTGTTTGGTTGCTTGTTCTAAGAAAAAAAAAAACATATTTTGCCTGACATAATGAAACTTGTATCTGGAGTAATTTTTTTTTTATGTCAATAAAGTTAACAAAACAATTCAGCAGACGGGCTTACAGTTTGAAATTACATTAAAACTTATTATGCATTATTGAAGTATTTCGAGAAAATGTATTTAGAAAAGCTAGTGCAAGAGAATTGATTATATCTTTAGGGGATATTGTTCAATCTAATGATATTAGATGTAGAACTCTAAAAAGTACATTTCTACTGAAAAGAGAAATGCCATTAATAAAAAAATTTGCACTTTTATGTCATTAATAGAAAGATTTAAGCAGTTAAATCACTGTTTTTATGTGCTTAGTGTTATCTGTGACATTAAAAACTTGTTAAAAGATAAGGAGTATCTGAACAGCAGGTCTAAGAAGCTTGTAAGTGCTCTAAGTAAACCAAAATAAAATTCAAAAGATATAAATGCCTTAGATGTAGAAGAATGATCTCTGATGTTATCATAAACTGTCAACAGTTTTATCAAGTTCATCATCATTTTATTGGTTTTCAGGTTAACAGTGAGATAAACTATTCTATTTTGACAAGCTGTAACTACATAACCACATTTAAACATAAGTAAAATTAGAGGAGCTTTCACAAATGGCCCATTTGCTTCGTCAGCCAAACCATGTTGCTAGATCTTCTCTCTTACTTTCCAAGCAGATTGATTGTCTGTGAAAGCTTCTCGTTTACTTATATTTAAACGTGGTTCCAGTAAGTCAAACTGCAATATTTTATCTCATTTTTTATAAAAAGAAGCCACTCTACCATCACTTAGTCACCCCTCCTCCCCAAAAAAAAGAAGGAAAAAACATGTTTTCAGAAGTGTATCCTTTGGCTGTCACAGTAGTTACAGGATACCAGAGTCATAAGTGGTGTTTGGGTGGTATAGTAGTAAAAGTTTGATATTACTGAAGTTGAATGATATTTAAAGGTAGAGGCATTTTAGTAATTTTTTACTGTTGTAAGCTTATTCCTTTAGTCATTTTGGCAAATGAAAATTTAATATTATGTAGATAATAAACCATATTTTATCGAAAGTTTTATTAAGTATTCAATGTTGCTTTATTGTGTACTTTAAAGAAACTGAAAGTTAAATTTTTCTATGTCTTCATATTTATACTGGTATTTTCTTATTTTATTTTTTGTGTTTTATTTTTAGGTTCGAAATGGTCATATTAAAAGGATTACTGACAATGATATACAGTCTTTAGTTTTGGAAATAGTTGGAAACAATGTCAGGTATTTGATAATTCAGTAAACTATAAACGTCTGTTGTATGTGACATGCCTTCATATACTGTGTGCTGTTCATAGCCATCTTCCTATTATATTGCTAAATCAAGCAGCTGCAAATTGAAAATTTTAATTATTTAAATTTAAAAATAAGCCTGTGTGCAGTACTGAAACTGTATCTCTATAAGGAGTACCTTTGGTCTTTTGGACATTGAATTTCCACTTAGCCACTGTGCTTTTTTTCTATTGATTCCATTCCTACTCCCCCCCCCCAAAACCCCCCCCCAAATCCAGGCATATCTCCTAGCATTTAACAATGCAGAAGTGATTATAGCCCAAATACAGCTGGAATTGCAGATTTACTTTAGTATTTTTATTTATTTTTTTTTTAATTTTTCAAATTTGAAATTTCTTGATTAAAGAAATTTCATTCACCGTGCTCAAAATTTTATGTACCATGTAATCTTATCTTCATATCTTCATGATGAGTAATCTTGAATGCTAGCGTTCATGATTACTTTTAATTTGTGGTATTGACAAAATTTATCTAATCTGTTTTATATTACTGGTACTTTGGTTTTATATTACCGGAAAATCATGTCAACCATTAAGAGATGGCACCAATCGCACCAAACCAAAGAAACCCTTTTACTTAATACAAGAAATAACATTCTATTCTTATTTTTCTTTCAAATTTATATTATCATTTATTTATATTTTTCATTAAAAATTTCCATTATTTTTTTCATAATATCGCCATATCGTGGCCATTAGTATATTTTTTTGAGGCCGGTAAGCTTCCATAACTTTGGAAAAATTCAACAGCATGCTCTTCTGTAGTAGACAGGTTCCAAATTTTAATCTTTTTTTTTTTTCAAAAATGCGTGATCGAGTGGAAAAAAGGAGTCTTTACTCAAGAATAATAACAAATATGTGTAATTACAGCATAAGTAGTGAAAACTGTCCCAAGGTTTTGATGCATTAATGATAATTGTTCAATATGTGTGCCTTTGGTCATATGATGCACATCTAGATGGTAATCAAATTCTTCCCATACTCAGTGTATCATGTCCACCATAACGGTCTGCAGTGCATGCTTTATCCAATCACAAACTTTCTCAAGGAACACAGGCTTTGATGGTACATAAACTCAGGTCTTTAACAAAACCCTTAAGAAAGTAATCGCATGGTGTTAAAGCCGGTGAATTCGATGGCCAGGGGAAAAGGTTGCTGTCTGCTGTTGCAGCACATCCAATCTAGCGTTGGTGAAGACATGATTAAGAAGCTCTCGTATGTTCCTGTGAAAATGAGGCAAAGCACCATCTATTTGTAAAATGTAATCATCATAATTGGTGTTCAGCTGAAATAACAGTTAGGTTTCTAACATATCTTGGAAGGAGTCACCGATTCTTGTCGAACAAAAATGGCCCGTGTACTTTCTCGCTGTATATCACACAGAAACGTGCACAAAACTCATGCTGCAGTGAAACTGCAGTTTAACCAGTGATCTCACGCTGCAGTGATCTGCAGTTTAATCAGTGAAACTGCAGATCTGGACACAAACACAGCACACATAAAGCCTTTTCCTGTTGTGATGTCATCTTGGAAACTTATGCTACAGTTGCACATTGGGGATGACAAGCAAACAGCAGGTAGCACATGCAAAACTTGGACAGTTGCCAATACTTATGATGTAAGTTTTACCACGGGTAAGGTAATACATTGATTTATTATTAACTTTTAAAACTGCGCCATTCATTTATAAACACTCTGTTTAATTTAGGATACTGGCTTGCATTTTGCATTCCTTGACAATAGTTAAAATGCAGTCATTCATGAATTAAGGCTTATAGTTTTAGGATATACCCCAAAAGTACTTTTTGAGTTTGCTTGTATTTCTGTTGCAAATAATGAAATTGTTCATAAAACTTAGCAAGAACTTGAAGCATGGTTCTGTTGTTTGTTTTTAAAGACTATTTTTATTAAAGAACATAAATTGATGTGTGTTCTCTAGATAGAACTTAACAAAGTTAGGTATGGTCATGTGTGTATGGTGTCCTTAAATTTCACAAGTTATATCATTTATACTTTCTATTTTGGTTATTCTACATATGGAGTGGGAAAAAATATTTAGCTTGATAAGGAAGAATGAAAATGAATTTCATTCCTCAGAGTTAAATAAAAATTTAAAAAGAAAAGCATTTTATAACAAATACATATTTGTTTCTTATGATAAACTTGGTTAGTTAATTGTTTAATGCAAAACATATGAGGGCTGCCTGAGAAATGGGAGGAATGTCTTTGTTAAGGCGTTTCTAAGAAAATTTAGCTTTTATTTATATTGAACATAAGGAAAAACGATGAAAAAACCATATAGCTAGCTCATTTTGTGGATTCTGGATTCAGTTTTCGTGGATGCGGTTTTAGCAGTCTGATTAATCTAATCACTGACATGCTTTTTATAATAAATCTTTATATTCAGTAATTAATTTGAATAGATTCTTTGTTTTATATATATATATAATATTTTATATATATATATAAAAACATTTTTGCAATAAATTTGTTAAATAAAACAATTAGTATTTTGTTGTAATATCTCCTTCTTTTTTTCCACAGTTCAATATTTTATAAACTTATATAATTTTATCCCTTTCATGGCATTCTATTTTATTAAAATTATTTCTTTTGACTTTTTCTTGAATAAGATGGTGAAGAAAGATCCTGCAGATAAAAAATTACAGAGTTGAGTTATTTATTTTAATTCAACAATAACTCTTCTAGCCTTCAGTTTAAGTAATTTTTTTTGTCTTTGGTACATTTTATTGTTCATAGTTATTAATAATATTATTGAATGGTTTTCTTTAACTTTTCATTAAATTTCAAACATCCCTGTAAGTAATTTTGAGAATACTAATTATTCTTTTCTTATTACTTTTACAGTACTGCATACATTACTTGCCCTGCAGATCCTAGAAAAACTCTAGGAATTAAATTGCCATTTCTAGTACTTATTGTGAAGAATCTAAAGAAGTACTTCACATTTGAAGTGCAGGTAATATAAAATTTTCATTTTATGAAACTGTAGTGTAGATTAATTTTTAAGTTTTTGAATTTTCCATTTGTTTTTTATTTCAGAAAAAGAATAATAGAGGCAATTTTTTTTATGTAACTTGAAGAAATTCTTATGTAGGAAAAGAGTAACATACTTTGTATATTCTATACACGTGAATTTTGACCGTCATATTGAAGAAATAATTATACATCTTTGACTATAATGCATATAACAATCTGTGAAATTCTTTATGAATTAGCAAGTACTGTTACATTGGTACTTTAACAAATTTACTGCCATGTTAAAGTGTTATTCATAAGAATACTTGAAATTTTCTCAAAGCTCATGATTAGTTTTCGAAAACCTTCTCAAAGCTATAAAATGGTGAAACCCAAAGCCACGGGACTCCAAAATTCTCTGAGTAGAGAAGCAGTAAAATGTTACATTTAGTAGACTTACCGTCTATAAGTTAAAATAGGGTTTTTAGGAGGAAATTTTGGGCATATACTTCTTTAATATTACATCTAACTTCTTTATTAGAATGTTTTTGCTCAAATTCTAATTAAAATTAATTGTAAAATTTCAGCATTATTTGACACATTTTTCTGTGTAGAAATTCTGTCACTTATTTTAGTCCATCCAAAAAATCATTGTGAAATCATCAAAGAAATAAATTTTCTCTTGGAGACTGCATATTAATGAAGTATTAAAGCTTAGTAAATAGTTTTTCATCCTAGTTTACACAATTCCATAATTCAGCTTAGCTACCTGAAATCTAAGTCTGCAGAATATTAATAATAAGCTATTATTGTGTATGTACTGGTTTGTAATGGATTGAATGCACACAGAACTGATGATAGCTGGATAAAACTTATTTTCCTAAAAGAAACATTTTACATTTCTGGAACTATCCACAAATGTACTCATGCAGCTCTTCTCAGTATGACAGAGCACAGTCAATAGTTACCACTTCAAACTACTAAGAACATTAAACACAGTACAATTTAAAACCGCTATCATATCTGCTATTCCTTCCTGGAACAGTGCATCAAAAGAAACATTTCTGAGAACCTCAATTTCCACTAAACCTATGTATCTGGGTTAAACGGACATGAAGGCCAAACAGGAATCAATTATTGCTCAGATTGGCAAAAAAGACATTTGTTTTCATATTGTGTGTTGTATCACTGACATTTTTTCATTGTAAACTTGTTTATTATTTATGGAAAATAACAGAAAGGTGGTGAGAAGCATGGAAATACAAGAACTTTTACAACAAAAATTATATGCCTGAAATTTACATTCTCACATACAACAGACACCATTCAGCAAAATGAAGATTAAATAAAGCATATAAATACATGGGCATTTAAACATGTGTAAATAACATACTGTCCTATATAACCCAAAATGCATTAATTTTAACTACTCTTGAAATCAGGAGATGAACATAATGAGAAAGTTACCATATAATCATCCATATAATAATTTACATCCTCACATACAACAGATACCATTCAGCAAAATGAAGATTAAATAAAGCATATAAATACATGGGCATTCAAACATGTGTAAATTACATACTGTCCTATATAACACTCAATAATATACCCAAAATGCATTAATTTTAACTACTCTTAAAATCAGGAGATGCACATAATGAGAAAGTTACCATATAATCTCTTAAGTAAACACACATCAAAGTGATAATCAGTTGTTGCAGTGTATATTTTAAATGATCGAATGTTTATAAATGCATAGCAGTTACATTTCCTGTTATTCATAAGTCATGCTTATACTATGTAAGTCATTCAAAGGATATAATTATGCATTATCCCGAAACACAGAGTGTACACTTTCGTATTTATGCTCATTAATTATTTTACGTGTATGAATAAGATTTATATTAATGGATGTATATACAAATGTTTTTCATCCTGCATAACAATAAAGTCATAAATTTCAAACGTTTCAATATGTAGCATTTACAATAAAAGTATAATTTCTAATGTATTTATAATCTAAAAAGTATTTCATGGTAACCTAAAAATAATAATTTAATGAGTATTCTCATTATTAACATAAGATATGCTTTCCTTTTTATGCACCTTTTATGTAGTTTACAGTACGTTGCTCATTATGCAATAAATAATTTAAATAATTAGTAAAAATATAAAGTTGTGCATATATAAATAGATTTAAAAAAATTATTCTCCTTAAATTAAGTGAAAAGAACTCTATTAATATAAAACAATGATGATATTTCTGTATGGTAATGGTTCAGCATGAAATGTTTCTGTATAGTAATGGTTCAGCATGAAATGTGACAAATTTGGCAAACTTTTGGTGACAAAAAATTTGTGACCAAATGATCAAAAGTACAAGAATGTCCTAAAATACTGTCTACGTCAAATTTTGTTCACAGATAGAGTATTTTAGTGCAATTATATGTGAAATCGTATTTTTCTGTGTAATATAACATGAAAAATCTAAAGAAGAAAGCTATGCTCAAATGTAAGAATACAGGGCCAAGTCCATTTAACATCGAGTAAATGGATGTCTCGGTAATTTGGTAAGGTAACGCCAAGCTGGCAACGGTTTTGGCGACTAATTTTAGTCATTAAATTTGGCATTAAGTCACCAAAAGTCACTAAGCTTGGCGGTATTGTTGCGTTTTCACGGGTTCGTGGATTTGAGAGTATCTGATGAAAACACGATGCAGAACAATAAAAAGCACAATTTATTTACAGGAATCACTATTTACAGCACAGTTCCAAAATTACCTTTAAAAGCGTCGAAAATCTACAATAAATACGCTGAAACAATCAGCAACACAGCTTCAGGCTGTAACTGTACAGGTAGCTTCACGGCAACACTAAACTTATAATAAAACACCGTGGAACAATCACCAATCCACTTTCAAGCTATACTGTAAAGATAGCTTCACGGCAAAGCACTATCTCGATTGCTTTACGTTCACAGAACTCTCGCGTAGCAGCTATTCT
>KK119585.1:603314-628049 GCA_000611955.2 Stegodyphus mimosarum
CCCGATGGACCATGGGATATCGCCAATCTGGCAACCCTACCATACACTATTTTATGGCAACCCTAGTGCTATGCCGGAAAGCTTACATACAGGCGCAACCGCCGAATTTTTCGTAACAGTATTTTACTACATTTCCTGTGTCACCATAATAAGTATTGTAATTGAATAAATGTAATTGTGTAGCCATTCCTCAATAAACACGAACGCCAGCTAGCATTAAAAGTATTTATTAATAGAGCACACAGGAACGGGTACAAGGAAATATACATAAATATTAAACATATAATGGAACATTAAAATTCGAATTACAGACATCTATTTTATGATAACCTAATGTCATCGCGGCTGGAGGTCGACTGTCTTAGATTGTTCTTCTTCGCCACTCACTGACGTTCAATATAATTCGGTTACGGTTAAATAGTTCTGTTACAATTGATCATTGTATTAGTTGTAGCCATAATTCATCCCTCATATTGGCTTCGAGTAATTTCAACAAGCAGAAAGTGTAGAAATATCTCAGCAGCCAAGTGAAAACTATATAAGGCTGGTTCAGTTGTTATTGTTAGCTCTCCATGAGTTCTGAGTTTAGCTTTGCTCTTTAGCTACATTTTGCATTCTGTTGTCTTTAATGTTCATAGTAGTTTGAAGTGTCACTATTGATTGTACTCAGTGAAGAGTTGTGTCACAATTTTGATGGAAAGTTCCAGATCTCTGAAATGTTTATTTTGATAAAATAAATTTTATCAACCTATCTTCAGAACTGTGTGCATTAAGTCTATTGAAACCTGTAATAAGCATGCAATAATATAAACATTTTAAAAATCACTTAAATGGTTATATTATGTAAACATACCATATAAATATAATTTTTTTATATACATTTCTTTAATAAAATGAGCTTCTATTTCTATTGTCCATGACGTCAAACTACAGCCATCGCCATATTGGAAATTACCCATGATCCTTCGGAAGCAGACTTTCCTCTGATTGGTCGATCTCTATCTGGGACACAGAAGAAAATGAAACATTGTCAGCAAAGTTTCAATATGTTCCATGTAGCCATAACATTGCTTCCTTAACAGCAGGGGTGAAGCTAGAGGGGGGCAAGGGGGAACATTTGTCCTGGAGTGCAACTTCCAGTGGATGCCAAATGAATGTTACGAATTTTTAGAATGAAATTTTTTCCACTCTTGGCAAACAGAGGGGTGCGAGATCTTCAGTTATCCCTGAGTGCTAAAAACAGTTACAGCTACATACAGCTGTGGCCCCCAGTAATGATGGTTTCTCTTGGAACCCTCCTATTTAAATCAGTGCTACCAGAATCTCATTTCTCAGGTAGGCATTTCGTGTAACACATCAGATGTTACAATCTTACATGTAATTTCATTAATAGTCTTTACATATGTACAAAATTTATTATGCTATTAATAATTGATTTAAATATAGTATGTACTAGTGTGCATAATATTATCTTCATAAACTTGTTTTACCATTTTTGATTTTTTCGACAGGTTGTTGATGACAAAAATGTTAGGAGAAGATTTCGTGCAAGTAATTATCAAAGTACAACTCGAGTCAAGCCTTTCATTTGCACTATGCCTCTTCGGCTAGATGATGGCTGGAATCAAATTCAGTTTAATTTAGCAGATTTCACAAGGAGAGCATATGGAACTAATTATGTAGAAACACTGAGAGTTCAGGTGAGTTATATTCATTTCAGAAGATATTTCAATTAACTAACAAGGCCTAAGATATCAGTAGTGTAGCAACTAAATAGTAAGGTTTTATTTTCTAAACAAATGTTCCTATAAAGTTGATAAATTCAAACTGGTTAAGAAAAAATTTTATTCCTCAGAACTAAGCAGGTGATTTCTTTTTCATGTCAATCAAAAATCCTATATCTAAATATTTTATACTGCTCAATAACACACGTTCACACTAGGCTGTAGATATGCAGCTACATCCAGGTCCCAAAAGTATATGTGTGGTCAATTATTTCTCTTCTTCCCAGATTTATTCCCTAATGACCACTTTCATATCCTAAAATTAAAATGTTCTTTCAAGGAAAAGAGTTTTTCTGACATTGGAGAGATCCAAAGAATAGCAACTTTTAGATTCGTATCAAAATAAACCAAGTCTTAGTTTTCATTAAACGACTGTGCCACTTCATTGGCGAGGATTGTATTTTACATAATATACATTAGTGTAATTTGTACAACTTATGTATGGCCTTATTATTTAATTGCTTTCTAATATGTATTTTTATTGAAAATTCTGATATTTAAAACTAGTAATGCATAGATTTATGTTATACTAACCACTAGTGTAGCCAGTCATCTAAAATAGTTCAAATAAAAATGAAAAAAACATATAATGTTTTAATGAATCCAGATAGTGTAATTTCCCACTAGTGTAGCCAGTCATTTAAAATAGTTAAAATAAAAATGAAAAAAGCATATAGTGCTTTAATGAATCCATATAGTGTAATTCCACTAGTGATGAATGATAAAGTGTATTATTTCAAATAAGTTTAAACTGTAATAATAATTTTATTCCAATTTTTCAAATGTTTTTTATTAAGTTCTTAATGAATTAATGCCATGTGTAATATTTATTATTTAAACTTATACCTTTTTTTTTTTTCAATTTGCTGAACATAAATGTTATTTGCTTCATTATTTATAGATACATGCAAACTGCAGAGTAAGACGAGTCTATTTTTCTGATAGACTTTATTCTGAAGATGAACTGCCTGCTGAATTCAAATTGTACATACCAGCACATACTAAAGTCAAAGCCTCTGCATGATTTACTGTAAAATCTGCTTTTGTGTACAAATTATTTTTGGAAATGTCGTGACTGATATTTTGATTTGTGTATATCAATAAAATTTGTATTGTGTGCTTACATCTAGCATATGTGAATTTTGTTAAAATAATGAAAAGTATTTTTGTTAATTTTTAATTTTAATGTGAAAAAAAATGATCATATAGACTTGTTTCAAGAGCACCTAGTGTTAAAAAAAAGATTCTATGCCATGTGTATTTATACACCTGCACTTCTAATTTGATATTAAAATCAGCTTCCACTAATTGCAGTAATATTATTTTAAAGTACAGAGGATGTTTACCCATTTTTCAAAGGATTTTGTGGCCATTTAATAAATGTTTAAAATGTAAAGAGTATTTTTTTTTAAATGTTTGATCTGAGAGCCTTTTTTGTGTGTGGGGGGGGGAGTACTATAAAGTCTGCATCATGATTTCCATGATAGAAGGGGTTTCGTAAAATTTTCAGGGGTACTGATCTTCATTCCTCTTCCACTACATTGTGGCATCCATCAATCCTGGCAGGTGTGTAATTACAAAGAGCTCTTTTGAAGAGAATGTAAGCACAATAGTCCATTAGTGAAACACCAGGAGATTTCGCTGGAATACATTTAAATGAAACATATACAACACTTGTATCAGTGTTCATTTTTTCAAGAAATGCAGTGTTATTTTTTTAAGTATAACTTATTGCTGCTATGTCTTGATGAAATTTTATTTTTTAAAAGTTACTGGGATAAAGAGGTGGAATTTCTTCTGCAGATATTGGACTTAAAACATTCTCTCAATAGTATGTTGAATTTATTTAAAAAATTTTTTCCAGTCTCGTTATTTTTAATTTCCCACTATAAGATAATCCTGCCACTATCAAAAACCCGTTCTTGAAACTTACTTTTCATCGACAGAACCAGGTTTGTACTTCAAGTTGTAAATCTCAGTTTATTATTTTGTTTATTTTTGCTACAAATGTATTTAAAGGTGGATGGTAGTATAATATTTTGAGACTGCTAGAAAGGATATAAGAAAGAGGAATTAAGAAATGTTAAACATTTCACTGTGAATCACAGTTATAGTTTTGTAGACCCCGAAACTAGACGTCGTACCCAAACTGGGGAGCGACTGTCGGGCAGTGCTAAGTGAAGAAATAAATTTCAGTGGGGCACTGCTTTCCAACATTTAGAGTCATATTTAATAGAATTTATGTGGTGTTGGTTGTATTCAAAAACTGAAATTTTTTCTGTAATATTGAATGATATTTGTAATTTTATGCCACTTGTTTAGATTGAATTTTCTTTCGTTTTATTATATTTTATAATGCAGAATATTCTTTATGCCACCTATTTAAATTAAATTTCGTTTTCTTTTGTTATTTTTTATTTATGTGTAGAATACTCTAGATTAAAAAAATTACTTTCTTTTAGAATTATGAAATTAAAAAAAATTTACTTTGTACAGGTGACAGTTGAAAGTGGTTCCGGATACCCAGGCGGCTTACATAGACTAATCAGGTATTGTCCGGATCCTGCAACTGTTTAGTGCAGCATACACAGATTCTAAGTACTAATGCAAGACATTACTCAGATATACAGATATATGGATACTAGCGCAGATATACAGATGTGATAAGATACAAAAGAACTCAGATATACAGATATGATAAGATAGGAAAGAACTCAGATATATAGATAACTAAATACACTACTCCATATTACACAGATACTAAATACTGATACAGATACACAGATAATAAATACTAATGCAGATAAACAGATACTAAAATATACTGATAAACAGATACTGTATACACTATTGTTTACTGCATGGATATTAAATATGATTAAAAGTGAAAATAAAAGAATGTTTTTTGTTATTCTAGCACAGTGGTTCCCAGCTTCTGGACCAGCGAACCCTTTATGCACACACACAAAAACACCTCTTTCATAATGAATAATTATACCAATTGTTAAAATATTATTGCATATTATCTGTACCTATTTCATCTGTTTTAAGAATCAGAATGTAGAAATTAATTAAAACGATCATCAAATGCAGTAAAAAATTGTTTATTAAAAATTTTAAAATAAATATAAAATCTAAAAAAATGAGGTGATTGAAGCTCTTGGAATTTTAATAGTTTGCTAAAGTCGGGTTCCAATTTCGTTAACATCAGTTGCAAACTGCCTTGTTCCGCGATATGTGGTCTGTTCCTTTACTTATATCATAAATTAGCTGCTGCTCTGAACCCACGCTCATTCAAATAAGAATAAGCAATTAAAAATTTCTGTGCTCTTGTCCACAATCCAGCGTAGAGAACTGGTGCTGGTTTTTCTGAATTTTACTTGTGAGTTCTAGGAGTTCCTTTTCTAAATTTGATTATTCTACTGTATCTACATTTGCGAAAGGATCTAAAACTAAGTCAGTACTGAGTCAAATAGATTGAAAAAACGATTCAAATAAATATTTTTGAATGCCAGCGAACGTTTGAGGGTAGCAACAAGTGACGTCTTCATCATTTTCTCTGCAATGCTAGCCAGATAATCCGTCATGCGATGAATTGTTTCTAATTTATTAACTGCTCTAATAGCGTTATAAGGTATTTTTTCAATCTTTCCTGCATGCCTTCGTGGTGTAATTGAAGCATATTCGAGAGGTCCAGATTCGAGTCCCGGCGAGGACATTGTTCATTTTTCGTGTACTCCTGCTTCAAAATAATCTAATGTTTTGAAGCGATGTATGCAGGCTTTCATTCAAATTTTTGACATCTAATGCTGATGATGAATTACACAAGCATTACGTGATTATCTGATATTACGTGCTTCAAATGCACTGTGAAGCTCTTATGACCAGTGGCGTAGCTAGGGGGCCCATCTGTCCCCGGGTGCAGCATCCAAGGGGTGCCAAATTCATGTTACGAAATTGTAGAATGAAATGTTTTCCATTCTTGGGACACAGAAAGGGACGCAAAACCTTCAGTTGCCCCTGGCGCTGAAAGCCCTAGCTAAGCCTCTGCTTATGACCCTCCGTCATTGCTGAAACACCATCAGTAGCAGTTGAGAAAATATTACAAATAGAAATTTCGTTCTTTTGGGGGAAAAACTGTTCATGGTATTAAATATTGATTCTCCATTTGTATCGGCGTCCAAAATAATAACACATGACAAAATTTGTAGCTTTATGAATCGCGCGTGTGATACGAGTAGTGTGCAGTAATTGTTTATTCGTCAAGCTGAATGGAAATGCAAGTAATCGCATGATGTTATTTCAGCATCTCTAGCCATTTCATTTGTTTTCTTTGTACTGAGTTATTATTCAGAGGAATTTTTCTGATGATATCTGACGGTGTCTTACGATGACGAACAGTTTTTATTACCTCTAACTGCCGGCAAGAATAATAATGTTATACGAGGTTCGTAATCCATCATCTTCTTTCTCACTTAGAAAGCGACGCGAAAAGGTTTGATATAGTTGGCTGTTTTAAATATTTCTTTTCCAGTCCTTCAAAACAGAATAAATCTGTCCTTTTCATCAGCAGAAATTTTATTCAAATGCTCTTGTATGCTAGAAGACTTCCTGGCTCCATTTGCAAAAAAAAAAAAAAAAAAAAAAAAAAAAAAAAAAAAAAAAAAAATTTTTGAAAAAAAAAAAAAAAAAACACGTAGGTAATGATTGGTTTGTGGGAGAATTACGTAAATCCGTATTTTAAATTCTCAATACTGTACTGCCGACATTCTTCTTAGATTCAGATGTTTTGAAGTACAAAACTTGCCACGGTTTGAATTAAATTTTCAACAGATTCATAGGTAATAAAAAAAGTAATGGTCATAATAACTTCTGCCAATTTCATTCACAAATATGGATTATTAGCGAAGCACACAAAAATAATAAGACATTCCTATGGATACCGATATTAGCGCCATTTTACCAGCTGTGGTGAGATACTGCCGCAATGGGCACATGGACATGAATTATTCTGGCATGGAGTCTCTGCAGAAATGGAAGCGCTCATGGAAGAAGGGAGGCAACAAGTTTCTTTGTGCGGAAGTATCCCTAAACCGTTGTTAAGGTAACGTGATCTGGATGTAAACAACAGTATACAGTTCCTTAGATTATCAAAGATGGGCAGTACTACGTAGCCGTAGTCGAAGGAAGGCGTCTCCTTCTGTTCCTTCCTCCGTGGATACGGTGGAGAGGAAGGGGGAAAAGAGCATCACTGTTTGTCACTTGCATAGAGGTCCATCAGTGAAATAGTTCGAGTTGTCTTTCGTTGAATTGTGGGTCTTCTTAAAGAGGCAGGTGCTGTTCGTTAGGCACGGATATCTGAGGTGAGGTAGTTAAGTATTTTCCTGAGCCAATCCGCATGTCTGCAGAAGAAGCTAGTTCGTTGGTGGAATTTGATCCGCACTGAGCTGGAATTCTTTGTGGCTGCCTTAGCGTACGTAAGATATTCTTAGATAGATAGAATCCGTTATATGGCCGGAGCTATCGCACTGAAGTGCAACTATACCCGGTCGATTCAATTAAGCCCTCAGGTACATGACGTTGTAAAATTCGGGATCTGGCTGTCTCGCTGGGAATAAATCTGAGTAAGGAGCGAAATAAAAGGTGCCGAAAAACCACACAGGGCTGAGAGAAATACAAGTAATCATAGGAACTGAAGATAAGACTGCTGACCTGTGGTTCCAGCTATCGAGCCCAATAAGAATTCAATCAGTCATCATACACAGGGAGAGGGAAAGTGAATCCCGTCGTGAAGTTCAGCCCAAAGTGCCAGGTGGAGTTTTTCCACGGGTGACTTCTCTTTGAATTGTTCTACAAACTTCAATAATCTGCTGATAAGATTTTTATCAATTCCAGCTTCCAAATTTGGTTCATATAAAACAATCGGCGCTTACATGTTAAAGTTTGTGACACGAGAATTTTTCTTCCGTTTAGTAACAGTTTAAAATGATTTATGAAGTTTAGAAGTTTTCTTTTCTTCTGTGTTTTTGTTTGCGAATTTTAGGATAAAATTCACATCCCTTGATTGAGGCCACGTGATTTTTTCCCAAATCAGAAACAAGGGGATTTTTCATCTTTAGAAAGAGTACAAGTGTACGTCCCATGTAAGTACAAGTGTACTTACACTTCAAACAACTTAGCAAATTAATACAGTAAAGTTGTCCATGTCCGACACGTTAGCATTTAAAACACATCATGAAATTTCGATTGCTACGATATTTTCTGCTCCTAAGATTTAGGATCGTTCGCTTCTTGTAAATACATCTCTCAATATCATCTCTCTCCAACGAAGCATTCGTTTCCGTTTGATTTTAATTTTGTAGAGAATTGGGTAACCTTAATAACATGATATCTTGATTCACATATTTCAGACTCATTTTCGCCAATGCTAATATCTTCAGTTAATCCTTTGATGAGTACTTTAATTGGAGTTTCTTCTTCCGAAAAAAATCCGATCTGGAGGCACTGAATTGATTTTCATTCTTCATAAGAATAAGATCATGATTTAATGACGAGTCAAAAATAATGGTGATTTTTTTCGGTGGTCAGAATGCTGGTGTAATTATTTGCACCAATTTTCGAGAACAGAGTTCTAATCTCCTCTTAAGTAACTTCCGGTCTTGGAGAAATAATCGGGGGCATTGTTTCCTTTTTACAGTCAGCAATAGAAGCATTTGGAACTTCCATGTTGTTATCTGCCTTAGGGGAAGAATCATCCAGAAGTCCCTGTTTTTCTCCGAAGAGGGAATGTAATCCAGAGCTTCGAAACTTATTCGACGGTGGTACAACAGGAATTTTCCTTGCAGAAGAGGCCATTGTCTTAGCTGGTTCTTTTTTGGACTCGTAGCTTGGAGCCGGAACAGGAATCAGCTTTGCGTGTTTCGAAGGAGATCCAACTTTTTTCTGCGATGGAGTTTTTGACTCTTTAATACTCGTAGCAGGTAATACAACGGGGTTCGTAAATTTCTTTTTTTAGTTGCTGGAAAGGAGAATAATCGGAAATCTTATTTTCTATTTTCTTAGAATCATCTCACTCAATTAGCTGGTGAATGTCAAATCCTTCATTGCGTAACATCTGAGTAAGTTTAGCTACGGCGGACTGGAGCTTAGCTTAGCACCTTCAATTCATTTTAAGTATGTCTTATAATAGCAACTGCCAAAAGTAGTTGCATGGCATCCTTGCCATTGTCCAAAGTTTGAATAAGTTCCTTTGAAGCGAATTCCATTCTAAGTTGAAAACGAGTAGTAGTCATGATGAATTGCGAAACGTGGATAACATGATAGGGACGTCTCGAGAAAAGCACGCGTAAAACTAAGAACCAAGTAAGAGCTTCGATAAAGCGCAGCCTTCAATCATAAAGATCTCCCCCTCCATTGTTTGTAAGACATTCTACAACCATCCCTGCCTTTTTTACATTGATTTCGCTCACTCATCAATTTGTATACCTCTGCTCGATTGCGATGCCTTTGCACTTTCCCTGTAAACAAGCTCCTATATTTTTGACGAAACATATTTCATTGCGTGAATAGCATCTTCGCTTACTAACTTGCCAAGATTTGTCACTGAACACTACTAAACGGATTTAGCATACCTAATGCTGATTTAAAATTTTTAATTCTTATTTACTCGATTACAATTGGGTAAAAAATTTTAGATAGTTGTAGAAAATATTTATTCAGGAAAACAAAAGCTATTTTCAAAGTATTTTATTGTATTAATTTCTTAAATAGATAGGTACGCTACGGCCTCTCCTCTTAACCTTTTAACCATTGGTCTCTGGATCTGCTAGCCCCCTATGGAAAGCTACAGCGGCCACTGGGGGAAGGCGGTACAGCCCCCGTTGAAAATCTATGTTTTAATACCATAAACAAGATTAATTTAATGATTAGTATTTTCTATTAGAAGATTACAGAAATTCTGGGAAAATGTAAACTATAAAAAATTTTCAGTCCAAGATAATTATAAATTTCGTTATATCCGATTTTGATACATTTGGAAGTTCGCTATAGCCGTGTAAAATAACATTATGAGTATAGGAAATTGGACAGGATTAAAAAATTTCGTTCGTTATATCCGGGGATCCGTTATAAGCCAGATTCTCTATAGCGGTGTATGACATCACTCACAGATTTGTCATTATATAATAACAGGGAGTGAACCTGCTAAAAATTCGTGTTGGAACGAATTTGTCAGTTACTCACTAGGTTGACAAAAATTGATCAATAAATTGAGGTGATCATGTTGCGGGACAATATAAATAATAAAAGTTAGCCTTAAAAGGGTAAGTTATAAGAATCTGGCATTTTATTTAGTATTTTTCAGCAGATTTTAATGTGAATGGAACTACAGTTGTGGTTTTTATATCTAATTCAGTGCTTCTGAGGAAGGATCAACTGAATAATGTATTTGTCAAACTGCTTTGTTTAAACTTATTAATATATTAATAAAAATGCAAGTAATTTACACTGCTGGCCACCCATATTGCAACACCAAGGAAGACAAGAGATATCACAACAGAATTTATTTAGTAGATAATATGTTGACCAAGTATCAGATGAGTAAATTTATAGACTTCTGTGAAGTGTGGCTCCTTCCATAATCAACAGCCAGAGTAGCCGCCATTGTTGGAGATCACCGCTGCCACACGCCTCGGCATTGATGCAAAGAGACTTTGAATGTGTTCTTGGGGTACACTAGACCAAGCAGCTTCCACACGTTGCCAAAGTTGATCTGGTGTAGCAGCTTGGGATGCAATCTGGGTCAATCGTTCAGCAACCATGGACCACATGTTTTCTATCGGCGAAAGATCCCAAGAGCGAGCCGGCCAAGCAAGCAATTCAATCTGGCGATTGACGAATTGGGCAATGCGTGCCACGTGGGTCGCGCATTATCCTGTTGAACTATGGCTGTGGGCAAGTCCTGAAGGTAAGGAAGGACAACTGGCTCCAACACCTCGGAGATGTAGCACTGGCTGTTTAAAGTACCGGTAATGCGTACTAGAGGAGTGCAAGAGTGGTATTCAATATCGCCCCATACCATAATACTCGGTGCAGGACCGGTGTGGCGGTGCATAACGCAGCTGTTCAGCATCCTCTCTCCACGGTGTCTCCAGACTCGAATCCGACCATCGTGGTGTTGCAGACAGAAGCGTGACTCGTCAGTAAAGACAATTTCATTCCATTCTGCCGTCCACATCCTTCTTTTATCGAGTCATTGGTGGCGGAGACGTCTGCGATTCTGCGTCACGGGTAGACGAAGCAATGGACGTGCTGCGGACAGACCCCTCTGCTGTAAACGGAGTCGAATGGTATGCGCTGACACTGGATGATGCGTTTCAGACTGAATGTATGGTTCGTGATGTGAGTAAGCGATCCGTCACTGCCATGCGCACAATGTTCCTGTCATTACGTAAAGTGGTGCATTGAGGTGGATGCGATCGAGCACGTCGGTCCGTCATACCCTCCTGCATCCAACGGTCACATATCCTCATTACAGTTGTTTGGTTTCGTCCAACACGACTACCGATTTCCCTGAAAGATAATCCACACTCTCAGTAGGCCACTATCCTTCCTCTGTCGAACTCGGATGCTTGATCAAACGATGATCGCTGTTTACTACAATGCATAAATGATCTTTTTTTTTAACCACAAGAAAAACACAATTGCGGAACTTGAAAGCATCGAAAACTCCAAACCTTAAATAGCTCTTTGAAATGGTGCCACCGGCACGCGTGATGTGCGTCTGCGCTGAAATTCTAATCATTTGCATATTTCACCTCCGCTAATGCATGTTGTAAATTTCATGTTATTTGCATGCTTCCTTCAGGGTGTTGCATTTACGGTGGCCAGCAGTGTACTTTAATATGTGTTCAAACGCATTGACGACTTAGCATTAAATTACATTAAAATTGCTTTTTTTTAAATGGAAATATAAAATAAGTTATGTTTATCTTTTTATTGTTGTTATAATTATTTTAGCATTATATAGTATGTCATTTGCATCTAATAAGTACTGGATGGTTAATTAATTATAGCATAATTGAGGGTTATTCTGAATGATGGTTTTGTGGAAAATTTTCTTAGCGAAATTGGCTCAAAATTGCACTGCACTTGGGGCAAGCCCAACTAGATATGGCCTTGCTTGGGGTCTAGTTGGCCTTGCTTGGGGTCCACTAAAAATCCATGTAGCTAGTTCGTTGAGCTGCGGAGAACCAAGACAATTATCATGACACTTTAAATATGGCCGTAAGTTACTGACAGGCGCAAAAGCACTAGAAAAGTACACAGTTTAAATATTTTTTCTTCAAACTGACAAACTCAGAAACAGAAATGTAAAAGCTGAGAATAAGAATGCTTAGGTGAATATACGAGTATTATTAAATATATCATATAACTTGTAAACAACACGTTGTGGTGATACGAAATAACGTGTGCTTTTGAAATTATTGTTCAATCGCTGTCTCACATAAAAATGGAATACAAAAAACTTAGTCTTCCCTAACTCACTAAATTTGATTCATCTCTGAACGTGAAACCGTAGATTTTTGGCCGACCCTTCCAGAAATATTTAGATGTGCATAATTTTTTAAACATCTTAAAAAAGCGCATAGGATTTCCAGGGTAGGGGAATAGGAATTAACAAATACGTATTAAATTATAATTGAAAAGTGTCGGATACTTTTTTTTAATTATCTCGTTTAGTGCGAGTATGGATGCCATAGAAGATACCACTATTATATAAATCTGAGACATAGATGAACCATTGACATCTAACAAATGTTTTCCACTTACAGTCAGTTGTCTTTCCAATCGAATCCAGCTGGAAAGAAATATATCTCCCACGGTACTTCTGAGGGCGGTGCCTTGTAATATGCAAATTCTTCACTTCCTCCATTGGCTCCAAATCACTTTTAGATTGAAGTCAAACCTTGCTCCAGTTCCGTATGAGGTGAAGATTATTCAATTTATTCGATTCGAATTCCGGGTCCGCCGTGCGTAAGTGGAATGCTAAAATGACGTCGAGTGAACGGAAGCGTCTCAAGGTCAGGGTCTTTTCATTCAATTCAATCCAAGATGGAAATGACTCGTGGAGAGTATGTTTGTGACTTAGTCATTGTCTTGCTAACAACATTCTCATCAACAGCTATCCTCGGAAATTGCTCCGAAGGCTTTAGCTGGTCTCTAAACGTTCCTGGTCAGGTAAGTGCTGCGTTTTGCATGTTTTCTCAGTATACTATTATTCCCTGCGAACCTTAAATGGGAACCTAATTTGGTAATCTTGGGAATATTTATAATTTGTATTTACAAACGATAAATGAACTAATAATTTTTTTTGGAATGTAGCAGTATCATGGTATAACAGAATTTAATTATATTTATAGTAATCTTTTGTATATTTTGATTTTTAATATTGGTATTAATTATGCTTATTATTTACTAAATATATCATTAATTATGCTTATTATTTACTAAATATATCATTAATTATGCTGATCGTTTACAAATAATATCATTGGCTCATTCATTAGTTTTGAAAAACAACAACAGTTATAACATATACAAATGACATATTACAAGTGATAAATTTATTATTAAAGTTCTTATAAATATTTTTAATACAATAAAATATATTTAATAATCATTAAATTAAAGAAAAACAGCTTTATTAAAATTAGCAGCATGACAAATTACTGCACGCGAATTCATTGAAAATAAATTTACAGAAGTATTGATTTAGAATTAATAATATTATTATTAAAAAAAAATTCATTCCCTTCGATGAATAAATATTATTCTTTCATAAATTAAGGAAGCTCTGGGACAATAACTCTCTAAATTATTTCTCACATCTGAAAGGTTTTGTATTTGTTATTTGTTTCTTAACGTGTAAAATGTGGGGAATTTATGCTGGGTCCGATCAAAAAATCTAGGGCCTTTGACACAGCATTATTTTTAGACCCCATAACGCTAATTTCGCTAGATTTCATAAGAGGAGGAGAACGATTATGAGAAATTATGAGACAATTTGAGAAAAAAATGAGGTCCACTCAGAATAAGATGTATTATGTTCACGCCTTGCTTAGCGTAAATAATAATAAGCTACGGCCCAGACGGTATAGTGGTTAGGAGAGCCTGACTGCGATATCGAAGGGCCCGAGTTACGAATTTCGGGGAAGTACGAATCCCGGATAAGATATGGATGTAAAAATTGTCTATACTCTCATAGGAGGTAACGTGGCCGCCTATTAGGTGCCTCCACAAAAAAGTGGCCTCACTTCTGGCCTTAGGAATGGCCAATGCCGTTATAGGCAAGTTCCCGCCTTTAGAAAATAATATTAATAAGCTCTTGTCGCTATGCAAATTGCAACTTGAACTACAATCGAGCAAAATCAAAGATAGGGATAGTCAAAAATACTACTCTCAACTTTAAACTCTTTTATACATTGAATGGTCTTTGGATAGAGGATGAGCAAGATAGGTAATAACTAGGTTGTTTTTCTGGAATCTGCTGCCATTTATCGAAAAGCAGAAAGTGGACCCGTTTTTTTAAAAGTTAACTGGCAGCACTAACATAATGGCACAGGTTTATATAAAATCTGTATTTAAGTACAGAACATTTTCGTATTCTATGTCTTTTGAGATGGTTTTTCTTGTGGGTCTATTTTCCCAAAGCATTAGGCGTATATTCCATATAAATTTCTGATAACTAGAAGTTGTGAGAAATTTATAAATTATGAAGAATATAAGAAAATAAAATGCTTATTTTCGCAAAACGCACTCAAATAGCTGTTCCGGTGGTAACTGGAAGATCTGGTGAAAGAACGAAATCTCGGACGTCTCAATATTGATTTGAAGTTGTATGGGAAAAGGGACAAAAATATTAAATTTCTGTGTAAATCTGAATTTTTTTTATAACTTTTTGATAGCGGATGAGGAAACAAAATGCTGAAAGAAGTCTGTAGTTCCAAAACATAGCATTTGCTATTGTTTACACTAGTTTAGCAACAAGGCAATGTTAGTGATACATAACCAAGTAAGTTAGATACCGTATGGAACTATATATATCAGTATTCCTGATTGCTTAGGACATGGCAGAATGAATTAGTATAACACAAACGAATAAGTAAGCTGAGAATAATGCTTTGCAAAAAATCTGTGATCTGGAAACTTAAAAATACAGAATTATATTTCAAAGAAGTTACAATTGATGCTTCAAAAAGTTTACAAAATTGAACAAAATGAATAATAAAAGAATTAAGAAATTGCTACGAGATCTTAGTATGTAAATTTTTGTTTAATAACCTGAAACAAAATAGAGATTGAAAAATAGAGAAATTAAAAAATAGAAAAAATGTTAATTAAAATAAAGTGGAAACTTAAAATTGAAATAGGGGGAAAATAGAAATTGAAAATTTCTAGAGTAAGCGTAGAAGTATGTTTATAATCTGGTAAGGTTGAAATAAGCGAAAGGACGTATATGCTGTTTCAAATGGAAATCTGAAGACAAGAAATTTATAAACACAAAATTTTCACATCTATTGTCATGTTACATATTGCAGCCGTAGAAATGATTCATTTCTTTGAATGAATAAAAATAAAATCGATGCCATAATACTTGGTTGACAGGCAAGAATCTTCAAAACGAAAATATTGACCATTCGCTACTTAATTCAGCTAAATAGTATACACTTCGTAAACACTCATCGTCATGACTGACACTCTTATTGTATCTTCGAGATACTATGCCTTTTTGGCATCATTCAGCAATATTATATGAAACTGTGTTTCAGGCAGTATACTAAAAGCATGCCTAAACCCTTGCTTCATAACTCATCTGTTCCATATTCCATGTAATGTTTCTCATAACATACCTATTCTGCCGCATAGATAATGGGACAGTTTTATCAGTTTGAAGGAATCATATTGCCTACCAGATTTAAATTAAATTATGGTCTTCAAGAGATCATTATATCTTTTATTTTATACAGTGGCTCACATTGATTTTCGAACATCTGAGTTTTTTAGTTTTATTTACAAATTGTAGTTACTAAATATTAGCAAATTGTCTTTTTTTTCGCGTATACATACCTATTCTGCCATCTAGTTTAAAACCTGCTTGTTTTAAAAGCAGATATTTAAAATTTAAAATGATTTTGGATTTTCGTTGGGTTTCCTTCAGCTAAAATGACATGTGCTTCAGGATGGATTCAACTAATATTTTCGTGACAGAATGTTCAATTTGTTCCATTCCAATGTGAGAATGCTTTTTTAACAGAACTTTCGTAGAAATATCATGTTTTCTTATTCTATTCTTCAATTCGCTCCTTGCGTATTCGATAGGAATTAATTTAGAGAATATTTAGTAGGTCTGATAATTTCGAGATATTTGTATTAACCATAAGTGAATATTTAGGTCTGTATGTTTAGAGTATTTATTCTGATTAAACTTGAATGTATTTTGCATTCTAAGTTTTCTTACATATGTTTTCAGGTATTCTTTAAGAATACTTATACATTGATACTGATCCGTATTATTTTTGAAAAACGCAACACTTCTTAAGGCAGCGAAACATGCTCAAAGAATTGAACCTCTACCCTTGTGCATAGCAATAGGCAATAGGTTTCTCTAATTCAGTTCTAAACTGGCTTTTGCCATACATTAATTCATCTACCTGATCCAAATATATTAAATTTTCACTTTTCTTCATATATGACATTGCTGCTATGTGATAAAATATTGCTTACGATAAATGTTGCAAACCCTAAACTTATTTTCCTTGTTTTCTTGCTGACGAAAAATTTTCTTCTTATTGATCGGTGCCTTTATCCGTTTATGCTCTAAATTACTCTTCTAAAAGTTTCAGAGTTAACTTTTTATTGCGAAACGATTTTCTATATCCTCTGAAAGTTTTACAGTACTAATTTTTAGTCCGTGTTTAATTTTTCGTAGAATAAACCTTCGATTCCGTTGTATTAGCTTGAAATGTGTCCAGACTTTAGTGCATTTTTAACAGTTCTACCCAATTTCCATCTTTTTATTGCATCAAAGATAGTTAAACGCTTTGTAACAAGGACGTTTTAGACATTTCGAACATTTTTACTATCTTTAAAAAGTATAATTATTAAATTTCTAACAGAACTTGTCGTTAATTTTTAGATCTTCCCATGTTCAGATCAGATAGGAAAACGTTAATATATTTTCTAAACAAGTAAGAATTTCCAAATGCAAACGATAATTCTCATAATGCATATTCATTGAAAGCAAAATATTGTAACAAGAAACATTGCATATCAAAATATTTCAACAAACTTTTGGAGTATCCGAATTACAATGTAAATTACTGATTAACACTTTTTGAACAAATTAATTTGTTGCAAGGAATATGTTGACAAATTTTATTTTACAATAAGCAAGGGTTTGAATAGAGAAAAAGCAATTTATTAGAAAAAAATCTGAAGTGTGCGTTTGAGTATGTATTAAAAGATCTGTGGAAATAAATGTTAAAAAAACAAATGTCTGACGGCAAATATGAGCCACTGTATTAAAAAAGTTCTGAAAATGAAGTCACACAAGTATTCAGACATTTGTAGTGTACTGCTATTAATTTTAACGTTCTGTACACACTAGCATTTTTACATTTTATAGCAAAACACTGACACTCAGATTATAGAAATGGATTATAGAAGCCGAACTAACACTCTAGTTGTCATTTTCGTGCATATAGCTAACATGTTATAAGGTATTTTCTCCCTCCTGTCAATATGCCTTCGGGGTGTAAGGGTTAGCACACTCGGCGCGTATTCGAGAGGTCTAGGTCCAAGTTCGGGTCCCGGCGAGGGCATTGCTGATTTTTCACTTGTCCAGTAATGTCTCTACAATGTAGCTTGTTAAAATTATCAGAAAATAAATTTTGTGCGTGTGTGCTTGGAATTTTATTACACCAGTATATGGTTAAGATTTATCTTACTGGAGGGGGGGGGGTTAAAACATTTTCATTTAACGATGCAGAATAAATGAAAGAGCAAGATAAGACATTAAAAAATAATTAGGATTGATTTTTTTTTTACTTATTTATTTATTTATTTTTGAAGCGCTTAAAGGTACTGAGCAAAGTTTCGAACAACGTGATTAGCATATTTATGACTTTTGAAGAACCAATCTACTTGCACTACTTAGAACTAAATGAAACAGCGGTCTCATTAAAATGACCCTCATTCTTATTTCTAAATGAAAAAGCAAGGCCAGCAAAGATCTCATCTTACTTAACCTTTTAGCCATTTGCTTCCGTATTAGTCTTTTGTTTTGTTCCAGTTTTAAATGTCTGAATGTTGTCATTAAATATACTCGCTGCATCTTCAACTGATTTTAAGCTACAAGTAATTTACATTAAGAACTGTCAACGGTAAGAGTTTGGGGCTGTCTTGCAGGAATGTGTTTAAGAGTCCCAAATAAAACTAGAAACATGCTAATAATGACATAACTACTGAAAATAACTAAAGTAAAAACTGAACGCGCTTTGCATCCATGCGTGATGTCACTTCTATATTCCAGCCGAACAACTTTTATATATACTTAAAAACGTCTTTACTCCATTAAACGTCTTTACTCAAAACACTGATGTCGAAAGGAAACATCCATTAAAAATCAACGCGATTCGTGTAATCTCATTTGCCCTGTATTGTCCCATAGCGGCCTTAATTGCAATACTCATATAATTTTTTGGAAAGAATTTAGCCCTCTATTTTGGCTTATCTATATTGAATTCTTTAATCAGGTGAATCCTTTTCTACTAATATTGAAATTTTAGTTTATTCTTTTTCGAAATGGCGAGAATTGAGCAGTTTGTGTTTGCATTCAATCCACATAGAAATATTTTCTCCCGTTTTCCACTTCTTTTGATTTTAAGAGATTCTGGGGAAAATGTTACTCATAAAAAATGTTACTCATACCTGTAAAAATGTTAAAAAATGTTACTCAGACATATTTTATCAGAGTACACTGAAAAACGAATCTCAAGATTTGAATGTTTTGATTACGTACATTTTATTAAATAGCATTTGTATTTTCTTAATCAGTATAGTAGTTTTCACAAATATAATTCAAAAATATTTTCAGATTTGTTTCTTATTAGACGTAGATTTCAAACTTTGCTTTTGACCTAGATTTCAAACTTATTTATTTTTTAATATTAAACGAACATTTTTTTCTAATTGTTTATTATAAAAAATTCGGGACACTTAAAAAGTTTTTTTTATTCCGAATTCGAAAAAAAAATTAAAATGAGTATCATCTCTAGATATATTGATGTAGAATATTTTCCGTATATTGATATCAAAAGTCATGGACATTTTTTTAAACGGGGTGATTAAAAGATATCTGGCAAAAACGCAAAAAAGGTAGAGGAACCGAAGTAAGCAAATTTTACAATAAAATTGCCCGTTGCAGTGATACAGGGAGCTATTCAGCAGTAACTAAATCATGTTGCTGGTATGAAACTTCATTTCCGAGTAAATTTTTAGTGGTATGCATTGCTATACGAACGCAGAGCTGGTCAACATGCATTTTGTCTATGGGGCTGAGACAGAAACGAAACAGTTACTCAAAGTTAATCGAGAATCGTTCGCTATATCTTTTCTGAGGAGCTCTCGTTTTAGCAGAATCCCCATAGATAAAATCCATGTCGATGAGTTTCGCACTAGGAATGAAGAAGTACGCTAGCAGAATGCTTTTATCTACCTTTCATTAGCACCCTGCATTACCACAATGATCTATTTCTGCACACACATTTCATCACAAAATCTATTTATTTCGGTCTCTTTTATCATCGTCTACATTTTTGCCAAATACTTTTTAATCCTTTTACACTATAAGAAGAAATGAAGATTTATCAAACTAAACAGTGAAACAAATAAATACCATGGTTTCATAAAAACTAGTATTACAAGTTGGTTAAAATAATGAGCTAAGCTGTCCAAATGTTAACGAGAGTTTGTCTGTTACTGAATCGACACTTTCATACGTACAAAAAGAAATTTTCTTTCGAGGTTTATTTGCTTGACATACGTGTAACAACCTTTCCGGAAGATTCACAACTCAGATGGAATGAGGATAACCGGAGAGATTAATGTGGTGTTAGTCGCTTATTGCAAGGCATGGCTAAGACCATCTGCCTGTAGGAAAGGTAAATAAAATCTTCGCGTAGGACGTTCTGTAGAAAACTGGCTTGTATTCATGAAACACGTGAGAAAAACCATGGAAACACTTATACAGCCAGGCCTTATCCGTACTTAGGTGTCTCATCCTTGTTGGACCATGCTAGAGAGATTACAAGGTGCATCAAAGAAAGGACTGTGTTTCTAAATTGATATTCCACTGGAAGATAACAAGTTGATTTTGTGGTGTGAAACCAGTTCTTCAGAAACCAGAATCAATTGTAAACTATCCCTGAAAACCAACTTGCATTGTGATACGGTTTCTTGATTGCTAGGCATTGGTATTATATGTTCGTTTTTAAGCTGAGACGGCAGAGTGCTATTGGGATTTCGAAAATGAGAAGCATAAATAAAAGTGTCTCCATCGGAATTCAAGTCACGGATCTTCCATATGCTAACTGACCATGGTAAACATTTACATTTCAAGAGCATGTACGTTCTTTCCTTAAAGGGAAACAGGAGAGAGACACTAACCAAATCGATCAAATCTAAGTGATGAGAAGTTTTCGTCGATTATATTTTAAGAATTACTATTATGCTTCTGGAAGCGAGAAAAATTAAAACTCAACTTATCTCCATAGAGATTCGAACCGCGGTTCTTCTACTTGCTAACTGTACGAGAGCACGCATAAAGAAATGCGATAATTCTTTACACTTGTAGAGAAATTAGGTTATTTTGAAAACAGGAGATGTGCAGTGCCTTCGACGGGAAAAATGAGCAGTGCCTTCGCCGGGACTCGAACCTCGGATCTCTCGAATACGCGCCAAATGTGCTGACCATTACACCACGAAGGCTTGCCAAGAAGGCGGAAGAAATAACTTATAACTTTATCATCCAAAAGTTGTATACTATATCTATGTAAGATGTAACAAAATACGATAGCTGCTTAAAAATAATTGGTGATCTCAAAATTAACATTCTAGATTTGGTACTCTCCTAAATTCATCTGTTCTCCCAGATTCGAGATCTTTCTATATTATATAACACTATTGGAAAAGGCAACTGAAACTAATATTAATCAATCATAGCTCGCCTTTTCAATTACATCAAACTTAGTATAAATACCGCTGGCTTCCTTTCCCTAGCTTCCGTCTTGCAAACATCTGTACTTTGTTATGCCCTCCTTTGTTCTTATCCTAAGATGATATAACGTGCATATAAAAATATTGTAATTGCTCATGATCTAGAAATATCCCATGTACTAAGAAATTATTTGATTGCGTGCGTAAATAAAGCTTGGTGATTTATAGAAATCCAGTTTTTGTTATCTTCACCGGTATCCCTAAACCATCAGCCATTAAGAGGCTATTAAGAGTTCCAGTGTTCTCTTCTACGCATTCAAAATCATTACATAATATATATATATATATATTACTTCTTTAAAAACTATGAATATTTCGTTTTCAGAAAGCGCTCCAAAATACTACTCCCAAAGCTCCAAATGAGAGTGAGATGCAGCAAAAAGAAGGGGCTGATATTTCTGGCAGTCGCAGTCATCTTGTCAGCAACCATTGCTGCATGCGTTCTCTTCTTACCCTCACGTGAGTATATTCCCTACTTATAGTCAGTTTCATCTCTTTAAATTTAATCTTTTTGTGAATCTTCTCAATTATACATACGAAGTAATTAAAACTTACAGAAAACGAATATTATTATTTCATTTGTCAATACATGGGGTTTATTTTTGACCCTGAGTTTACAAGTCACAAACATATTGAGCATATTGTCTTGAAACGGCTGAAACAGCTGTAAGTAGAAAATTAACATTCTTAAATACATGGCAGATAGAGACTGGGGAATTGATGCTATTACCCTAAGAACATATTTGGCGTTCATCCGGCTCATTCTTGAGTTCGAATTTCAAATTTCCTTTCAAATCCTGGTGGTGATGAATTATTGTTCACCAAGTTTTAGTTCGGGCGCCACTGTAGAGTCATTGGATTATTTCAAGTAGGAGAGGGGAAAAATGGGCAATGCCCTCGCTGGAACCTGGAGCTCTCGAATATGCGTCGAGTGGGAGTGATGGACGTAAGGCGAAAAATGTCGGCTTAAATCACTAGCAAAGAAGGACATTGTAAAGTACCAATGAAAACACAAGAGAGGAGAGGGAAACTTTTTTGGCATTATAAATTTTTTAATTAAGACGCATTACATGAGAGAAATTGTTGAAAGCAATAACTCCACGTTTTATGGCATTTTTCATTTTTGACAAACCTCCTGGATTTGATGTTTATACGTTAGATTTCAGGTAACTCCAGAATCAGAAGTCCATCGGAGTAAGATCAGAAGATCGCGGTGGCCACAAAACAGCAAAGTTACGGGAGAAGTGTTGTTGTAGCACTTGCCGAACACGTGTGACTACGTTGTGGAGGAGCACCATCTTCATCCATACAGTGTCATTAACAGCATTTCGCTGCTGCAGTTCTGGAATTACGTAATTCTGCAACATTGCTGTACACCGAGCACTTGTGATGCAGCACATGTTCACACCTCTGTAAGTGACCTCTTCCAAGAAGTACGAATATGCTTACATTGCCGCACCACACAGTTAATTTAGCTTCGTGTAAAGGCGCTGGTGCCATATCGTGAGGACTTTCGATAGCCCAGTTAATGCAATTCTTGAAGTTTATGTTCTCAGTTAAGGAGAAATATGCCTAATTCGTCCACAACATTCGCAGCGGCCACTTGGCTATCTTCATCATACCTGATGAATTCGCAAAGTCGGCATGTTGTTACTCGTCTTCAGACTGTAGCATTTGGACGTTGTGGAATCGATAAGGAAACATCCGCAGAATAGAGAGCAGAAGCTTGAGGACTGGCTTTTGGTACTTTCAAAACTGCGGGCAACATTTCTCGCATATGCAGTGACACCTGCAGTAATCGTATTATGAACTTCCGCAACAACTTCAGGAGTAACACATGATCGTCCGCATGTCAGTTTATCACATGTGCACATAGTTTCTTCAATTTTTTTACCACATCTCGTACAGTTTTACGGAACATGGCTCGTGCTAGCTTAAAATTTCGCCGATAAACTTGCACAGCTTCGGCAGCATTTTCTCAGTTCAGATAAACCATCTTTAATAGTTCACCTCGTTGTTCCCTTGTAAGCGCCATCTTGTTAGGAAGCTCGAACATCTGATTGAAGAAACAAACTTCCTACATTGTTTTTCCGCAAGCAAAGGTTTTCCGCAAGCAATTTTTTGCACATTATGTTCTGTGACGGGTGATTTAACTGTTTATCTCTGTGACTTACGCAAAGTGCGTAAAACGAACCTCTTCTATATATTGTATTTGGTCCTTCACAATACTTTTCTTTGTAAATGTCTTACGTCGGCAGTTTTCACCACACGCGTATCGTTCGAACGTTATTTACGGTTTTTCAATGCGTTGATTAATTTTCTCGGGAAAAAAAGTGGGTACTGCCCTTTAGAAAATTTCGAAAGTTTTTCCCTCTAACTGTAATCGTGAGAGATCTCGTGTTTTGAATTATTACAATCTCGAGCGATATCTTCAGATGAAAATATCTGAAATTTCATTGCCATTGGTTGAGCGGATAGATCATTAGGGTTTAATATATAGGAAAAGTTTTTTTATGAGCACCCTGTATATCGTAATCATCATTTCTAATGCATTCGTTAGTAATTAAGGATTATTTTTCAAGGAATTTCTTAGATAGCTTATGGTATAAAGCTGCACAACATTTAGCATTTTAATGTATTTTGTTGTTAAGAATATATCAAGGTTTACTGTGTATTTGTCGGGGAATAATATTTTATGCAGTCTGCTATTATTTTCAGTTAGTGTGGCTTGAGTACGTCAAGGCAGGGCAGGCATAGGATAACACGGAACGCAAGATAGCTTTGTAAATAAGTAGTTTGTTGTCTACAGAAAGAATGCACTCTTGCAATTAGGAGGAAAACTCGTATCCTTAAAAATACATCTGGCAACATGCCTCTCAACTGTGATGCCTTTAATGATTTTTATAAAGCATTGTATTTTTTCGGATTTTCTTTTCACTAGTTTTGTGATATAGTTATAAATTCTTCAACTAGAAATAAAATAACTTATAATAGTTTGAATAATGCACTAAAGATTCATCAATAAGCAGTTGAATTTCATTCTTTAACACTGTAGCTATTCGAATAACGTATATCTGGAAGAGAATTAAGGTCAATCTATTTTATAGTTACAAAAGAAAACATATAAAATAAACTGTGAAAAATATTTAAGAGGTAAGAAAGCTTTGCAAAATTTGAAAAAGTCTAAAAACCGAGTTTAAGATTCGCAAAGAAACCTTATGATTGCTGATTTATTGCAAGCCCAATAAAACGCTAAGATTTAATTTAACTCACCACAGATAATCTGCGCTTAAAAATCTTATATCATGTGCATTGTTTCATTGTTTCATATATAACCTTGAGTTACGAGACGAGTAACAAGCAGTCTCTTTGTGTCTTTCCTGCTTACGTTCACAAATGCATACATGAACATTTTTTCAAATTATGTAGCTAAATATGCATTCAACTTCGTTAAAATGCTTTGCTAAGGTTTTAGTATGCTCTTAATCCAGTCGCCTTATAAGTAAAGAAAAAGAAATATTGAAAATTCGCAGCGAAATGGGCTGACTATACATAAATATTTTCGAGTTTACTTCTGAGTGTAGCATAACTAATAACCTTACGAAATTCATTAAGA
>KK119585.1:628119-672557 GCA_000611955.2 Stegodyphus mimosarum
GTGCTTAAATTCAAGTAGAGCTCATGCTCATCATAATTCTCAATTTTTGAACGTCCAGGCGGAAACCCAAAGCTCCTGTACTTTGTAGAGTAACTAGATCGGAACACAAAAATACACTGTTAAAATACTGCAGTTCTTTTAGCAAATAGTAAAAGTGATATTGTATGCTATCTATTGAGTGTGTGCCTCAATTTTCCTCGGAACAGCAAATTACGTGGAAAAGCTTAGCTCCCGGGAGAAAAAAATGCGCATTTCGAAATGTTTATATCTTCAAAAAGAGAGATATTTATAGAGCCTACTATATCGTCAAGATGGCCTTAAATGAATTAAATGCGAAGATAAGGGAGGAATTTTATATGACAGGGGAAAGTACTATTCAAAATCTTTTTTTCATCTTCGACATACCACGTCTTGTTATCATTAATTTTGTTATCTTTCGGGTTTTCTTTTAATTTGTAGGGTTTACTTGTTTATCTTTTATGTGATAACTGAAAGAGTAGTAACTGCACAGAAGAAGGGTTAAAAGTACTCTTTAAAAATTTACAATGCGTCAACTGGACGCTAACAAATTACACCTCTGTTTGGGCGGTAACTGAAATCAAAGAACTAACTAAAGATTTGAAGATATTAACAAGTACTAGAATTACGCTATAGTGCTCTGACTATCCTGTTTTCTAACAGAGCGTTGAAAAATCTCGTGGCAACAAAGTAATAGGTGTTAAGCTACGTTTAACTAGCAATAAATACTAAGTAAAAGACAAAAAGCACAAAGTTCGCCCGCGCTCTCTAACTTTCCCTTCTAGAACTTAGTATTTAAACCTTTTCTCCTAAAAGTACAATTTGGATTACTTCACGCGCGCTACCAAATTTAAATATTATGGCATTAAATTTAAATATTAAATTTAAATATTATGACAATTTAGGGGAATGAAGGCTTCTAGTAAAAAACAAAAATTTAACTGATTATTTAAAATAAACACAAATCCCTACAAATTTCATTTAATTTTACTACGTATTAGTTAAATTAATTTAGCATTCTTCTAATTGCCTTTACTTTGATGTCTATTATTTGTTATTTTGCGTTGCATTTAATTTTCATTAGTAATTATTTATGTTTTATCCTTATTATTACTCGTATATTTATTTATTTCTCTTCGCCATTTCTAATGCTTTTAAAGAAACTTCAATTTATATTCATAGTTTAAAAAGCGCACAAACTGACAAAGTTATGTCGGTCAAATTTGTGGACGAATATTTAAATTACTTCCTTTAAATTACAGAAAATTTTATAGAAAGTTTGCTTTCCTGAGTTTATTCTAAATTAACAGTTTTAAACTTTACATATCAAAACCAGAATTCATAGATTCTAGTACTACTGTCTCAAGTTTGAGAAAAACGCCTGAAACGATTCGAAAATCAGCTGACCAAAGGCTTCGGAATACAGTTTTAAACTACATCATTAAGAAAATATTAATTTCACATATATATGTTTTAGTTTGCCTGAATATATCGGGTTGGCAAGAAAGTAATTTCGGATTTTAGTGTGAAGTAAAATTAAATTTTTTCCATACAAAAAAATTAACTTTAATCAGGCAAATACCTTCCAATTTGTTCGATGATCTTTTGCCATCTTTCTGGTAACTTCATGATTCCGGGCTCATAGAATTTCCTGTCTTTGTCAGTAAAAAAACTTAACCAAGTGTAATTTTATGTCACCATTATCACTGAAATTTTTACCTTTTAAGAAGTTTTGTAAACTTCGAAATAAATGATAATCCGACGGCGCGAGATCGGGGCTATATGATATCACTCCACAAAAAGCTCCAATAATTTTATACACGTTCCTAAAGATGTGTGAAGCTTCGTATTGTCAGGGTGGAACATGATTCCTTTGCAGTTTGCCAATTCTGGTTTTTCCTGTTTGATTGCTTCCTCCAAATTCATAAGTAAATATCTGAACTGATGGTTCGGTTGCTTGGGAGTAGCTTAAAGTACACAGCATCTTTGTAATCCCACCAAATTGACAGTATATGTATATATATATATGATTACTCTAAATATATGATTAGCATGATGATTATGGTATCATCTGAAAACTATACTGCAAATTTCAGTTGAGCATGAATATAAAAAGGAATTACATGTAATTTAACAATAATAGCATATGTAAAATTAACTGAAAAAAAGTTACCAAAAGTAGTACAAAATCTGAAAGGTTTAAGATTTTAAATTACGTCCAAAGGAGCTTTTTTTTTTTTAACATTTTGTGTGTTATCTTTATTAAATATCATGTTCTTCGCACTTAAACCGTAAAATTCAGTTCAAGAGCAATATCGCAATATAGTTTTTAAATGAGCATATCTTTAGAAATTCTCGCGCGCTGGAGATAAAAATATTTTCTCTGTACAACGTTGCCATCGCTCGCTTTGAAATACTTGAGTTTGTTAATCAAATATTCGTTAAAATAATAAAAAATATGAAATCGATTATAAAATAATTTCCAAATTTCAAATTTGGGTTTCCAGATGCGCATATTCGCAGGAGGATTACGTTATTCAAAACTGCAGGGTTCTAGGTACCGTTGTTTCGCCAGAATGCAAGAAACATAATAGTCCTGATAGGGAAATTGCTCCTTTAGACTAAAAATCTTGTTGGCATGGACCTTGGATAATAATACGACTATATTCATTTCTGTCTAAATTTTGAGGAAGAATCATCTCAGAGGACAGGTCTAGCGGTCTCTCAACCTTCTCTATCACCAAAACATTAAGGACTACTTTCGTGTATTTTAAGCGCTCCCATGTCGCAAAGACACTGTACACTTTATGCAGTCTCACCTTCTTGGGAAGCATACACTAATTCGAGACTCTAGATGGATCTAAGCGACTTATCGCTATGTCCCGTTAAAAAAAATTATAAGAACAGACTCTTTTTTTAAAACCTCAAATAGTTAACAGAAGGCACTCCTTATGCTTACAAATAGCCAGCATTTATGGCTTATCTCAAAAAGTAAATTCAAATTAAAAGTAAGGAGTAAGTTAGCCAAAGACTACGCAGAAAGTATTAGCGCGAAAGTTAGCTCAAACCTACACCAGCGTGACAAGCACTGTTGGCAAGGATAAGGCAATGCCGAAGACAGGCTGTTATCGTAGAATTTCAACTAGCAACGGGGCCTTCAGCACGCGGATCACGTTCTGAATAGACATTCTAAAGTCTTTCTTTAAATATTGTCTTTTTACATCATTTAAATACAAGCGAACTAAAAATTTGCATTTCGGCAGGGAAACGGAAAGGGAAGATGGCGGTGAAGGTACTGAAAATAAAATAACTGGTGAGATAAAATAAATGAATACTTTACATCTTACAACATCTAAGCCTTCTCAGGGATTCGATCCCACAGCGAGCAGCGCTAACCATGATACCGGTCAGGGCGGCTATTAAAGTCTCAGTCTGGCTGATAATATAAGCATAACCATAAATTTATCGATTTCTTTATTATTAATTTATATCTACTTTCTTTGCTAGCTTTTACGATGCAATAATTTGGCGTTCGTTTATTGTGAGTTTTCATGCTTTTTCTTTAGGCCAAGGGGGCAATTTGCCCAGAAGAGCTATTAATTTCGTTTTGGGGTTTTGCATTATTTCACTATAAACGGCGTTTCACTTTTCAAATTGTTGCCACTAAATATTAGAGCCCTGCCTTATATTTAAAGAAATTAAAAAATAAAGATTCTGCATGAATATATGTATATTTCTCGCGCTCCACTCGAATATGGGCCTTCGGTAGACCAAATTTGGAATTTGTTTTATTATCTATTTCATATTTTATAAGATTTTAACGAATTTTTGATTAAAAAATTCAACGACTTCAAAAAAGCGAGCAATGACAACACTGTTTAAAAAAAAACCTCCAGCACGCGAGACTGTGTATTGGAAATACTAATGATATGCTCTTTTTAAATATTTTGTGATATTGCTGTTGAATTTAATTTTAAGTGCGAAGGACATGATATTTAATAAATAAAGGTAACACACAAAACGTTAAAAAAACGCCTCTTTGGACGTAATATAAAATCTAAAAGCTTTCAACTGTATATTATTGTTACGAATTTCACATTTATTTGGCTATTTATTTAGAATTGTAATTAAAATTTGTAATTAATCGTCTGCGTTGCCTTTATATTTCCCCGTGCAACGCAGACGATTTTTGAAGAGAAAGCTACGTCGAAAAAAAAAATAAAAATAAAAGAGCGCGTGCATTTAATGCTTAATAAATAAATATCTCGTACTTACTGTTGCCATCCAAAAAAGTCTAGAAAAATCGAGATTGCTCTAATGATAATTAGAAAGCTTATAGAAACCGAATTAAAACACCTCATCTCAGTTGACCAATGCTGATAAAGCGGAGATTCTTGCGCAACATTTATCAGAACAATTTACGCCGCATGAGCAACCAAGCGACCCACAATTTATCTATGATGTAAGGCACTTTGTGCAAGACTGGTTAAACGCTCCTACGGCGAGAAATCCCATTCAGAGCACAAATTTATTGGAAGTTAAAGAGATTATTAAACAATTAAAGCCCCAGGGCATGATGAAGTTACAAATCTAACTATTAAGCACTTACCTGAGAATACTTTAAATAGATATATTGATATACTTAATGCAAGTTTGGAGAAATTTTATTTTCCTTCTCGCTGGAAAATTTCAAAGGTGATTTTAATTCCAAAACCAGGAAAGGACAGTACCCGGCCGGATGGTTTCAGACCTATTAGTCTCCTCCCCGGTTTAGGGAAAATATATGAACGAATAATTTTAAGAAGACTACGGCCTCATACGGAGAAGCTACTGCCAGAACAGTTCGGTTTCCGTAGTGGTTTATCCACTACTAAACAACTGGTCAGACTGACAGAGTACATTGGTGAAGCTCTTCATACGAAACACAGTGTCGCTTTACTCATGCTAGACGTGGCGAAAGCTTTCGACCGCGTCTGGCATGAGGGCCTAATATACAAATTAGTACAACTTGATTTTAATAGAGAAATTATAAGGATTATATACTCATTTATCAAGGACAGACATTTTTATGTTTCAATTGGTTCAGACAGCTCGGATTGTATGAGACTAGGTGCAGGGGTCCCCCAGGGATCAATTCTGGGCCCGGTTCTCTATACATTCTACATTTCAGATTTTCCCAGGGATAGATTCACGAGACAACAATATCTGGAATGTTACGCGGATGACACCGCCATTGCTATCAGATCACTTAAGGCCGACCTTGCGATTCGCTCCCTGCAGAATTACATGCCTGATATTGAAAATTGGTTTACGCGTTGGCGTATATCGATAAATGCGGCAAAATCCCAACTATTAGTTATTAGAAGAAAACAAAGATGTAGAAGACTTAATGAAAAGATTAAATTATTTGGCACTGAGGTACCGTTAGTATCTAAGGCTACATACTTAGGAGTGACACTCAATAATAAGCTAACTTGGAAAGACCATATTAACCGTGCCAGAAGCAAAGCATTAAGTGTAATTACTTGCCTACTCCCACTTATTGGAAGAAATTCAAGCTTAAGCTTAGTGAAGAAAAGGCATTTATATATTGCTGTTATAAGGCCCATTTTCTCTTATGCTTCGTCGGCCTGAGCGGCTTAATCTAAAAAAGATGTTGAAAAACTTCAGATTACGCAAAACAAAGTCTTAAGACTTATCACAAATGCCCATTTCTACGTATCTAATGAGACCTTACACAGAGACCTGAGGATTGAATATGTAAATCATTATTTACATAGAATGAATGCTAACTTCTTTAAATCTGCCTTATTATGTAAACATCTTCAACATTTCCATGTTCTAGACTACATAGCTTTAGATGAGGATTACAAAATCAGGCCATATACGGCTCACTTACTAAGGGATCTGAATTTCCCAACTTAGTAGTTCTTAGAGCATTGCTTCAACTGTAAATATGTAAATAGGCTTTCGTTATTTATCCCAGTTATCATATTTAATCAAGAATTTCAATTTTATTATCATTTTGTATGTTATATTTCATGTATTAATTCAGTATTTGTATTGTATTGTATTGTATTGTATAACTAAAGTTCAACAAATTGTGTTACTTTCATGTGCACTGGTTAGGACGCAGACATGCATTAACGCGACTCTGCCGCAGTCAGGATTTTAGTTAGGACTTCTCTCTACATTGCAGGACTTTGGTTTATTGCAACCTTGCGATGCAAACGGCTCTCTTTCATACCTCATATTTGGTTTTATTTAATTTAAGGAAATTGCACGTCAGGGGCTCTATGCAATTCCTCAGTGAGCTGGATAAGTTGCCCATAATTGGCAATATCGCAGCAATAGTTGTCCAGACTAGATTAGACTCATCTCAGTTGTTCCAGTTGAAGCTGTTTAAAGCGAACTGCTCTTTGTTTACTTAATGCTCTTATTGATTGTAGCGATTTCGCTGTGAGATAGAATTATTTTACCTGTTTTGAATTGAGTTTTGCTAAACGTTTGAGATATTGTGCGAATACCTCTGAAGAAATATTTCAGCATTTTGATTTATTTCTTGTGGAAAGAATAAATTTTTGTTAACATTTTAACGACTTGTGCATTCAATCCATAACGAACCTGTACGCACGAAACAATTTTTGGTGTCAGGAGTGGGATTGAATGCCTTTAACTAGAGCAATGGAAGAACAATAAAGGCAGTTTATGGCAGCCTTTGCTGCATTTAAAGAAGAGATTAAAACTGGCCAAGATTCCGTTAAAGAGGAGATGAAAGTAGGTCAAGGATCCGTTAAAGAAGAGATGAGACCCGTTCAGGAAAAGATGGAAGAATCTGTTAAAGATGAAAGGAGAGCCGTTCACGAAAATATGGAAGAATCTGTTAAGGAAGAAATGAAGGCTGTTCAAGAAAAGATTGAAGCAGGTCAAGAGGAAATGAAAAGAGAAATTACCGGTGTAATAGAAAATAAATTCGAGACTATGGAAGGCAGAATTGACGCTGTCGAAAATAAAGTTGAACACATTGAAGAAAGAGTTTCTTCTGTAAAAGAACAAATAGAAGGAAGAGTTTCTGCTGTGGAGCAACGAATCGAAGGAAGAGTCTCTGCCGTCTAATACCAAATCGAACAACAAATTGATGACAAGGTTTCTGCGGTTGCGAAAGAAGTTGATACTTTAAAGAAATTCGTAGCGACGGCAGGAAGCAATTCGGATAGTTTCAAATTTCTACCCATGAGTGCTCGTCTCTGTCTGAAGCTATCCACATATGATGGAAAAACCTCCTGGCAAGTATATAAGACTCAATTTTCTATAGTTGCGGAAGCTATCCCAAGCTAAGGCCTGTCATCTTGCCGCTTCTCTGAGAGCAGACGCAGCGGATATCCTTCAGACTCTTTCCGAAAACAAAAGGCTAGATTTCGAAGCTCTGTCCGGCGCATTGGAGCTGCGTTTTGGAGAGAAGTGTTTAAAAGATTATAACAGGCTTCAGTACAGAAACAAGGGAAATCCTGTCCCTGCAATACTTCATCGACGGCATCCGGGATCCTGAAATACAGAAAGCACTGCGAATGGCTGATGTGAGGGATATAAAAAGCGCTCTAGTGTACGCCATGAAATTCGAGGTAGCTCAACAAGCAACTCGTAGAGGTCACCACGCAGTCAGAGCTGTGCGAGTTCACGAGCCAGTGGATCAGTTGATAGCTCGTTTAGATGATTTAACAAGACAAGTGAATGCCTTGCAGCGGAATATTGGTGATAAGAAACCGACAGTAAAATGCTGGAATTGCGGTACTTTAGGGCACATGCGAAGGAACTGCCGAATATTATAAAGCTCGGAAAATAAGACGAACGATATAAACACACAATTAAATGCCATAAGATGGAAAACGTGTGACAAGAAACGGAAGTGCTGGAACTGCGGAGCTGAAGGCCACTTACGAATGAACTGCAGAACACCCCGAGGTGCGGAAAATAAGATCATTTCCTAGCAACGACTCAGGAAGCAATTTAATGATCATAACGCGGAGGTGAGATTGAACGATAGTGAAAAATCCTGTTTTAAAGCGTTCAAGATTTCTGCAGGGAGTGGCAACAGTAACGGACTATCCATTAATGGGCATATCGACTTAGTTCCTTGCAGTATGATCATTGATACAGGAGCTAATGTTACCATCATTCGAAAGGATTTTACTCAAAAATTTAAGGAAAAACTGATTTGGACGCCATCCTGTGTTACCCTCCAGATTGCATCCTGCGAGAAAATTGACATAGATGGAAAGTTAAACGTGAATATTACCTTTAGAAGTGTCGCCTACTATCACACAGCATATGTGGCGGATATTACAGATTCTTGCATTCTCGGATTGGACTTTTTAAGGAAATACAATTTTTCCTTAGACTTCAGAAACAACAAACTGCATTCAGCCACTGAGGACATGACTATCGATCATCAGAAGGAATCCTCAGGTGGAAATGCCGACATCTCGTCTGAAAGACCCTGCTCAGAAAGTTGCCGAAATCATACTAGGGTCGAAGAGAAACCCGAGACTACCAGCAGTTCTCCAGCCCAGATGCTCATCGGTCGTGATTTTCGTCTGCATTGTCATCTCTTGTTTGGCCACCCTGCAGATACGCCTTCATCGCCTGAGGAATACATCCAAGATGCCCAAGCCCGGTTTGAAGTGAAGCATCGTTCTGCACGAAAGCGAGCCAACTTGGCGACGAACAAGATGAAGACTCGCTACGACATGAAAGCTACTGGCCATCATTTCAACGAAGGAGACAAGGTGTGGTTATAGAGTCCGACTCGACGGAATAGACTTTCTCCGAAACTACAGTCACCTTGAAATGGTCCTTACACAGTCCTAAACAGGCTGAACGGCGTCGTCGTTCGTATCCATAAGTCATCGAACTCTAAACCTAAAGTCGTTCATTGCGACAGGTTAGTTCATTACTATGGCCATAGTACGTACTGTATATAATTGTAAATAGTATAAGACCATGGTTCTATTTGTATTTAGTATTTGATTTGTATTTGTTAAGTATTAGTATTTGATAAGTATTTGTATTTGATAGTATTTGTACTTAGTATTTGAATTGTATTTAGCGTTGGATAGAATTTCATTTGCTGAAAGTTACTTATTGCAATTATTGTTTATTTTGTTATTATAAAGTAATTTTATTATAGCACTGATGCCTTAGTTGTAAATTTTGCCTTCCTGTCCAAGGATTGTTCTGCCTGGGGCGTGCAGTCCTTGGGAAGGGGGCAATGTTACGAATTTTACATTTATTTATTATTTTCATATTTATTTAGAATTGTAATTAAAATTCCTTTATATTTCCCCGTGCAACGCAGACGATTTTTGAAGAAAAAGCTACGTCGAAAAAAAAGAAATAAAATAAAAGAGCGTGTGCATTTAATGCTTAATAAGTACATATCTCGTACTTACTGTTGCCATCCAGAAAAGTCTAGAAAAATCGAGATTGTTCTAATGATAATTAAAAAGCTTATAAAAGCCGAATTGAAACACCTCATCTCAATTGCTGCAGTTGTTGTTGTTGTAGTTGAAGCTGTTTAAAGCGGACTGCTCTTTGTTTACTTAATGCTCTTATTGATTGTAGCGATTTCGCTGTGAGATAGAATTATTTTATCTGTTTTGAATTGAGTTTTGCTAAACGTTTGAGATATTGTGATATTGTGCGAATACCTCTGAAGAAATATTTCAGCATTTTGATTTATTTCTTGTGGAAAGAATAAAGTTTTGTTAACTTTAACGACTTGTGCATTCAATCCATAACGAACCCGTACGCACGCAACATTATATTTAAAGGAACTATATAATGAAGAATCTGCATAAATATATACATGTTTCTCGCACTGTGAAACACTACAGTACTTTAGAGTCATAAAATTTTGAATAAAATAGTTCTCCATCCGAACATGAACCTGGTAGCTCGAATTTGGAATTTCTTTTATTGTCTATTTCATATTTTAATTAAAAAACTCAGCGATTTCAAAGCGAGCAGTGGCAACACTGTAGGGAATAAAAAATTTTTATCTCTATCGCGCGAGACTCTCTATCCGAAATCCTAAAGCTATACTGTTTTTAAATATTTTTAGCCCAAAATAGCGTCAGCGCAAATCTCGCGAAAGTGTATGTGTCTGTAAATGAAAAAAAAAAAAAAAGCGAGTAATATGGATTATGAAAATTCGGTACATCTGAAATTTGAACTGTGCTGCATTTTTGCCTTTATCGTCAGTTTAAGTTGACAGCTGTTTTGAAAAATAGCACTTTCATTATGCAAGTTCTTTATATGTCCATCATGTTCAAATCTTCGAAATGTAAGACATGACAACTTCTCATTATCAACAGACAATGAATGAGCTTTTGTTAATGAATGAGCTTTTGTTAAATATTTCCCTTCTTAAAAGGAATTACGTAAAGTATCTGATCATATCTAATTTATCGTATCAGTTAACCGATCATATCTATTCAATGAATGAAAACATTTTACCTTGAAACAGAAGGTGAATATGAAAGTTAAGCACATGAGCAAATGCAGGCAGTACCTTTGCTTTCGGATGTCAGCTTCAGTGTTTTTAAGCTTCTTGACCTTGAGATTTCTGTATTGTTCATGGCCACATGCTATTGCGTCGCATTACAGCATGCTTAGGATTTTTCAAATGCGTACTTTTCTGTACTGCCTTCCAGAGATTTCCAGCTAATTTCCTATAATATCGATAATAAGTCTGAAAACGCAGAAAAACAAATTCTGATTGCATATGTTTGCATGATTAGAAATAAGGAAATTTATTTAACCCCTTCGCGCCGAGTAGCACAAACGCGCGCTTATCGCGGAGGCCGGCAGTGTCTTACGCGAGCGTCCGTCCAGGGCCGGGGTTTTTTTTGCTATTAAGCCTAAATCCATGAAATTTCCGAAGTATCAACGCATTGTTTAATAATGCTCTATAGAGTATTTAAACGGCTTTATAGATATTTTTATATATACTTTAATTACCTTATTTCTTGTTTAAATGCATATTTTACACATTTTTTTTTCATTACTCACCATTTTATGACTTTTAACATTATACATCTGAAAACTAAATATATTACTTAAAATTCTCTTTACGTATCAAAAATTTGAAAACAGGGATCTACACACAGTCCTACGTTACATTCCTTGCACTCGTAATAACTCATTTGCCGTTTTGGAGGATTTTTCCGGGAATGTGAACAAACGAAGCATCGTCGTCTCGTTTTCTTATCAACGAGAAGATCTCGTTTTCTTATCTTCTGAACAAAGTTTTGGAAAATGTCTTTCAGTTAATCTGAGCGGATTTAATGATTCTGCTGATCTTGGTGTGATATTAACATTGGTGCTTTTAGAGGAATACCGATAAATAATTTGATTAACTAAATTAAGCCGATAATTCAGGAGAGGATGATTTTTTTTACTTTTTTTGTTGAAAAGAGTATTGGCATTAAATACAGCCATATCCATGATATTGAAGAAAAGCTTCTTATACCATTTAAGAGTTTTTCTGAAAGATGGGTACTGAATAATGACGGAGCGGTAATTCCGAAAAATTTTCTATTGTGGATGACCATGGAGGAGTACTTGCTTTCGACGTACTCGGCATACATATGTCCGAAATGTCCTCATCATCATTAGATTCGCCAGATTCTTTATGATCAGAATATATCATAGTATCACTATCACTACTATCAGAATCTGTTTCAGAGTCAATATCTGAAATATTTTGCATCATTTCTGCTATTTCATGCTCTGTTAAATATTTTCAACGCTTCGACATTGCAACGGTAAAAACAGAAGGAATTTACGTCTAACAAGATCTAATTATTTTCTAAAAACTGAACTGCAAACCGAAATACCCAACGCTTTAGCGAAAATAAAACTTCTCTACTTACAATAAACAACTACCACGTGCGAATTTAAAGAGACGTCATAAAGCACGCGATTCGGAAACATTTATTTCCCCTTTTGTTTATATAATCAAAAACACGTGTATGTGAGTCATGCTTCTCTCATTTCGAGTAGAAGGTCTAATGTACATGTATCTGAAACCATTTGGACATACAGTGCCATCTTGTGGTAGAAATTATAGTTTTTAAAACGTTCCAGGACACTGGCACAAATACGTGACAGTCGGGACTAAACGGGAAAACGCTCTGGCACGCCTGCGTGTCGGCCGGGAAGTGAGTGTGTTCGTTGCTGGCACGTAGACGTGACAATCGGCGCGAAGGGGAACCAAAAGAATATAAAATCGCATATCTATATTTAAAATTAAAATACATTCGTTAAACTGTAGTACAAAATTAAGTATTTTTGAGAAAAGAGAAGTCTTTTCCATAAAAGTTCAAAACTTACATTCGAAATAAATTTTTAAGCATTTCCGCAGTAACTCCATGTTCTATAATATTTATGTACAACTTTTTAATTTACTATTTTTTCTGGAATAGCTACAATTGCTATACCTTAATTTCATTTTCTGTTCCGACTGAAATGCAATGTAATACGAGGAAATAAGACATCTCTTTTTCTGAGTCATTCTATTATTGATAATAACAAAATTAAATGAATTGTTTAGTCTCAGAGAAATAAAAAATAAAGTTTAAAATTTGACTATTTCCGAGGGTAACTGGTATTACGATTGCAGAAACGATGATATTTCTTATTACCAGCAATGTCGAAAACTATATTCCTAACACCGGTAATAATGGTAATGAATAGATATTGTTTTATTAAAGCAATTATAATGTAAGAAGTTCTTAATATTTTTTATTAAAATAGAAATTGAGTTACAAAACTGCGTAATAACTACGGTTCTCAGAAATATGTACAATCAACTGTTTAATTTTCAGTAAGTAGCCGAGTGGATTAGTCCACTGAACACAAGTAATTCGATTTCGGCTCAAACTCAGCCAAAAGTGGCAGACTATATGATTCTTTTGAATTTTTGGCCATGTTTAACATTAATGTGAGTCATTTTTTCCTATATAATCCTCCACCACTAAGGGAGAATGTAATCGCCTGGTTTTCATTAATCAGTTAACAAAACCAAGTTGACAGCTTATGTAATCGTTAACTGATTAAAAAGATTCAATATTAAATGATACACAAAAAAGTCAGTATTTTGGGTTTTATATAATTTTCAACTCGTTTTTCTTTCTTAATATTCACATCAATGAATAACATTGATATGAGCATCAAAAATCATGGCAGTAATTTGCAAATAAAAGCATTTTAAAGCAAATAAATTTTGAAATTTTAAGTGCGTTATCTGCACCGAATTTAATATTGCAAGAAGTAAGAATAATAATTAAAGGCTTGAAATCAAAATTTGCTACTGTACGTAAGTCTGCAGTCTTTAAAGAATGACTATTCTGTCTTCAAATCCTATTGAATAGGTTGGCTTCATAGGTACTTTCACGTTTTTCTCATGTGTAACAACATGAGTATGTTCTCTTTAGAAACTCCTCCATAAAGGCATACTTTATTAGGTATTCCTCACGCCTTCTTAGCATGCCTTCGTGGTGTAATGGTCAGCACACTCGGCGCGCATTCTAGAAGTCAGAGGTTTAAATCCCGGCGAGAGCATTGCTAATTTTTCACGTCTCTCAGCATCAAAAATTCTAATGTCTCTCAGGTGGCGCCCGAACTAAAAGAGGTGGTGGATGATGATTCTCCACCACCAGGATTTGGCGATCGGGTCCCCTAATTCCTAGTCGTCCTTTAAAAGGGGAAGTATATAAGGTATTTCTCCCGCCTTCTTAGCATACCTTCGTGGTATAGTGGTCAGCACACTTGGCACGTGTTCGAGAGGTCCGAGGTTCGAGTCCCAGAGGGGGCATTGCTCATTTTTTATGTCTCCTGCTTCGAAATAACCTAATGTCTCTACAACTTTACTTTGCACCAATAACCATTCTATGATTCAAAGTATTGAATTAAACAAACAATTACAACAGAAAGATTTTTTTTTCGCCACACAAGAAAGAAAATATTTTTGAAAATATTCTTGAGAAATCGGGAAATTTAGCTAAAATATCGCAAGATAATTTGAAGGGAACCAAAAAAGGAAGATCGATAAATCAAATTGCGAAGGATCAATTGAGAAAAAAAACTGATGTTCTGGAAGAATGCTTTTTCATTGGGGAAAGGAAATAAGTGATACATAAATAAAAAGATTAAAATAAAGAATTAGGAAAAAAAAAACAAATGTTTTGGAATAAACGTTGTAAAAACGTTAGGATTTTTTAATGCTGAGAGACGTGAAAAATGAGTAATGCCCTCGCCAGGATTGGAAGCTCTCGAATACGCTTCGAGAGTGCTGATCATTACACCACGAAGGCATGCTAAGAAGGCGGGAGAAGTACTTTATAACATTTCTCGCAACAGCTTCTCATTTGAAATGAGAAATATCTGCTACTTTTAAACTAATTCTTCTTTCAAAATGTCGTAAGTAAACAAGCTGTGGATTGAACGATATGTTTTGCGCTTTACGAAGAGAAATATTACCTTTCCATAATTAAAAAAAGTTTTGAAATGCATAATATAAAAGTGTCTAAGTGCATAATAAAAACATTGTTAATAAAAAAAATACCTTCAATCATTAATTCTACATGAAAGGAAGATTCCAAACGAAAACCCGTAAAAAGTTATGTACTGTCTCTAATGCATTCGTAAAAGAATGCACTAAGTTAAATCGTTGCTAATAAAAGAAAATCCATCAACACAGAAATCAATTGCAAAGATTTTAAATACATCTATAGCAACAATAAATAAAGTAAAAACTTAAGATTTACAACTTAAAAAATCTAAAAAATATAATGTCCACCAGCTTTTGTCGAGGCATGTCGTTCAACGCAGAACTGTTCGTAAAACCCTGTGTGAAATACATTCAACAGGAAATAAACGGAAATACATGGTGACCCTTGATAAAGCATGGATTCATCTAAACGACTAACAGAAAAAAGTACATTTATTACGAAAATAAAAAAAAATAATGTACAGACCTGGTTCTGTCAATGCAAAGAATGTTTTAGTTGGGTTTTATGATTGTTGCAGGATTCTCTTATAATGGAAAATTAAAAATAAGGAAGAGTTGGAAAAAATGCTCACATCGATTCAACATACTATCCAGGGCTTCAAATCGTTACGTTTTTCGTTCCGGTTTTCGGTTTCGGTTCAAGTAAAAAAAAATCGGTTCAGTTCCGGTTTTCGTTCCCACCAAAATAACGGTTTCGGTTCAGATTTAAATGGATAATTGTTTGCGTGTATATTTTTGTATGTAACAAAACATAATCTTATATAAACAAAAATGCAATTCTATCACGATTTAAATTCTTTTTAATTGTGCACTGTGTAAATTCATACAATTAAATAAATTGCACAATACAAGCGGCAATCAGAAATCGGTAAGTATTGGCATTGTTTTCGTTGCTTGAATTTGCATATGACAGTTTTGTTCGTGATTGATTATGTGTATTCTCGGTGCTTAGCGCTTGCCGCTCACAATATACACTAAGCCTTGAAATAATTACGTAACAATATGTTTGTTTATTTATTTAGCATATGAAAATTGCCTCTAATTATTAATATATATTCCAGCATGATTTCACTGAGATTGCTTCTGTTGTCTCGGAGAATAAATGTCACACCTGAAAACGCCTTTTCAACGCTAACTTGTGTAGCCGGAGCTGCCAAAACCACCATTGCAACCTTATACAAGTGCGAATAGATAGTTTTATTCTTTTCCCCAAAATCTAAAACATTATATTTTGTATCGAGTCTTCGTACATTATCAAAATTATTTAAAATAAATTCAATATCAATCTTGGTAGACATAGGAGATTTATGTGATTTTATAGCCAATTCTTTACGTTTCAAAAACCTCTCTAAATCATCTACATCTTCATCGTTTTCAGTAGAAGATTTTTTTCCTCGTTTAAGACTGAAATGAGCTTTTCTAAATATTCTATTTTTTTCCAAATATTCTTTAAATGTTGCACAGCCTGTACGTTTTCTAAGGTGAAAAGAAAAATTTAATAACGTGAATATAAGTAAGCCGCTCCAACTAAACTATCACATTCTATTAACGATGCTTTCCTGTTAGATAATTGATTGAGTAAAATATCTTCACAGAAATTTTTAAAATTTCGTAATTTAAGTTTGCAACGTGTCCAAATTCCGTAAAAATCGCCTAAAGTTAATTATTCACGTGAAAGTTTCAAAGTTGCTTCCGTTAGAGGTTGTAAGGTTTCGAGAATTAATTTTACTTTCTCCCATTTATTGTCTGCAAAATAATAATCTAAATTACTTTCCGCTAAAGATTACCCGAAATATTTGCATTTCAATGAAGATTTTAACATTTTAAATGTACTATTACCTCTTGTTGGACAATCCAAAATTGGTTTCTGAATGATAGTGTCTTTAAATTTTGGCATTAAAGACGGAATGCGTAACTTTTTTACCATTCACCGAGCTTCAGGAATAAACTCATTAAAATTAGCATTTTTTATTTAGTCTTTGATAACTAGTTTCAACGTATGAATAGCATATTTTATTCCGATAAGTATATTGAAAGAGAAGTTATGATCAAAAACTATCCCGTCTGTAAAGTGATTCCTAATTTCAAAATTTTCATTTTCTAAATCAATAACTGGAGATTCGTCTTCAATATCGTCTTCAATCCTAATAAGTTGACAAATGAAATCATATTAGCTCCGTTATCACTAGTGATTGTATAAATTTGCTTAATATCAATATTGTATTTTTCAAGTACTTTTGCAACTATTTTTTAATATAAATACCAGTATGCTTATCTTTTCATTCTGTCATTCTCAAAGTATTTAACACTATTTTCCCGCCAATTATCAACTGAAGTTGATTCCGAGATCGATCTATTTAAGCTAGTTGCTATGTCAGTTTTCAAAGAAATTATTTTTTTCAAGCTTCCTACTTATTTCAAAAACAATTTTATCAGTTGTCTCTGTTATTAATAGTTTTATATTTTCTGAATTAACTGTAAAGTTATTACCTGTTGCATTAAAAATCGGGTTTAAAATCTTTTTAAATCTTGAATGTTCTAACATTTCGAATGAACAGCCATTAACAGTGATAAGTTCTATACTCGCTTGAATAACATTTTCCTTGTTTAGTTTTACTTTCAAAAATTCTTTGATTTGACATATTTAGCTAGTGTTTGTTGTAGCCCGTTAAACCCGTTAGTATTCAGTGCAGCTTCATTTCTTAGGTTCATATTATTTTTCTTTTTTAACCGTACTTTTTATATTTGTTAAAATGATGTCTTTTTAGATGACGCTCTAAATTAGAAGCATGATTTCCAATCATAACTGTGTCGCATATATTACAGATGCTCTTATTCTCTCTTTTAGAATATGTAAAAAAACTAACTACTTGTATTTGTCTTAGTTCTAGCCATTCTAAAATATATATAATGGGGTATAAAAATAAAAAAATTAAAAGAACATAGCCCCGGAGCAATTAGACGACGAAAACATACCCAAGGTTTTTTTCAAATTTGAACTCCTTGTTTTAAAAAGTATCGCGCAGAACTTAAAAAAATTGTTAATTTATGATAAACATCTTAATGTAAAATTATGACGCAACATATACCTAGTTGCAATATAATACTCCTTAAATGTCGTACATTGTTTGTGTTTTGTAAAAGCATTCTCGTTTTTCTTTTTCATTGATGTTTTAGCCTATAAATTAAATGTGTTTAATTTATCAATAGAAACAGCATTTTCTATAAAAAGGGAAAAGATTTAAATCAAAACATTGGTTTGTTTTTTCGTTTAACATATCACTTTGCTTAAACTGATAGTTTTCATTCAGAATTTGTACTTCTAGTTCATTTAAATGTATTTATCTGCCTTTTTTAAGTAGTTTCATGTGAACTTGAAAAGTACAAAAAAATTGAAACAAGAAATCAATTCCAATGTACTAGACATGAAGATGACAGTTTTGTGATTGACGTTAAATTAGAAAATATTATTAATTTGAATGTTATAACAAAATGACGAAAAATATGTTAAACCGAAAAAAAATTGATATTTTTTTTCGATTCAGTTCCAACTTTCCTTCCGACCGAACTAACGGTTTTTCCCGCTTTTCTGTTCAGTTCTGAAACTATCATGCCCTGATTCTATCAAGTTCCCACTATTTTGACAAAAGTATGATTTTCTGAAGAATGCTTTAAGAGGCTAACCAAAAGAGCAGCTATCATCCACGGAAGTTACCCCAGGTATGTGTACCTGGGGTAACTTTCTAGAACTTGAATTATTGTTATTTTTTGCTGAAAGAGAAAGGGGCATTTAATTTTCACGTATATTAAATAATTTGCTTATATACAGTAGCGGCATTAGGTAATTCTTTAAAGATACAGTTAAGGCCTGATACTATCAAGAGAACGTTTAACGTCCGATATTAACAGAAGAAATTCCATTTCCTTATCCCAATGACTTTCAAAACGTGAAACTTCACCAAGACAAAGCAACAAGTCGTACTTCGAAAAGTACTACTGTATTCTTGAAAACATGAAGACTGAATCAGGTATTGCATATATACCTTTTCAACATATTCCTGCAAAGTTCGCTAATGTTTCGCCTATGGACCAGTGTGCTTTTAGTTTCTTGAAAAGAGCTCTTTTCTAAGCGCAAACTCACACAACTAATGTACTCTGGAAGGTAGTGGAAGTAGAATGGGAATCAAAGGCCTTAAGATTTTATAAAAAACAGTCCAGAAAGAAGGCTATTAGCTCAAATGTTCAAGAAAATACTCTTTACATTTTAAACATTAATTAAGCCGCCCCAAAATTGTTCTAAATGTGTGAAAACCCTCTCTCTTTCAAAGATAATTCTCGAATATAGCTTAAGTCAATCGTGCCTGAATTTAGAAATTATGGTAAGAATATTCCAACACTGCGATTTATTGTCATTAGCAGTGGAAGACGATTCAACGAACTAAAAATAATGGAAAAGTTATGTAACATCTTTACTTAGTTAAGATAAACGTTGAAACTTTGCTATTCTGTTTCTATAGAACATGAATGAAAGAATGAATTTTGATTCCTAAAAAATTATTCATGACTGTAGTTCCTTAAAAGCTAGAAAACATTATAAAGAAATGGTTACTTTTTAGTGCAATACTTCATTATGTTAGTGCTTAGTTACTGTTTTCCAAAAATACATTTTTAAAAAGTTTTTTTATTTAAAACCATGAATGCATCATTTTTCTGAGTTTATAAAGCTACAGTTAAAAATATTATGCTTCAGCTTTGTTGACTTTTTTTATTGCAAAAGCACTTGATCATACATCATTGACCCTCATGCACCTTCGAAGCATGCTTCAAAGATGCATGAGGTTGGATTTGTATAAAAAATAAAAAAAAAGAATTACAAAAAGACAACAGTAATTAACCTCATTACAATAACAATAACTACATTGGAACTAGAAAATGTAATAAGATAAGAATACATTAAACATTAAAATAAGTCGCTAGATGTCATCAGCTCTCTAGCCCAACAATATCGACTGTATAGGTTTTCTGTCTTCAACAAGGAATATTTTAGCAAATGACGTCTGTCCATTTCAGAATTCTGATTGCACAAAGGGATGCCATATATACCAATGTAGTGCAGGTGTTTAGCGAGACAATCATATCCGATCTTCAAATGAAACGCCGCAATTGCGATGGATCTGGAAGAGTCTGAGATATATTGCAAATCGAATCTCTCCAGTTCTTATTCTTAATTTCAAGCAATTTAACATCAAAATTTTTCCTCTTAGCATTTTTTACTATTCGTTTCGTTGATGTAAATGGTATTATTTGATTGCAAAATTTCAGTTTCCATTTTAGCTAGTTTATCAGCCCATTCATTTCCATTTATCCGAGCGTAAGCCGGAATCCACTGTAAGAAAGCAATCATCCCTTTTAAAGCTAGAAGAAGAACTCTGCAGAATTCAATAATTTTTGATTAAGCAATATTATTAGCAGAAACCGTTTGAATGGCTAAAAGGGAGTCTGGAAAAATAGTACTATTTTTGATTTGGATTACTCTGACAATGATTTGTTCAGTTGCAACTCTAATTGCTTCCACTTCTCCATCGAATTGGCCCGAAATGGACCGAGAGAAGAATAGAATGCAAAAAGCTTTGAATCCACACCAACTCCAAATTCGTCGAGCATTTTCGATTCATCAGTATATGTATGAAGCCAATTATTCTTTGGATACATGGAGGAAATTATCTCCAAAGCAGCAGCTTTTAGTTCCCTACCGATTGATGATGACTTTGTTTAAGCATGCATCAAATAACATTCAGTTTTAATAAATCCTACGTGGATAGGACTTTTTGGTCCTTTGATGAATACAAAAGCGTATAGATTTAGTTAAGTTGACTAAATATGAGGTCGCGCTTTCTCCTTTTTGCGTTATTTCAAGCAATATCTTGACACGAATTTACAATATTTGTCAAAACATTTCGGGAAATCTGTGTTTTTCCCATTCATTATCCATTTCTGAGACAATATTTAGGCTTTTTCAAAGAGAATGTGCGATATGGAATCGTTTCCTATGATTGCACGAAAGGGTTCTTTCCTTGAATGCTCATATTTTATATGAATATTTAATTATTCAAGTGGGTTTAAGACAGTGACGTTTGCGGCCGTTTGTAAATAGCTTTACTTAAGTAAATCATAGTGAAATACACAGGAAACTATTAAAGAGCACTCGAAGAGTGCAATTGACTTAAGATTTCAGTAGAAATATTTATTAAATGGGAAATAGTTGTTTCAATTTTAGCTGACATTCTTTGGAAAGAATTTAATTTGAGAACTTATTTCTATTCAAGGAAAACAGACAACCAAATTTTAACATATTCAGAAAATTAAAATAAGTTTTTTTTATTAAATAACGGCGTAGAGTATGTAGTTGTTGTTGCCGTGACTAATTTCACTTCTGTGATATCAAAACGCACTAAATTCATCCTGGCAAGGAGACAAGATTTCGCGTGTCGTTGGCAAGAGCCTTGGGCATCATAGAGGTGAGAGTGCGACTTTTTTCAGTTCCGCCCCCAATTTTGAAGAACAGCACCCCGAGGTGACGTGTTGGAGGGTCTCCCACCCCTCTCCCCCTACTACCAACTTTTCTAGAAGACTTTTAGCGCACCGCATATTTTGAGTGCCTCCAGCCCCCATGTCACACAGTCACTATACATTTTGAAACTATACATTCATGCCTTCTCCGGAATTCGAACCCGGACCCTTCGGTTCGGTAGTTATTAACAATCTTGGTTGGACATCAGCATTGAGTATTGTTTTTTTTATCTAAAAACTATTTGCTTTCTTGTTGGTTTACATTTCAGAATATTTCCATTCACAGAATCCAGAATTTTTTACCTTTATTATTTACCTTACGTAGCAAATACATTTTAGAGAAACTATTTTTCAGTACAAAATTCTATTTCTCTCTTCGTTTATTTGCCATGTGCATGTAAGAGTAAATATTTCTCTTTTGAAAAAAATCTGTTTTTAATTTTTTGATGGATTTGATATTTTTATCCCCCGCAGGATTAACATTTAATATCAGTTGTCATATTATTCAACTAGGAACTGAAAAACTAAATTTCTGTAATTTTGTTTCCTCGCTAATTAGATCTGTTTCATGATCTGCTTGATAAGCATCCAAAAGTGGATGGAGTCAACGCGTGTAACACAACACCTTGCATTAGATGTTCAATTAAAAAACACGATTTGCTTCGTTCTTCATTATCAAGAATGTTTCTACTCGTCGTAGCCTTAGGAATATTACGCGTATGCAAGATGTTTGAATGTTTTCATGACAATTTCGATTTTTCTTCCTTTTTGCTACAAATAATCTAAACACTTTTAAAATTTCTTTTCAGTGCGAAAAAAGACAGGAAAGAAGATAGATGGGACAGATCTTTCTCTAACACGTAAGTATTCATTCCCCAAAAATGTTTCCGATTATGTGAATGTCCTTTATAACATCACCGAAACGTCTATAATCTTCGTGTGAATTAAACAGGAAAGTTTACGTATAATATTTAAAGTTCACAAATTATTAAAGTCATACTATTTTTTATCATCGTCTGTCCAGGAACAAAATTCACTTAAAATTCTACTGATATTCTAATAATAACTTAAGCATAAAACTATTAAGAAGATGACAGTTTTTGGAAGTATGATATTAAACGAACTAAATAATGCAGTTCTCAAATTAACACAAATAAGATGTGAATTAAATGCTACACAAGTTTTATAGAAATGCCTTCCAACTTTATCAAAACATTCTTTTTGCTGCTGTTGCTTACTTGCAGAATTGAATCTCTTACCTGCAATTAATTTACCTCCAGTTTCTTCAATCCATTCTGTTGTCTAATCAGTTTGTAGACGATAGTAAAGTGAAAAAGCATCGCTTTTAAGAGCCAAAATAGCCTGAAGTTATCTTCTTTACGTACACGTAGTATCACTTTCAGGATGTTAAAAATATTTCTAGTTCTCAAGGTTTGCGTTTTCGAGTTTGTCGATAGTTTCCAGACAAATTTCAGTCTGATTAATTTGATTTTTGCTGCTTTTGTCTTAGAGGCTATTTTCATACAGGATTTCAAAGACATTAAATTTAAGCTTGTTGGAGTTTTATATTCTTTTTGTAATAACTTCATTGTGATATTTCTTTATGTAATTAACTGCTATTATGCTAGTGGAATTTTTCTGTAGATTTCTTCTTGTTAAGATTCAAGAAATCTACGTTTTTTAGAATAAGTTTTGAACTGTTTTTACTCTAGAAGACTAGAATACGCCAGCAGCCCTTATATGAAGCTGCATAAGCACCCTCTCAAAGTAAGCCTTCGCATTTCTTCCTTTCTATTATTTCGTAATTATAATTTCAATTACGATTAATCTCGTTTGAAGCAACCTATGAGTTTGAAACACTCAAGCTAATTATGCCCATACCTCTTGATATTTATAACACTAGACAAGGTCAGCTCAATATTTGTATGTCTCTGCTCTAATTCTCACAATGTGTATATGCTAGCTGTAGTAAATAGTTTTGTCTTTTGTAGATCTGGATAGAAAGTATATAATTAATTTAAATATCTCTCTTTCAGTCTGACGAACTACTTTATTTTTTCTACCCGAAAGTTTTCTCATGGAAGGTTACTCATGGAAGTTACTCATGGTATTTTGATGAGCATCTTCTGGAATTTCGTTTTGCAGTCCCTTAACTATCTTTTCTGGCTTCCTTGCTAGCCTTGTACTGTTTTCCCAACAGAAAGTTTTGAACCATAAATCAGACAAATACATCTCTTCTTAATATTAATAAAAATATTTCTCTTCCCATTCATCGTCGAAATTATTGTAAGTACGTTTCTCCTTTTTTTCACGGCACATATGATGACATGATTCGGATAGCTAAACATTTTTTAATATTTATCAAAACTGATGATTAGCATATATAGAAGAAGCGAATATTTTTTATACATGTATGAAACCACAAAATCAGCTACTTCAAGCGTAACTTCGAAATTTCACTCTGTGTTCTCTGGTGTATGTTTCATGTAGGCTACGTAAGAGGCTGACGGTATTGCTAAAAAATAACCAGACGTTCCGCAGCAAAGATATTCATAAGGATCAGCAAAGCAAAGGATCATCGAGAGCTTGGCCATAACAAGTAAAAACCAAATTTTCGTATTTTCTATTTAAAAACTTCAATGGCGTAGAAAGGAAGTGAAGCTATTGAAGTCTCTTTCTAATTTATTTAAATATTCTGTCTAGTGTAAATGCGGTTGTCTCCTCAATTCATTTCGTATCAAATTTCGGCATCTCGTGATTCTTCGCCTGATCAATGACGGGGTGAATGAATTTTTCGATTCTTCACGGATAATTTTAGTTTTCCAGGAAGACGTCTTACCCCTTAGATAGGTAACCGCAGGGAACTATGCTATAATCCAATAAATGTTTCACCTGGGTGAACTGCCCCTTCTGCTCTCCTCTAGCTACATTACTAGATTATTTCATTTAAAAGTAGTAATGTCTTACCGTTCATAATTTCGCAGTGAAATTTTATAGTACTTAGGTACGTCATACGAATGTTCTATTATATATAGTTTTTAATATTATGCCTAGTTTCACAACTGTACTATAAGATTTAATATTAATATGAAATAATATATGTAATATCGAAAAATAAAAGTTTGCAAAGGAAAAAAATCTGAAAGCTTTCATATTTTAAATTACTCGTAAAGGGGTATTTTTTATTTTTTTTACACACACATGCACGTTTCGAGAGCATTTGGGCTAACGCCGATTTGGGCTAAAATATTTAAAAACGGCATATCTTTAGAATTTACGATAGACAATCTCTCGAGCTGGAGACAAAAATGTTTTATTCCGTACAATGTTGCCACTGCTCTCTTTGAAATCGTTGAGGGTTTTAATAAAAAAATCGTTAAAATTTTACAAATTATGAAATAGACAATAAAACAAATTCGAAATTCAAAATTGGGAATTCTTTGTTCTATATTCGGTTGAAGGACTACGTTATTCAAAATTTGATGGCTCTAGATACCGTGGCTTTTCACAATGCGAGAAACATACCTACATTCATGCAGATTCTTCATTACTTAATTTTTTAAATACAATACAAGGTGATAATGTTTGGTGTCAACAGTTTGAAAAATGAATCAACGCTTTTAGTGATTCGATGCAAAGTGTTGTTTCTAGAGTAATAGCTCTTCTAGGCTAGCATGAAAAGATTTAAAACAAAAAATAAAGTTATTTTCCCAAATGTTTTGAAAATCTAAATCTAATAAATCTTTTTAAAATCTTATTCTAGGAGAATTTTCAAACATATCAGGTCTTCCCACTAAAAGATGCGCATTGATTTCAATTTTTCTTCCGCATGTTCTAAAATTTCTACATTGCCTGAAACTGAATGTACATAACTTTCAAAATGTGCAAGTTAAAATAATGTTTTATGAAGCCTTTAAACAGATGTCATGAATTCAATCAAAAATATTTGGACCTGAATCTTCAAAAAAAAAAAAATTATGTTGCTGCATAGTAATACAAATAAATACGGTAAGGGTAGATATTATTTATCATTCTTATAACAACAAATGTATAAATTTAATTATGTTTAAAAGCACTTAAACTTGTAGAACAAGCGAAATTGATTATTTAATCAATGTTGCAGTTTTAAATTGCTCGAGTGCATCTTTTTGTTATTAGTTTCAGTTTTACATTTAACCGTTAATATATTTTGCTGAATGAAGAGAGGTGATTTAATTTTAATTTTTTATTAGCTTCTTTTTAAGATTTTGGAATTTAAAAAAAATGTTTAGATTCATATTTTACGCCTTTAGGTAGCTCAGAATGGTCTGGATGCACTGGAAGAGACTGCCGATTTAAAAGTAAGAATCTATGATTTCTTCAATACCTGGGAATGTAATTATGATTTTCAAATAACTAAAATTTAAGCAACTAGATCTTAAAATTGTTTCTCTTGACTTTTTAAGCCAAATTTAATAGCTTAAGTTAGAAACTTTCAGTAGTTTCGTTTGCGTGAATTTAATCTTTGTTTACGAAATCTCATAAAAAACATTTGTAACTACTAAGAACATCTACTTTTAATAACTATCGTCTGGCATAATGGCTTAATTTATAACTATTTCTCTCGATTTCTGCAGAGAAATGATCCTTATTCTGTGCTCCTTTATTACCAACAGAACTTTCAGTGTCAGACAGGGCGACCAGTACTCTGCTAATACCAGCATTAAAGCGGAAATGCCTCAAGGTTCGGTCCTTGCCCCAGTTCTCTAGCTCATTTACGCGATGGACTTCCCCATATTCCACGATAATCCAAATTACATCACTGCTTGCTATGCGAATGATACAGCGATACGTTTCAGCTCGCTCAGGTTCGGGCATAATATTACCCGTATTCAATCACGAATCCATGAGATAGAGCAGAGAGTTGGTGTAGCAAATGGAGAACTTGCATCAACACCTTTAAGTCAAAACTACTTCTTACTGGATGCCACAAAAGAAAATCCACCAATGTGAGCTTAACTCTTTTCAACGAGATGGTGCTAAGGGTAAATCAAGCTACTCATCTGCGAAATAAATTTAACAGCACTCTTACATAGAGTACACACATCTCAATGGCAGTAGGAAAGGGAAGATATTGGGATCTCAAGGAAACTCAAACACTTACTCGATCCCTAATTCCCATTAGACCTTGCCAAGAAGAAAGGTATCTACACTTCTATACTGCGCCCAATAATAATTTATGTTCGCCCGCCTGAAGTACAGCCTGTAGCACTGATTTCAATAAACTGCAAGTTTTCGAAAACAACTTCCTTCTCAAAATTGCTGGAACTCTTGCTTCGTTCCAAACGATCAACTACATAGAGACCTAAACCTCCAATATCTCAAAGCATTCATCAGTAAACTTGTTAGCAATTTCTATAAGAAAGCAATCACAAATGAAGCTCTAAACTATACTGACAACTTTAAATACAAATTTCTAGAAGCTGACATCAACCTCAGGCGTTATGCTACACATTTTTATTACAATAATTAGTAAATTCCTGCCGACTTCTGAATTTCTCTGCTTTATTCGTATTGGCTACCGGTTGATCGCCGCTTAAGTAGTCATGGGCCTGCATTCTCCCTTTCTCCTTTTAGCTCTCTGTTAAGAAATCTAAGTGAGGTTTTCACTCATGAGAGTACCGCACTCGAAGATCATCCGAGGTGCCGGAAATAGCGCGATAGAGTTCGCGCTGGCGCCCACTGATACAGAAGTATGGAAGTATTGAAGATAGAATGGTAAGGTGAAGAATAATGATGAGTGGATATATTCATCATAAAGAATCTCCGTCTCCGTCCGTCTGAAATGAAATCACACAATCCTGCGTAAGGCATCTGAGAAAGCGCATGTGAATCTGAATTTTTTCTGTGGATTATAACTCGCTTTTAATTCGAAAAAATTTGGTAAACCATCACTGTGTGGTCAGTCAAGTTTCTTAATTTCACTGCACCTCTGGAAGAGCTGCTGCACTGTGAAATTCTTCAACTAGAGATGTCAGTTGTTTCAATACCGTGTTGGTGTAATGAAAATGAATGAGCTTCCTTCTCTAAACAAAAATCTTCTACCTCTAAACTCTGAATTCACTATACAATTGAGAGTATAAAATCGCATTCTGATATTTCACCGCATTTCCTATTATCTGTAACAGTATTCATCTTTTTCGAGGTATTCTTATTTGTCACAAATATTTATACTGCAGTTTGGTGTTACGATTGTATGCATAACCCCCAATAAATTCCTCCAGTTTTTATCACTATATTTCTAGAAATTAGTATTTTTGTGCATGTATTTGGGGAAATTTTGTAAGTAATTGCAGTTGTGAGTAACAGCCTCCCTTCTTTACCAAGACTGTTTTAGGTTGTCAGAATAAAATATATAAAAACATGTAAAATATATATACGTAAAAATTAATCTTTTGTCTTCTAAACAAGCTGGATTTAGGCAATATCATACCACTGTCTAACAGGTATCTTATTTTAGTGAAGCCATTAAAGATTTTTTAGACAATCGTTTGTCTGTCCTGGCAACATTTATAGACTTTGAATCAGCTTATTATAAAGTATGGAGACTACGTACCGTTTAGAAATTACAGAACTCGGGAATAAATAGCAAGATGTTTTTATGGATTAAGAATTTGTTATCACATCGTTTTCCTGCTGTTAGATATGGCTGAACATTTCTAAATTTAAACAAGCTGAAACTGTCATCAGCCCAAAAGGAAAAGTCATCAGCCCAGTTCTTTTTAATGTTTTTATTAACGATTTACTGAACTTTCTGGCACCGTGGATGGATTCTGCCCTTTTTTCCGGACGATTTGGTTATCTGGAGTAAAAAAGAAGCAAGATAGTTTAAATGTGACTTTCAATAGTGCTCTGAAAGAGCCGGGATATTCGTGCCTAAAAATGGTATGAGAGTAAATCAGGATAAGAGCACGTGCCAGTTCTTCTCACTGAACAGACAACCCTTTACCCCGAAGTTGACATATAAGGGTGTAGTTGTTCAACATAATGATTCCACTAAATATTTAGGTTGCATTCTCGATCCACTCTTAAATTGGAGGAAACATGCGGAACATTTGAAAAATAAAGCCGTGAGAAGACTCTCTGTCTTAAAACGTCTGGCTGGCTTAAGGTGGAGCTGTGACAAAGAGACATTGATGACTACTTACAAATTATACGTTCATGCAATTATTGGTTATTGTGGCGAGATCCTCATCACGGCTCCGGAGAATGTAGTCCAGATCCTCGAAGTCCTCCAGAACCAAGCGTTACGCATAACTACTGGGGCAGTGAGATCTACTCCTATTCTTGCAATGCAGCTTTTAACCGGTTTGTAATCTGTTCATGATTTTCTTAAGAAAAAACAATCCTAGTATACCAGAAGCTGGTGCGTTTTTGCCCGACAACCCTTTTTGGAGGAATTGTAATAATGAAATTTCGAGAAATCTTAGAAGTCAAATTAGCTTCATCTAGGTTGCTCTGAGAGAATCTGATGCTTTGGAATTCAGCGGAGTTATCTAATTTTGCCTGCTTCCCATTGTCCATTGGACTTTTGAATTTGAATATAAATCTTATACGATGAGTTGTCAAAAACGAAATGAGCGATTCACTATTAAGAGCTAATGCAATGGAAACTGCTTGGGTTGATATCCTCAAAATGACTGGTTGCATATCTACACTGACAGTTCTATGTTAGAGAGAGCGGGCGGTGCTAGAGCAGGTATTCATAGAGAGCTTTTTAGTTTTTACTTACCAATGGGCCCTCTTACTACTGCCTTTGACGGGGAAATCGAAGCTGTGGCTCTTCAACAACTGCCGATTCATAGCCGCTCTTTTGTAAAGACAGTCGTATTATCAGATTCCAAAAGTGCACCTCAAGCTCTTCTGAATAATCAAAATAGTTCCCAAACAATGTTAGACTGTAGTCGTTTGCTTGAGGCAATGGCACACAGAATTTCTTTCCAATGGATTCCAGTTCGCCGTGGAAATCTGGGCAACGAAAAAGCTGATGCATTGGCTAAGAAAGGAACTTTGATGATGCAACGCATTAATCGACCGCTTTCTTTCATACGACTAAATTGTTTGTTAGCCAGACTCTTAAGAAAATTCTTAAACAGGATATGACTCAGCGTGCTGTGGCTAAGAGATGGAGGATTGAGACAATTTTTGTTCCTAGTTTTCCAAAAATGACAACTGTACTATTTAGACATCTGACTGGACTTACTTTTTGCGAGACCACCTTTACAGAACTGGAGTGGTGAATTCCCCAAACTGTGTTTTGTGTGACTCCAATCAGCCTATGGTTTTTGAACATGTAAATAATTGTAATGCATTTTCTCAGCATGAGCACATTGTTAAAAAGTACTGGTACAGCCCGTGAACTAATGGTGTAAGCGCTAATGCTTGTCATTTGTAAGACAAAATATATAAAAATATGATAAATATGTTATACCATATAAAATCTCAATTAATTTGATAACATCAAACGCACAAAACTTCTAAGAACTTAAGTGAATTATCATTATGTCATGAAAAGCATCACAGAGATTGGGAAAGGGTATTAAAGACCCTTTTGTCTAACTCAAATAAAAGTCAACAGAAGGCACCACCCGCGCTTACAAAAATAGCGAACATGTGTGGCTTAAACCAAAGGTAATGAAATTGACTTGCCTGAGTAAATGTAAGTTAGCCCAACGGCTAACACAGATAAAGAAACGCGCAAGCTGGCTCTGATCTAAAGTCAGCACGGCAAACTTAATGGCGAGAATAACGCAACATCGCAGAAAACAGCGCTCAAGAGAATCAATATAGCAACGGGGTCTTCACCAGGCGAACATGCTCTAATTCTACCCTCTAAAACTTTCCTTTAAATACTATTTCCTTTTCACCTCATTTGATTACACTTGAGGTAGAAATTTACATTCCGGCCGGGAAATGGAAATGAGAAAGAGGGTAGGAAATGAGAAAGAGGTATGAAAGAGGGATAAAATAAATGATTAATAAGCTAAACGAAACCTTATAACCATTTTACCAGCAATTTATTACATGAATATATAATACAAGAAATTGACATACATATAAGAGATGAAGAACATTTGCAAAAGCTACCGAATGATTACTGTGGTCACGAGTACAAAGTCTTGATAAGGGGTGGTCATTATCTGGTAATAATTAGACCTTTTCCCTGGAGTTAATAAGCTCCCTTCTAAATGGGAAGGTTTAATGATCTCTAAAGCTATTCCGTTGTTATCCTTCTTCTTTTCTTCCCACTTCCTAAGATTAAATTAATCCTATCTCCAATTGAGTTGTGTCAAAAGTCAAACAAGCAATCGCAGAACGGAAACTGAATCATTATTGTTCCAGTAGAAGAGGAAGCTTGCACTCTGCAAGTAAATTCATCTGTCTAAAAATAGTGCGTACTTTTGCATAAATAAAGTAGCAATACAATTTCAAATGCGTTGATGATAAATTGTAGAATAAAAATTTTGGATTTAACAAATTATTCGTTTAGCGCAGTTGTCAATACTGTGATTTTAAAAAAATTTTCTGTCGGCAGTAAAATTATACTTATTTTTTTGTTATAAATATTATACAATTTTTAGCAGACGAATATTGGCAATTTTAAGCTATTGTTGATATCATTACAGATATTAATCCAATACTTTGTTTCGCTATTCAGGGCCATCTTCTTCTGGAGATCCTTCTGCATTACGAAGAAAAATTTGTTCTCTGGAAGACTGCGTACTTGCAGGTAATGAAAAAATATTATATCTGAAGTTTTTGATTTTAGTTTGGTTCAAAAGACGAATTCCTCCACATTTTTATGTAAAAGAAATTTTGCAATACAGTTTTAGAACTTGAACTGGACATATTTCTTTTATTTCCGATGAATGAATTATTTGAAGTTTTACATCGTTTCCTACAAAAGGTTTCGAAAAGAATAACGACATTGCAAGCAGGCTTCAATCTTTACCTGCATTGAGAGATTTTTATCCCTCTCTTCATCGATTTTTCTCCTCTGACATCAACTCTTTTCATAATATCTTCATTTTCGTTTAATGTACGAAGGTAGAAATTTTTATGCTTACCACAGTTTATTTACAAATGATGTAAAAAGGATAATTGTTTAAAATCTGCATTGTCGATTTGGGTATAAGTGTTGCCAACACTATCTTTTGGAAAATATTCCTTCAAGTCGGAATATATCCCTATCAGCGCCTGGTCTACAGATAATTCGAATGGAGCGCTCTGTTCTGAATAAAAAATCTCTGGAGCAGTTCCAGAATAAGATAAATTTCAGTCGGATATTCTTCCTAAAGTGAGTTTTCTCATTTTAAAAATTCAGTCGTAGTTATAGTGGCGGAAGTACATGGAATATGGTGGTAGTTTAGTAGAACACTTCTCAGCCCAACGGGCCACACAGTGGGTTACATGCGTCTGAACATTCCGCGATGAAGGTTTTGTAAAGCATCATAGGTTCTTTCGTAACGCTGCTCCCAGATTACATTGGAAAAATAAATACTAATATTGGCCATTGATGTCGAAAAACAGCTTCTCTGTGCTCCAGTGTTTCATCGGCATCTTATCATGGCCACTTTTACATTTTTAATTACTTTGCTGATTCTGTTTCGATAACATTATGGCTGCACATCTGTAGGCCAATAACGTACAAGAGATTCTACACTTCTTATCATGGCGCATGTGTGTAGCGTTAGTAAACTTCATTTGGAGTAAGGTAGGTTAGGTATCGAGACATGAGTTAGGTATCAAACTATAACATGTGGCTTACGCGAGAAGCAGACGTTTGTAATGCAGACATGCCGTCTTGCAACTCTTAGCGTTCCAATCCATGCATTTATGAGAAGGAAATTTTTATAAGCATTTTTAAACAAATCCCATAATACACATTTTAAGGCTTCCGTGAAAATCATCGGAATTATATGAGTTACAGATGTTCCGGTTTACAGCGTTTCGTTTTTACAAATTAATTCCCATCATGTAGTTCATAATTAAATAATTAAGCTGGTAATTTGAAACCTTCTGGGCTCGTAACAAGTCCGCATGGTGTAAACGGTTTGTTATGCAGTATGTTTATACTAGTACCTTGTAGAGCTATCAGAATATTTTGAAGCAGGAGACATGAAAAATATGCAATGCTCTCGCCGGAGCTCGAACCTCTCGAATACGCGCTAGTGTTACCGTTACACCACGGAGAAATTGCTGGAAGGAGGAAGAAAACGCTTTAAAACCTCTTACTTTAAAACAGGCATTTCAAGATCTTTCCGACTGCCCTTCATTTACGGTTGTAATGCACGTCGCATCATCGCAGGGTGCTTATTTTCTTCACCTTATTTTGAGATTATTATTGTGCATTTACTGAGTCTCCCATTTGCAGAATATTAAAAAACTTCAACTAAATATTTCTCTAGAGCTTGTAGCGGTCATAACACAAGTACAATGATAATAGCAGAAACTTAGCATGTGTAGAGCTTCAGATCTTGGTCAGAAGAACAGCTGATTAAATTCTGATTCGGTGCTGTACTATTAATTCAAGAAATTACTTTTTGAGGGACCTCGTCAGTTTCGCTACTTGGCTTCTTATATATCTCACAGACCAGCAAAGGACCACAAGCTAAAATATCTTTACAATGTGAGATAATATCTGCTATAAGCTTGCATATGGAAGCCTCTTGCGTTTTCTAAAATGCCTTAACTAGGTTTGAGTTAGAAATGAGAAACAAGCTAGCAAAACTTAAAACAAACATACTTAAAGTTAATTACTGGTTAAGACTGGTTCAACTATTACAAAAACTCTGAAAATTAGCTAACTCCGTAACTGTTATTTTAATATTCTAATTTAAGCATTATCCTGTTTTCTGCTTCAATTCACGTACATTCGCTCAGAACAGAAGTTTATGCATGTTAAAGCACGCGCAAAAGAGTCTTAAAGCCTAGCAACGGTGAACTTATTGAAAGAAATTTCGATTTGCTGGTCGCTAATTCTAGAATCTATATGTTTGAAAAGATTTTGGTACTGTATTTCCTTGCGTATTTTCCTCCTAGCTTTTTCGCCCGAGGTTCTGAAAATTTAAAATATTCGTGGAATTTTCTCGTTCCTCAGTGCGTTCAGAGAAAATGCTCTCCTAAATTTTAAAATGGGTTCGTTCACGTAGTGATTGTTTTCGCCTTGCTAACAAAAATAAACCCTTGCAAACTACTTAAAAAAGTCATACCAAACGTTTCGTTTCTGACTGTTGAATTTAATATCAATATACCGACGAACCGACCCATCACAGCGAAGCAAACGCGAATTAACATTCAGGCTAAGATTTCTCTTATTCATTAATTACGGATTACTTGAGGCTGAAGAACTAGCAGAGACAATAATAAGATCGGCGAGATTCAAGGTACAGAAAAAGTAGAAATAAGTATATATTACTAGCTAATATTACTGAGTATTCTTATTGGAATGTAGGTTTCTTTTGAAGAAATAATTACTTATAGTTTATACACAACTACTTTTTATTTCTTACATTTTTACCTCAACAGCGTCCTTCAGAGACTGAACTATTCCCATGATTTTCCCCTCTCAATTTTGGGACGATAAAATTAGTGAAGAAAATGGAAAAAATATGTGAGGAAATGCGGTAAGTTTCAGAAGCCTCAGTCAAAAGAATATATATTTCTGTTACTGCTCGAAGTTGGTACGCGTCTTTTTTAAAGCTATTACCCAAGCGCTTATTTCAGAGCAGGGGGCTCCAAACTACGGCCGAGGGCCGAATCTGACCCGCGAGCACTAATCATCCGGCCCGCCAGGGATTTCCTTAAAATAACGTTATAAGATTTAAAGCAACAAATAATATACACATCAACTGTTCTATATAACAGCCAATCCAGAAATAACATATTATAAACATTAAACAATCGCGTCTAAACTTACAATGAGTGAAATATTGTAACATTATATATAAAAAAATCTTGTGTGGACACGCATTACCTCCTCATACGTCCTTTAAATTACACATTTTTTGACGCACTTCATTTAAACTTATTTCCTCGTATTTTATTAGAAATATATTTCTCATTCAATCAATTCAATTCTCACTTCGCGACAAGCCAAAAATACATAAAAACTCAAAAAGGTCTGCAAACAAAGCAAGAGTTTAAAATGTAAACAAACGGCAGCTTCGTTAGGCTTAGTAACACTTAAACAACTTTTAAATTGTTGGTAATTCTACAACTATTGCATGCGGATTAACTAAAGTCATAAAAACCTTAACCAGAATATAAGAACAACATAATTCAGCCACGTTTAAAGCAAACAATGCACAATTTCCAAACATATAAGAATAAAAAAAATGAGCTCATCGAACGGGGTAACAGAGTGGGTATATATATATAGAGAGAGACTTTTGCCGCAGCCGATTGCAATTAAAAAGGGAAATACACAACTAAATGTTAGGGCAGTGCTATATAAAAAATTTCAACCTCTTCAGACTACTCGTTTTTGAATTATGCGAGATTCATACATACGTACGTAATAACGTCACGAAGCAAATCTCTCCTGAATCCATTTACAATCCGTTTTAGAAAAAGAGTCCTTTATTTTGTGTGTGCGTACAGATGTCACACACAAAAAAATCGTTCAAATAGATTCGAGAGATGTCAAAATGGATATTTTCTTTAAAATACGGTAGCCTCATTTTTCGCGATTACAATACTTCCTTTATTTCACACAAGGAAGTAAAAAATTCCCATTGTACTTTTTACAAAAATAAAGGTTTCGTGTGTTATCTTTCCTACTTTTATAGTAGTATTCTAGGTCGGTTCATAATGATCTTGTTTAAAACTTAATTTTTGTTCCGTTCATGTTGTAATTTATTTTAATCTTGGAGATTTTTTTTCAGCCAAAACTTACCAAAATATGAAATACTTATCAACGAAAGTTTGCACCTGATCAAAATAGTAAATAAAATGCTTTGATAAATTGTGACAACGCGGAGGTAAAACCATTGAAAAGTAAAGTATACACTAAACCGAAGAAGTCTCTAATAGTCTGGGACAAAAATATATTTTTGCAGATGTTTAAAAACAGCTTTAAGAAATTTATGATAGGTAAAACTGCATGAAAGTCTAAAAATGAAGGCTTTTCGTAAGATTATAGCTTATAGATCCAATCACAAAAATCTCACTCCCTCGTTTAAAAAAAATGTATGCTGTTCATCACAATTGCATCGCCATGGTGTGATGAAAACTGGAACTTGGCCCTCGAAGCTCCGTTTGAAAGAGCCAATATGGCCCAAGGGCTAAAATGTTTGTAGACTCCTGTTTTAGAGGAATAAGTTTTTCAAATTGCGAATTTTCAGACTGGTCTCCAAAATGTTACAAGTTATAATTGATACGAAATCGACCTTTCTCGTTTTCGTTTCTCACTTTAGGTGAAAATCACCAATAGCGAGCAATATAAAATTGTCCAATTTTAAATCTGTGATTATGTAAGTTTGATTGCACTGAGGGCGATAATTCGGTGAGATTGAGGAAATAACAGCGAAGTGCCATTAGGTACATTTTTTTTAATAAAGTAACAATTAATAGAGGTAACAGTAGTACAATTGTAAATATTAAAATAAATCATCTTTCATTTTTAAAGATTTTTTTTAAGCTCCTAAATGGAAGAAATTTGGAAAATATCTACATTTAATTTCTTATATTTTCTTTTGAATGATAATATTCGTCTACAGTTTCAAAATCTGGAATAGAAGAGTTCATCCTGTTTTAGTTACTCATCAACATTTATATACGTAAAATGTTTTATTTTCTTGCAACTGTTTTTTCTCTCCAGCATCCAAAATTTTAAAGTGGTTAGATAGAAATGTGGATCCCTGTGATGACTTTTACAGCTACGCTTGTGGAAATTTTATCCAGTCATATACAGTTCCAGAAGGTTGGGCGTCATACAAAAGTTCTGATGTTTTCAGCGAGGACATGGATCTTACAATAAAAGGTAAGTGCGTATGTATATTAATGATAATAGTATATGAAAATAATGGAAATGCATGCATACCTATTGCCAAAAATGCAGAAACTTGGTTAATTGTGAAACCTATGTTTTTTTTTCTGGGGGGGAGCACTGTTTACAGTAATATAAATACCATACTCACTTCAAGGGAAAATCTTGTCATCTAATTTCCTTTCAGAAAGTTATTAGTGTTTGGTATTGGAATTCTGGACCATGATTTCCGAAGAACTTTTTTTCGAGGGTGGGGTTGCTCTTTTGTATCGAATTCTTATGCTAGTGTGGCCCACCAGCGGCCGAAAGGTAAATTCGTTGAGCATGGTAATTCGGTCTGAGGTTCGAATCCTTCGAATGGGCTGGCTGCATGGGCATTTTCGTGGTTTTCCTCACGTATAACATGTATACAAGTCAGTTTTCCCTAGAAAGGTCCTACACAAAGGCATCCCTCGACTTAGGCAGACAACCCTCGAGGCTTTTTGCAGTAATCTCAAAAACCAACCAACTTTATGCTAGTGTAAAAGTTGGATTTGTGGTATATACTCATATAACTTCAAAATATTTATAAAGCTTGAAATTATATACATATATTTAGTACACTCATGTCTATAAATTAAGGATAATGCAAAATCAGGCAAAGGAAGAGTTAGAAGCAAAACAAATTTGGCTTATTTGTAAAGCTTATTTATTAAACAAAAGGTAAAGAGCAAAACAAGATGTTATATGTTTGATATTATTAAAAAATTAGCGATTTTTTCTCCCTGGAGCAAATTACAAAAAAAAACCTGTTTACAAAAAACCAATATTACGTGATTGGTATGATTGTTAATACACTGTATGTCTCCCAGACGATGCAATACAGTCCGTACAACGCCTAGGCATGCTAAGTATCAAATTATCGATCTGATCTTGGGGGATATTACGCCACTCAAAAAGAAATGCTCCCCGAAGTTCCGGTAGACATGTAGGAGGAGGTTGACGGGTTGCAACTCGTCGACCAAGCATGTCCCACACGTGCTCTACTGGATTCAAGTCCGGTGAGAATGCTGGCCACTCAATACGGGGGATATCCTCCGATTGAAGGCATTCGCTTACGATATTTGCAAGTGAGGACGGGCGTTGTCATCCATAAACACAAATTGTGCGCCCATGGCGCCCCGAAACAAACGTACATGTTGTTCCAGAATGACGTCCCGATAGATTTGGCTTGTCATGGTTCCAATTTGAACATGCAGGTCAGTTCTGGAACCCAGAATAATTCCATATTAAACGAGCACTCCTGCACCACCGTAACGGTGTCGTTCAATGATGTTTTCTTGGTGGTAATGGGTACCTGGAGCTCTCTTATATGAAAGTCCAGCGAGAATCAAACTGCAAGCTAAACCTGGATTCGTCGGAAAACATCACACAAGCCCACTGTTGCGGTGTCCACAATGCATGCTCTCTACTCCAGGCTAACCGCAGGCGACAGTGAGTTGCAGTAAGTGGAACGCATCTGACAGGTCTACGAGCATATAGACCAATCTGCCCTAAGTGTCTGTACACGGTCTGCCTAGAAATTGTCGTACTAGCGGCTGAAGAGAGCTGACGAGACAGGTCTGAGGTTGTACTCTGCCTCTTTCTTTTAGCTGTAACTGCCAAATACCGGTCCTCATTCGGCGTTGTAACTCTGGGGCGACCTGTGCTGTAACGTCTACTCACATTACTATCATCTTGGAATTGTTGCCGAAGCCTGGAGATGATACTCTGGGCAATTCCAAGTTCGTCTGAACTTCCAGTTGGGTATGCCCACATTCCAGACGGCCGATAATTCTACCACGTGAAAATTCATCCAAATGCGTCCTTTGTGTCATAACTAGTCGGTTATTGCACTGAAATGCTTATAAAGCGCCTGCGAACAATTTTACTTCTTTGCCTGTATTCCTTATATATCACTCTCTTACACTCTCGTCATTGTGACGTACCATCGGTGTCATCTGGTTACTTCCTGAAATTTGCATATGATTTTGCAGGTGATATATTTATTTTAGAGTTCGATTTCCGCGTGACTCCGAATTATCCTTAATTTATGGAAATGAGTGTATATTAAGACATTAGAAATATTATGCTTGTTATTGTGATAACAGTTTAGAAAGTATTAAGTCTTTTTATATAATAAATATTATAAACATAAAATACGAGATATGTATAAATGTATATTTCCTTTACTTGTAGCAATTAATCTTGGTTCTGTTATTTTCTTCTCGAGCTTATCTTACTTAAAAACGTTTTTAACACCTCAGGGATCACGATTTTGTGAACTTCTTTCAACCTAATTTTGTATGTTTGCATATGTGGGTAAGCGTACATACATGTGCGCATATTAAATACATTAACAGATTCTTAGTTGAAACTCCCCTATTAACAATAGCTAGGTCACGCCTTTGTTTGAACCGTCGTCAACGCAATCCTCGTAGGGGAAGTTAACAGGAAGTAGTCTGACGTCGCTATGTTGCATTAGCTGTGATTTGGCCTGTTTAAAACTGTAGTTCCTTTCTGTTGCGAAGCGATATTATAGCAAAGTGGACATCCTAAATTAATTTTAATGACATATAATTTGTTTTCTACAGCAGTGTTTAAGTCATACTGGCGACCTGCGGGTTTCATGTGGCCATTGAAATAGTTTTTTGTTGCTCGCGAATACATTTCCGGTAAATAGTTGGCACTATTAAGACATCAATGGTTTAAAGTCGTGTTTTACGTTGTTTTCATTGCAAAACACGAACATGAGTAACCCTTTGGAAAATCTAGAAATGGAGCTTGTGATATAAATCGTATTCAAAGATTTGCAGATACAAATTTGATTAACTTGTAATATTTATTTAAATTTTATGACAGCTATTTTCAATTTTGAAACCTTTCCTTTAAACTCTTATTTTTCACTTACAACTTTCTACCAGAAGGAGTTTTTAGTATCGCATTGCATGTAAGTAAGGTAGAAGGAGTAGTTAAGGAAGCTTCAGCTTACTTCAATAGGAGAACTTAGGAGTCCTCAGTGGTGCGAGTTTGCCGTCAGGCTACTTCGCTATTAAGCCAACTACGCTCGGCCGTATTGTACGTGCCTGTTGATAATCGCCGGCTAATTTAATTAAGGGACAACTACGTTAGGTAATCGTGTCTAGCTTCGGTTAAGTCAGTTTAGTTTAGTATTAGATTAGTTTCTTATTTTGATTTAAAGCCCGAGTGGAGAATTTCTTGTTGAGAAGGGGCCAACTGTTATTATTTCTTTGAGTGAATAAAAGGGTATTTTAGCCTTTCTCTGGACTTTATCGTTATACAGTTGAACTCAGCGATAAGTCGCTGTATAGTTCGAAAGGTTTCTCTACGCTCAGCCTAGGCGAAGTAGATAGGAATATTATAAACTTTTATTAGCATTTGTCAAAAGATAAATATCTTCAATTACTAATTTTTCCAATAAGAATACTTGGTTTGGTTTTCAGTACATTTACATGAGAACAGTTTTTTTTCACTATTGAAAAGCTGTTGTACTTCGTTGCTATGCTTTCTAGTAATTTCTCTCGAAAATCACAAACTTCATCAAAATCGAAACATCATGAAGTGTTGTAGCTGAAAGATGTAGTGTAAAACAAAGATGTTTACATAAAAATATTATTTTTTCTGTTTTGCATCATAGAAAAATCTAATAAATAAAAGAAAGAGAATAGGTTGTCATTATTTATTCTCAAATTTTGTCCTTCTTGGGAAGCTTTCGTATATTTCTTTTTGTTTAAATTAAAAGTAAGTTATTTAATAGTTACTTCAGTATATTACAATTAATTGAATAAAATGCCAATCTGAAAATTTTAATACTTGTCTGTTTGAACTCCAAATTGTGAACAACAGAAATTTCTTGCAGATACTAACTTTTAGATTTCAATCAAAATATAAGCATAAATTCCATATTTTTTGCGTTATTTTTATTTGCACGTTTTGACAAATAAATATCAAGTAAAAAGGTTTCAATTAAATTAACATATTTTGTTTTGTTAAAAAACAACTCTCCCCACTTTTTTTCATAATTGGTGCCCGTCAACTGCTTTTAAATTGTGCATTAACGCTTGTGCAATGTAAGTTTGAGACAACTGTTGTAAAGTATTGTATATGTAATATGTTTTCTTGCTTGTAGCAAAGTGCCATAAAATTCATGGAAATGAGAAAGGTAGGGTTATCGTATTTCGTATTTTTCCAAAGGACAATTTGCTTTTGGCAAAAATAAATGAATACGTGGGTCGAAGAGAGGATTCTGTTAATGTGAAGAATGCAAGAATTTGCATTTTCTATGCAGTGATAGTGAAGATGACATGAAAAACGCTTGCTTGATTTGAGGCAAAAGAAACTACTAAAATCTAATACTGTGCCGAGAAAAGAAAATAATGCAGAACGCTTTTGAAAGACTATTAATTAAGTTTGAAGAAAATTATTTTTGAGCCCGATTACGTAAATGTTGATAAGAATAATAAATCAGATATGAATGATTTTAAATTAAAACTCACAAATCACAACGCAAATATAGCTGAATGCCTTAACTGTAAAAATAAATAAGAACGCATTGATAATTTATGAAAAACAAAGCTAGCTCAGCACTTTAGGTAATTTATAATTTTATAAAACGTCAAAGTAATTTCGCATAAAAAAAGGTCTTCCTCCTTTGCCTCTCACTTGAAAGATTAAGTAATCCTCTTCAGATATTCAGAGCACAGCTGTTTTGTCAAACTTAAGACAACGAGCTTGTACACTCATGGACAAAAAAATTAGCGCACCGAGAAGGAGTCGTCAAAATGAAACGAAATTTTACATGCGTAATGAGTACTTTGATATAAGTAAATGATAAGAAAATCAAAGGAAAAGGATAATTTATTTCAGAGAAAAAGGCAAAAGAACGGAGGAGTAAAACTCCTTTGGACCACCCTCTAGCGCGAATGTACGATGCGATACGATCGGGCATTGAGTCATACAAGTTCTGTATGATGTCTTGAGACATTTCGTTCCCTATTTGCTGTAACCTTGCCTCTAGTTCGTTCAAACTCGTGGGATGCCCAACTCGTCGTCCCAAATGATCCCAAATATGCTCGATTGGTGACAAATCTGGAGATCGGGCAGGCCAAGGAAGGGTAGTAACAGTGCGGAGACAGTCTTGTGACACCCTTGCCGTATGAGGCCGAGCATTGTCTTGTTGAAAAATGGCTCCTGGCAGCCGTTGCATGAGTGGCAACACATGTTGTTGCAGGACTTCATGAACATATCGCTGGGCTGTCATGGTGCCACGGAACAATACTAGGGGACCGTGTATTGTAAGCAATGGCACCCCATACCACCACACCAGCTGTGGGAGCGTTGTGTAGCTGTACAGCAATGGCAGGATTGAGGCATTCACTATGGGCTCTCCACACACGAACACGACTGTTATCACTGCCGAAATTGAATCTGGATTCGTCGCTAAAGACGACCTGGTTCCCTTCTGCTGCAGTCCAGTTTCCTCGTGCTCGACACCACTCCAAACGAAGGCGTCGATGGGTGGGCATCAAGGGCAGCATACGTAATGGGCGCCGCGATACAAACTGTCCTTCAACCAGGCGCCTTCATATGGTTGGAGAAGACACAGGGGTCCCTTGTGAAAGTGATATCTGTGCCTGGATGGCGGCCGATGAAGCAGATGGCTGTACGCGTGCATTTCTTACGATGTGGCGGTCTTCTCGACGACTGGTCTGTCGAGGGTGTCCTGAGCCTGGTCTTCGTGTACATGACATCTCTCGGGTCCACTGGTCCCAACACCTTCTCACAACACAATCAGAGCGGCCTAATTGACGAGCTACTCGCCTAGCTGACCACCCAGCTTTCATCATCCCGACGATTCTCCTCCTCTCAAACTGCGACAACTGCTCATATTGTCTTCGAACACGGCGTAATGGCATATCTACCTCAGCTCTTCCTTTGTAAATGATTCAGCACATTCAAACAAGCTTTGGTTACCTGTTTTATACTTCACAGAGTACGACGTTCAACGCCCTCTACCGGCTATACGTAATGCGCAGTCACGCTGCATTTCTAATCATTTGCATATCTCACCAACATATACCTTCATTGCAAGTTTCGTTATGATCCCGCAATTATTTCTTGGTGCGCTAATTTTTTTGTCCATGAGTGTATTTATTTACATGTAGTGCATGTGTATAGATGTGAGTATACGTTATTTTTTATTATTTAATAATTATTTTAAAAGCATCTCTTATTACATCAGATAGGAAGGGAAACACGTCAATGCAAAATTTGTCAAAAAAGCAACCATAGATTAGATGAAATTTTGAATAAAACTATCTTTTACAAGGGCAGTCAAACATAAGTTGCTCTTCGTTAGCTGCAGAAAAAATTGAGATACGTATATTAAAAACTACGTCAATATAAGACTTCCCCCCAACATTAAAAAGCGATTATTATAATTATTTTAGAAAGAGTAATAGAATTTTCCCTCTTAAAATGCGAATGAAAAAGATAATGAATGCCATATTTTTTTTCTTCATGATTTCTTCACATGAATAGAATGTCATTGATACATGCATAAATTTTCTTTTTGCCAAAAGCAAATTGCTCTGAAAAAATATGAAATACAATTTTCCTCTCTTTCTCATTTCCATGATGTTAGGGCACTTTGCTACAACGCAAGAAGACATTCTATATAAACGGTACTTTACAGCAGTATTCTCAAACTTCCTTTACACACGGCTCAGTGCATAATTTGAAATAAATGCACAGAGAAAAAAACCTGCAACCTTTAAGAAAACGAAGCTGTTGCATATTTTATCTATTATTTTAAAATTAATAAATAAGTATTATGAACTTTTTAAACGTTATAAATGCATACAGTAATAACAGCTTCTCTTCTAAATTATACCTATTTTTTCACGCACAGTTTGTACAAGACTTATTTTTCAAAAAGTTAATTTCTTTGCGGCAAATTGCGTCTTTGCAGTCAGTGTCAACATGATCACGTTACCACTCCTCACTTCCTATTTCAGGGGGAAAAGCCGTATGAAATAGCACTTCTCTTCCAAGTCCTGCTATTAAGTGCAATTTTGAATTACCGATGATGATGACGATTTTCTGATAATGGCCGAAGATCCTACAAATGCACTATTACAGGAGGCTCGAATTCACACACATAAACAACACAAGCACATATATATATATATATATATATATATATATTCATATATATGTATATATATACACACACATACTTACGGAAAAAACTCCTAACACCAAGGAGGATTTGTGCAAGATAAACAAAATTTGTTAGGCGTGCTTATATATTTGAAGGATGAAATCTATTCAAATTTTGCACTGGGCTTATAAATGTGGCTCTAACAATGCCACTATGAACATGCAAATTAGGTTTGCCTTAAGTACACGCTGTAAAGTTCATGAGCATTATTTAGCGTTGATATTTGAAAGATGACATTTATTCAAATTTCACACTCGGCTTATAAGTGGTGCTAACAGTGCCGCTATGAACATAAAAAATAGGTTTGCCTTAAGTACGCGCTGTAAAGTTTATGAGCATTATTTATCGTTGAGATCTAACGTAGTGGGTTGATGTTAGTCAAAAATGCCTTTAAGAAGACGAAGAAGCTATTATCAGTAACTTTGTCAGTTTGAACGAGGTTGTGTAACAGGGCTACGAGAGGCTGGATTTTCTTTTCGTGATGCTGCAGAAGGCAGGAATGTATCCACTGTGCATGATTATTGGCATCAGTGGTCAAGGGAAGTATCTCAAACATCTAAAAGTATCTAAAAAATCTTTAGGAATAAACTGTTAGTAACGTTTTCAACGTGCAACACGGAGTGGACAATGACTCCAATGGCGCTGCTGATTCAGGTTTTCAAGTCTTTCTTTCTTCTGGTTTTCAGGGATGTAAACAATGACCATTTCATTTATTTTGTTTCAAAATGGTCACCCTAATCTTGTAAGATTCAATATTTCTTAATCCTCATTATATTGTAGAGTATCGATTAATAAGTGTCGGTTTTCAGGTCTGCAATATTTGACTCTTTCAAATGACAAACAGTGTCTTAAATATTGTCCCACAGAAAGAAGGGGTAATGTCAAGCGAACATGAGGCTATGGAATGGATCTATCTCTGCCTATTCCTTCGCTATAGAATGTTCTGTCGAGAAAACTTCAAACGCACAGTGAAGGCCCAGTGAGGGCAC
>KK119585.1:672586-724815 GCA_000611955.2 Stegodyphus mimosarum
GCGATGCTGCTGAAAAATTATCTCTAGTTGATGATCTCCAACTGTGGGCTAATGTAATTAATCAATGTATCGAAGTTAACTCCAGCTGTTATTGTTTGTTCAGGGAAGCAAAACGGTTCTAAAATCTTGTCATACATCATCCCACCCTCCGAGTTGTCTCGCTTCAGCTCTCGTGCGACATGAGGATTTCTGGATTCTCAAATCCTCACATTATAAAAAAACTGTTAGAAAAAACTTTGATATATGTGCAACAGACACCTCAAACATTTACAGCACTATCTTTTACAACGTGCCCACAAATGGGGTCCAATTTTCCATGGACTATGTGGACACCCTATATTATTGTATATATGCGCTGCATTGTTATAAATTTAAATTATCAAATAATTTACATTGTGTAAACAATATGCTTTAAGTTACATACATAAAATTTCTTTTACCAGGTATCTTGGAGAAGCCAAGCCATGTCAATGAAAGCAAATCACTCACAAGAGCTAAAGCCGTATACGAGACATGTATGGATCTCGGTAAGTGCAAATTAAAATTTAGATATGGCTGCAGTTTCTAAATAAATACCTTCTGAATAATAATATTAAAGTATTCTTAAAAGTATTTTCTTAAATAATTACTAACTGCTGTGGATAAGAAATGTTATGAAATACGCCATTTTGTTATCAACCACTGATCGGCTTGCCTTTAATCAAGTTCTTAATTTATGTCCTTCTCTCCAGTATGCGTTGATTTTGATAATGCAGGTGAAAAAATGAGTAAAGGCTTTTGATAATACACTACACACATACGGGATAATTAAAACACATTTTTATAAACACAAGAAAAGATGCCGTAAGAAGCTATTAACCCCTTAACTGCCGCGGGCGTATATATACGCCTTGCTCAGCCGATGCGTTAACTGCCCCGGGCGTATATATACGCCCTTTCGAAATGCTATCATTCGCTTTGCGCTGCTACCAGTAAAATTATTCGCAAAGCTTTGGAATGCAACACCACAATGACCTTGACAGAGTATGCAAAGGAGGACACTATTTTAGAGAAGGGGGAAGATTTGGAGAGGGGGATGTTTTTTGAAACGGTGCAAGTAATGACTGCCCAGTTGTTGGTCACGTTTCTGTTCGAATAAAAAGTATTTTTATTGCGTGTCTGCCGTTTTCGTTTACTTGTTTGTAGTAGGTGCTTTTTTACGAGTATGCACGACAGTGAAATAGATGATTATTTTCCGGCATCTTCAGGATCAGACACCTCAGAATATGATATTACGTTTGATGAAGAGGATTGTGACAATTTTGCGAAAGATGCTCGACGTTGGGTACGACTTAATATGAAAAATTTGTCTATGCCGGCTCCACGCTTTCCATTTAGATATACTGATTTTACAAGGTATAATACTGAAACCTAACATTAGACTTAACTGGTTTAAAAATAAATTGATCGAAACTCCATTTTTGGGGATCTTTTTTATTACCTTGTTTATTATACAAACGTCATTTTTATTATACTTGCATCTATTTTTATTACACTTTTACTCTAAACATTAAATTTTGTATTTTCATTTTTCTTTTATTCTTTATTTTGTGAAAGTAAACAGGTTTTAGACAGCAAAACTTGCACTTATTTTCCCCCTTATACATCGTATAACTATGCACACATGTGTAAGAAATGGTGGCACTGGGGAGTGAATCTTGCACTTTTTTAGTGGCAGTTAAGGGGCTAAATGTGACAAAATTGCGTATGCCCGTAATTTACGATAGACTGTGCAAATGATTGACTTTTAGTGGCCTTTGGCTGACTATCTGGAGCTTCAGCACATTGCAGCAGATCATACGGGTGGTACATAAACAGAGGGCATTCCATGCTAAGGCATAATTTCCATGCGAATGTGTTTCTGAATGTGGACTGTACCAATACTTCGGAGATGGGTTCGCAAACAATATGAACAAATGTTACTATTTGAGAGAAGATGTGCAATTGGAGTAAAGGATGCAGGGTGACCAAATCGCAAGATCGCTAAACATTTTGGCCGGAGAAATGCTACCATTCGACAATGTTGGCAGGAATGGGTGAACATGGCCATGTATAGCATCAAGAAGATAGCGGCCGACCGAGAGCGAGGACAGAGAAATCGCACGATCGTCGCTCACAGCCGCAGTTGCGTCTTCAGTGACTGTTGACAGGCGACTCAGGAATGCGGGTTGAGTAGTGGAGGCCATTTGCGCCGACTGCTTCTCATAGTTGCACTCTACAAGGTACGTTTGCAGTGGTGGCGGATGCATTTGACTTGGTATCTCACGAAGGGGATAAAACTGTCTTCAGTGATGAGTCCCCTTCGAACTGAGACCTAATGACTAGCAAAGACGTATTTGGAGACGTCCAGAACAGCGGTGTGATACTCAGCTGACTATTGTCCGTTACACAGCCCTACAACCAAAAGTTATGGTATAAGGTACCATTTCATTCGATAGCCGCACCCCTGTAATTGTCATTTGTGACACATTTACAACAACAGCGGGATTCTGAGACGCCTTGTAGTGACTCTTTATTTCACAAACAGCTGGGATTATATTTCATTAGAATAATGCCCGGCTACACACAGCACACCTTTCTACTGCTTGTCTTCGTGCTTTTCCAACACTTCCCTGGGAGTGTGATCGCCAGATCTCTTCCCAATAGAGTACGCTTGGGCTCTGATGAGCAGGCATATGTGACTACTCTGGGATGCACCGATCCAACTCGCCACTGGAATGTATAAGGCAAACAAATTCTCAGGAAGACATCCAATAATTGAACAAGTAAATGACCAGTCGGATAACGGTTTGCATCAGGGCTAGAGTTGGGCTACTACATTATTAATAATTTGCTCTTGTAACTGTATTTCATGAATAAAACAACGTTCAATTCCATTGATACTGACCGTGTTCCGTTCTCAATACACGTATACATCTACCAATTTTCATCGTGTTTGGATAAATCCTTCTCGATGCGTCGCTTTTTATGCTATATTGTGCATATGTAGTTCATATCTTATCACGAAATTTCATTCAGCTTGATCGGAAATTTTTAAGTTTTCCACTGAAGATTTTTTTTTTCAATGGCGGGCCCTAAGCCGACTTCGGCTTATCCAGTACTAAGGCCAGAAGTGGTGGTCACTTTATTATAAAGGCACCTAATAGGTGGGCCACCTTTGTCTCTTATGAAGAGACGGACAGTTACAGCCATGCCTTCTCCGGGATTCGAACCCAGGCTCTCTGGTATCGCAGCCGGCTCCCCTAACTACTATACCGTCTGGGTGGCTTTTCCCCTGAAGATAAATGCTATGATTTAGGCTTCTTTGAACATTTTGTAAAAAATGGGTCGCCTGTCCAAATTTAACTGCAATTTTGGTTTTATATCCATGAGTTCGGACTACTGTATTCGTAAAATTTCATTTCTGGAGCTTTATATCTCTCAAATTAGAGAACTGAAAGAGAGGTACGTCAGTCACTAATTTAGTATTTCTAATACAGAGAGTAAAATGTATTTTATATACGAACTTATCTTTGGACAAGATTTTCGTTGTGAAGAATTAGCATTTGTTAAAATTCATTTACGTTTAGTTATAAAATATGATAACAAATATATTGTTTAAATGCGTGGGTTTAATAAAATGTGAGAGATAAGTACCTATTTTAGAAAAAAATTCATATAAATGTGCATTTCTTAGAAAACCAACTTATTTTTACCAAAAGAAATTTATATGAATTCCAGAACTACCATCAAAAGAAAGGAAAACAAATTAATGCAGTTTGCATTATCTAATTTTCTCCTTTTAAAAAAAGTTCTTTGATTGGGTTGAGATGGCCTAAAAGTACCAATTCCCGAGCACCTAGTGTACCACTGATTATGAAATATTGACCAATGACCAAGTAATGGTTCTCTATAGCATGTGAAAACCACACATAGCAGAGCAAAGCTTTAACGCAATGGCTGTTATGCCAGAAGATTGCAGTTGCGAGTACATCAAGAATCATAATTATATTTTGTAGTCTGCTCCATCAATGTGAGAAAAGCCATGCTATTGACTGAAAAAGGGGATTAGTTTAAATGGTGTGTTCATCCAATGATTTTTGCGGCAGACGCTGGACATTTAATAGGGGGTAATATATAACAAAATTACAAAAATTCGTAATACATCTCTTGTGAAATTTTTATGAGCGGTATCGACCATGCTGATTTCCACCATCCATAATCAAATGACAAAATTACTATAGACATAAGGGCATTCATCCCAACATTACCGAAATATGATAACAGTAAGTTGGTTTCATTGAAGGCGGACTAAATTTTAGGCGACCATTTTGCTTCTTTCTATTCATCGGCCGTCATTGATTGCATTGATATTTGACCTGATTATTGCAAGGCATTGCCACTTACTTTCAATAAGATTTCATAATTCACACTAAGCGCGAATACTCGGTGCTTTTGTGTCTGGAGACGGGGCCTGTAGGGCAAAGATTCTGGCTTTAATGTGAAGTGAACGTCACAATGGAAGTAGTCAACGGAGACGTTTTCTGTACGATAGTTGCCCAGCCATAGTAATCTTGCTTACGTTTCTTACAGCAGTGTAGTACGACGCTGCGGTACGATTTATAAATACGACATTTCTAACAGTAGACTGTACCGCAATCTGCTGCTGCGTCATTCTTAACATAAAATGCCTAGGCTGCAAGGCCCACTTTCGCTGCAAGACACTCTTTGACCACATATAACACGATTCTTTCAGCACTGTTTACTTCATAATGACAACTTTCATTGTCAGAATAATCACATGATTGTTTCTGATTGAACCGAATTGGCTCATCGAGGGACGTATTCCAGATCCTCTCGCTATGTAGAAAAACTATCCAACCAACGAACTAAAACTATCCAATATTGGATGAATATATCTCAGGATATTATACTGGAACTATATGTATCTATGTCATGCCAAGTATCATTTTGGACTCACTTTTGTAGTTGCTTAATTCGAACAAATAGCTTTGCTACTTTATAATCAAGATGATGTCTTTTCACATCCATGTCTTTTTACTTGTATTAGCTTTTTAACAACACTGATTGACTGATTCGTTCCAAGTGCGTCATTTTTTTAAAATGCTAGAAAAAAAGTACATTTTTAATTATAGCCGAAGCTACATAGAAATATTTTACCACTAGAAGAAATTTAGAACTACCAAGGAAGTTATTGGGATACGTCCTTTTCCTTCGTTAGAAAAATCTTTTATTTAAGGTGGGATAAACTCAAAGCAAAAAATTAATGATTAAACATCACACAATGAATTAAAGGATATGATTGAGCAAAATCATCGAACTAAGTTGTAGAGGACTCCTAGAAATTAAAGGTGTGTATTTTTTAGTTATAGGTATGTTAAAAGAAAAAAGTCAAATTTTTTGAAAATAAGTAAAAAAGGAAATATTACGGCAGGAAAGAGCATATATTTTATTGCAAGTGAAACTATCATAACCCTTACGTCATAATAAAATATATAAATTCAAATGTTTTAAATATTGAACACTTAACTAGAATGCAATTTTGTTCAATTTTTTGGCTTTTTATAGTGCTTTGATTACGTTTTAATCATGTTTATTCACATGCTTTCTCGAAAATGCGTAATATGAATTATAATTTTTGAAAGTTTCATTCTGTATTCATTCGAATGTAAGATCTTGAATTTCATTTAGTTCTTCAGAAATCGTTCCGTTCCAAATTTGCTTTTTTCCTTTTTTTAACACCAGAGTCATATGCTGTATAAATTATCCTGAATTTCCACAGACATTTTAAAGTAATCAAATTTACTTCTATATTTGTCATTTAAATTATGGAAACCAGTGTATTATAGTTTGCATCTGCAGCCCACGTCGAGGAATTTTCCCTGCCAGAATTGATGCAAATTCTGTCGAACAAAGGCATCGGTGAATGGCCCTTCTTGAACCCTGAATGGAAGGATTGTCGTCTGGATGTCGAATGGAGAATGGCTAAGCTTAATTCCATGGGCGTGGATTCATTCTTTCGCCTGGAAGCTCGTTTCGGTGGAGATGACCATCGTTTACACGCTTTCGTAAGTACGTCTGTCTTGCCACAACATTTCCATTATCAACACATTTGAAAAGTAAAGAAAAAGTGAATATGTAAGCGAATTTAAAATTAAACAGTTTCGTAAATTAAACTTCTCATTGATGTTAATTTCGTATTAAAGGAAAAATTCCTCAAAATCCAGTCGTTGTTCTCATAGCTAGATAAAGATCTAAAATGAAGGGATTACTTTTATTTGCCTAATCTGGATATGCTTTAAAAGTCTGAAGACGCTGCTCACATTATTTTATTTTAAGTCATAATATGTCTATAATTCTGGATCTGAACAGCTGGCACCCTTAACCCCTACATTCATCAGGGCGGGTTCAGTTATGGCTACCCAAAGTTCAAATTTATAGCTGTTCTACAATCTTGTATTTGAAGATGAATTTTGCATTCAATATTTGGGTATTATTCGCCATTTTACTGTCTGAGATGTTCATGAGCTGTTTCTTAAATTGGACACACTGAGTTTTCTTGTCTCAAGTAAGACTTCGAGATAAATTCAATAGAGAAGTTCCTACTTGTATTTCAAATAAAATAAAGGAAGAAAATACAAATAAAATATATAATTTCAAAAATACTGATTCATTTTTAGCGATTTTTTATAAATATATCATTTTTCTCTTCGATTTACTGCTATTCACCTGCAGCTGAGAACGTTTCTGCTGTAGTAATTCGTTTAGTAAGCACTTAGATAGAATATTTCTTAAATCTGAGGTATATATGTGCTACAAATTCCTAAGCCGTTGACTAATATGTGGTACAAATTCCAAAGCCATTAAGTGTTCAAAATTGCCATTAAGTGTTAAAAGTTTAACTCTCCTTCACATTACATGAAAAGTGGTTGTAACCATTCACGCATTAATTCTTCTGAGTTGTTTGATTTGCATACCATTTTAGAGTATATATTATCTTAGAGAATATGGTAATAAAACTAAAGAATTTTGAATGCAGTTGAGAGTAAAACAGAAGAGAAGAACGATGGGAAAGTATGTGAAAAAATTAATTTATGTCGCGAAGAATATCTAGAATCCCAGAATTGAGATATGATTAAAAGATTAAATTAGTGTTGAAGATGCTTTTGCTATTTTTATTAACTTTTTGATTTCTTCAAATAGTTATAGCAAATAAAACTTTTCTGTATAATTGGGCAGGCCGTCGCTTTATTTGACACTTAGATAATTATGAAATAAAATGCAGAATCGAATTTCTTTAAAACAGTTCAAAATAAAGGTGGTTTTCACCCCATCGCAAGATAAATGAGAAATTATATCAATATATAAAGTAATTATTAGATTAAATATGTATCGAATCTAAAGATTGTAAGGATTTGCCTCAATTGGACGCACGCCAGACTAGCAGTCGAAAGATCTGCGTGCCTTGGTGGTGTAACTGGTAGAACACTTAATGTTTATATGCCAGTGATGGCAATAGTAATTTTTCATGTTGTCTGCTACGAAATAAATCTAATGACTATTAGATGCCATAAAAACCAAGCCCTGGGGCCATACGGACGTGTGGACTTGAGGAAAAATATAAGTGTAGATACTGAAAGGATGAAGTTAGGAATAACTATAAAAGAAAAGATAGAAGCAGCTGAATACTTGGATTTTTTAAATAAAAGATAAATAAAGTGGCACTAGATGTAAAACCACGTGCGATAGGGGTATATATACACAGCGACTCAAAACGAGAGAAACAAACTTCTAGGAAGGGTAGGGTACAGCTAGGGGACTCGGTATCCCATAGCAGAGGAGGGTCGAAATGCGATCCTAATTATATAGGGAGATTAGAACTATCGTAGGAAAACCGTCGACAGCCACCACCCTGTTAGGATGGAAAATATGAGAACATCATGATCTCAAATTGGCATTTAAAGACTATAAACTTAAAAAAAGTCACGACCTTCCGGATAATGAAGTTGCCATTAGTTTTCTGGCTACATGTCTGTTTCTTACAATCTACAGTTTTGCATGTTTGAGGGCGTTGATTGTCTGCTTGAGGGCGCTGTTCGCCATAGCTGTAACTGGAATGCAGCTTTAAAATACCGCTTGCGAACGGAGAGCAGGGAACAATTCACGAAGACGGAAATACCGGATATGCACATAGTATGAGATGAAGTTCACTGCAAAGGAACGACTGCGGCACAGTTGCATGCTAAATGATACACGAACAGGCGTGCATCGAATTACCGAATATTTGAATTTGCATTTTAACCTGCGTGAATACGGGATATTCTGGAAGAGCAAGCATAATGCAGGGCGACCACGAATTATATGTGCACCTGCCTTACAAGGCGAGATGTTGTGTTGAGTGGAAGAAGTTATTGATATAACTACTTCAGCTATTGCCTGTGATATTTCAGCATCTTAGTCCAGTGTATAGAGCGCAGTACACAGGGAGAATTTACGTCCATATAATTTGCAACGGGTCCAGTCATTGCAGCCTGTAGATTATCTATGAAGCGTGGAATTCGTGCGCTGCTACGTGGATAAATGCAATCAGAACCCGGCGTTTGCATCCTGCATCCTTCTAACGGAGGGAGCCATTTTCTGTCGTGAACGGATCTTCAGTCTACAGAACGTTCATACACAGTCCAGTCACATTAATGTGACCATCTGTCAAAAGCCAGAATAACCAACTTTCGCAGAGCGGACTGCTGCGAGACGTGCAGGAAGAGAGTCACATAGGTCCCTGAAGGTGTTCTCTGGGATGTTGAGCCATGCCGACTCTAATGCCGTGGCCAGCTGCGCTAGATTACGCGGTTGAGGATCCATGGCGCGAACAACTCGATCGAGATGGTCCCACAGATGCTCGATTGGGTTTAAGTCAGGTGAGTTTGCTGGCCAGGGGAGGACGGTAAACTCATCCTGGTGCTCTTCGAACCACGCACGTACACTGGCAGCTGTATGGCACCTCGCATTGTCCTGCTGGAAGATGCCATCATCCTGAGGAAAAACAATGCGCATGTAGGGGTGAACATGGTCCGCAAGGACAGATGCGTACTTGTATTGATCCATTGTGCCTTCCACAATGATCAGTGAACCTAGAGAATGCCAGGAAAACATTCCCCAGACCATAATGCTCCCGCCTCCAGCTTGGACCGTTCCGGCAATGGTTGCAGGGTGGTTCCTTTCAGAGGTTTCACGCCTTATACGCCAACGTCCATCTGTCCGATGGAGCATAAAACGCGATTCATCCGAAAACGCAACCTGTCGCCACTCAGTGGACGTCCAGCTGCTGTACTGGCGTGCAAATTCTAGCCTTCGCCGTCGATGAACAGCAGTCAGCATAGGTGCACGAACCAGGCGTCTGCTTCGGAGGCCCAGACGCAGCAATGTTCGCTGAATAGTACTTTGGGAGACACTTTTGGTAGCCCCTTGGTTCATTTTGGTGGTCAGTTGCTCAACGGTAGCCCGTCTATCTGCCCGAACGCATCTCCGCAACCGTCGTTCGCCTCTGTCATCTATGGCCCGTGGTGCACCACATTTGCCACGTCGCTGATTTTGGACAGTCCCATTTTGCCATGCACGGTACACTTTTACCACGGCGGCACGCGAACAGTTCACAAACTCAGCCGTTTCGGAAATGCTTCCACCCTTGGCCCGAAAGCCAATGATCATGCCCTTTTGGAAGTCATATAAATCGCTTTGTTTCTGCATTACGCCAACGATTGAAATGTTTTCCGAAGCCCTCACACACCCTTTATATACGCTCAACTGCACTGTGCTGCCACCTGCCTTCTGTGATTGGTTATTTAACTCTGACATAGAAAGTACGTGGTGGTCACATTAATGTGACTGGACTGTGTATGTGCAACCGCTACAACCCACGAAGTATGCATCCACATGTTGCCCAAAGATGTTTTTCTATGAATGTATGGAAGGGTATTATTGGCTATTACTTAATCGGGCCATATCTCTAATCAACTCTACTGGATGGCCCAAAATATCGCATTTATCTGGCGAAGGTACTGTCAGAATTACTCGGCAATGTTCCTAAGTTTGTTTGGCGTGCAGTGGTACTAGCATGATGCACTCCAGCTCATTTTGCCCATGCCGTTAGAAATTATTGGAAAAATACATTTTCACAGCAGTGGATTGGGCATGGAAGACCCGTCCCATGGCTATAACTATCACCCAGTTTATCTAGCCTGGATTTTTCTTGTGGAGGACCCTGAAAGCCAGTCTACGAGATTCCCGTTGAGACTTGCCGTAAAACGACCTCGGCGCAAGAATCTCTGTGGCAGCTGCAAACGTACTGGAGATTTTTGAAAGAGTTCGACTATTCATGCGTCGCCGTTGCGAAGCCTGCATAACTGCAGACGGGCGAAAGTTTGAGCTCTTGTTGTGAAACTAAAAGTATGCACGTATTGTAAATTATCTCTAAATAAAGAGTTTTTGCACCGATTTATTGACTTGTCATTCCTGCATCTTTGTTTATCCTCCAGCTGATCAGAGATAGTAGGGAAAAGTTTCTTGGAATTCATCGTGATCGCAAACTGACATTTAAAGACGATAAAAATAAACCCTGACTTTCCTCATAAAAAAGGTCATTTCATTTTTCATTCAAGAAGATTTTTCATACACTCTCTTAATTGAATTAGTCAAGAAGGACATTTCGTAACGCCACGTAAATCATGGAATCTCGGACGTTTTGAAATGGCCCATCTTCGTGGCTACCGCGAACAACCGACGAATGCTCCAGATATTGCAAAACATCCAAAATTCCATGCTGTGCTCACTCTATGAAACTTCGGGTAAGTTCATTATCGGAAAAGTCATGACTTATTTTAAACGTATGGTCTTTAAATGTCAGTCTATGATCGCAACGTATTCATCTTCTTAATACCTTTGCAGGTGGCTGTCGACGGTTTTCCCGCGGTAGCTCCTAACATTCTCCCTCAACATCAAGGGAATCATCGATTAGTGATTCTATACCTTTTCTGATATCGTCATTAGCCAAAATGAATTTGAGGATATAAATTACTGCGAAAATAAAAATAGAGAGGCATAAGTAATTCAATCTGCAAAATGTATTTATTTGACAAATAAGTACACAAAATAGTTTGCAAGTCTCACCTAGACAAAACTCTGAAATGCTTGTTGGGAGCAATAACTCGTCTTCGAACCATAAACACAGTTAACTATACTCACTTTGTAAAACCCTTTGGTTTACATCTTAATCGCTTTAATGCAAAAATATTTGATTATTAATTTATGCGGTTAATGTTAGTCCTAATGTTATTAATGGTTATTAAACTTTTCTTAAATTATTAATACATGTATTAAGAGTTCAGCGTTGCAGTTGTTCAGTTCAATCAGTCGCCAGAAGTGTAAGAAGTTAAATCCATCATGGTCCCAGATATTTAAAGTATGTCCGTTTCAGCTGATTTAGCTTATTATGAATAAACTATGACTTCAAACGAATTTTAATTATCATATTTGAAATCTGTAAACAGAGATATTTTTTACTACTGTGATTAGTTAAATTACAGTTTGGTTAAAAATTCAGTTTGTTTTTCTGTTACAGCTGAGTGTGGCTGAACCTCTAGTGAATGGTATCTGCGATGATGGTGACGATAATATAAACAGAACGCTGGAGAAAGCATCCGAACATCGCAAGATTCTGTTGTCAGTTTTAGAATTGCTAAATGTGGAAATCACCAATGTCACAGAAGCGGATGTAGATGATCTTTTCCTGTTTGATTTCAAATTTTGCAATGCTAGTAAAGTAAGTAATGGGGAAGATAAAGTGACAGTCTTTAAAATGATTACTTTGCGTAATCTCATTAGCTTTCTAGTTTTAATTTAGTCTATTATATGTAAAACTTTTACACCACATTCTTTTTAAAACTCATTATCTGAAACCAAGTACTGATCTATTTAAGCGAGAGAGTGCAAAAAGCATGTTCATATTCAGAAAGCATGTGTCTGCATTTACAGGCGGGTATAAGTTAAATACTTCAATCTTAAAGAAAACATCACGTCACATTTTGTAATTTTTATAGTTTAAATTATCTGTTAAACTTCGGATGAGACACTTTATAATTATCAGAGTTTTATTTATATTTCACATTTTATAATTGAATAAGGCTCAAAATTTATGTACACGTAAAAGAAATAACCATACTTTTATTACAATTCGTTAGTATAAAGAACAAGGAAATAATGCTAGAACATTTACTGACCCGCAAAACGTAGTAATTCAAACATAAATCAATATGTTAATATCACCTTTATTTGATAGTCATAATAGTAACTTTCGGAAGATAATAAATGTTATAATAATGTTATAACATTTAACAAAATAATTTTCTATGAAATTGGCATTTTAGTTTTTTTCTTTTACCGATTAATTTTGAAAATGACGGTTATGTGTTATATTTAAACATAAATTATAAAGGATATGTTATAAACATAAATTATAAATGATATGTTATATTTGATTATAAATTATATGTTAATATCACCTTTATTTGTGTTATTTTGAAAATGACGGTTATGTGTTATGTGATTTTGGTATATTAACATTTTATAATGCTAGAGAAACCAAAAGACAAGAGGAAATATATAGGGTGATGCAAACGAAACAGAAAAAAGTAAAAATCTAATAACACAAAAAGTATAGATAGTAGTATGATGTGATATTCACAGAAACGCACAGAAAAATATGAGATTTGTTTATTACCGTTGTTTAGTAACGAAGAATTTTATTGCCAGTATATTTGAATTTTTAATCGATGGGTGGTGCTTCATCTCGGTCAGAACTTTGTACAGTGGCACCGTACAGTTCGCTGCTAAGATTATAAATATTCAATGTGACTGTCCCAGACGTGACACGACACTCTGCATAGTATCAAAAAGGGTTCAAGTGTCACTTGACGAAGAATAACTTATTTTGACGTGGTCAAGAATATTGGCTAACCTCTGTACACCTCTACACTTGTGACTTTAAGTAGCTCCATAAGCAAAGATTACAAGTAATTATTAAAGTTTAAAATCTTTAAAGTTTTTCCTTATTAAAAAAAGAAATCTCGCTTACTTCTGTGAAATCTGCATCGTATTGTTGTCCATACGTTTCGAATTATTCAATTTTTACTCTCTTTTTTTGTTACTTCTTGATCACCTGGTACGATTGCCAGTCAATTTAATTTAATGAATTGGCAGGAAGTCAAAGCTTCTGATGTTATTTAAATGTTGCATAAACCTAAATGTTTATTTGTAGATATTTATTTGATTATAAAACCCAGTATGAAAACAAAAACTGAAGACGTAATCCTGTCAATAAATACATACTTATAAATGACAGCTACTTGTTTTTAAAACTAAGCTGTCGAGTAATATATAAACAATAATAAATCATGTTCCAAATGAGACATAAACACAAAGAATGAAAAGTATAAAGCTTTAGCATTATAACCAAAACGCAATTTCGATTTTCTAAGGAAGCTGAAGTTTCAGATGCACACCTTAAATTTCAGCTTTCTCAACTTCTGCTTTAAATGTAATGAATGGAAATTTTACTAACTTAATATTACGAAATTATCTACTTTATTGTGTTCTTTGATATTTATAAACATAGCTAGAAATTCACTAATCAGCCTCATTGAAATGTATGTAATTTTTCTCGCAGTTAGCAAGAGAAAAAATAAAAGTAATGGACAGTCACTCATCTGTTAATGTCACTCTTATGAATTTAACAAGCTTAACAACGCAGGTAAGGAAACTGAACTATTTTAGCCTAGCTTTTCAATGTCATCAATAATTCTATAACTTTGTTTTTAATACTAATATTTTATAACTATTTTGCAAGCATTATTAACTTGAATGATGATATGAAGTGAATCACACGTAGAGTGTTTTAAAAATGTCAGAAACCAAAACTGATAATTTAGCGATCTAAATATCTGTTAAAATATTATACTTTGAAAAAAAAATAATCCGTGTTTACCAGCTTGCTTTAATATTTATTTTTATTGGTCGCTATTAGTAATAACTTAGATTAAAAATATGCAGAATTGCAAACAGTTACAATTGTATAAACTCCTCGCTCTCTGTAATGCACATGGATATCTCAATGTTTGAGCTTGAAGCATGCTTTTTAACTTGACTGTCCAGGCATCATCTCTAAGCCCTGAAGAATCGGGCCCCTAGTAGTACAACAGTGAACATCCGTCTTCGCTGGGGGTTCCACCTATAGCCATCGCCACCTTTAACTTTAAAGCAGCATTTAGCAACAGTAATTCGTTCTCTTTAAAAAATAAAGATGACGCTAACTATACTACTAGGCCGCTAGGCTGTAAAACCTACCCTTTAAACACAGTGTGCTTTTACGTATTCTTTTCTTGTAAAGTTAATGTTTCTGAAGTTGTCAATGCTGCTTTGTCAGGCAGTCAATATTCCTTGTATTCTATAAAGTCAATGTTTCTTTCTGAATTATACATGTTCATCTATGATAATTAATAATTTCCAATTTCTTCAAATTTGAAACTTAATGTTTTTCGATTAAGAAAAAGTTTTTTAATCAACTAAGGCATTTTATTTCTTTACAAAATATTAGAGGGAAATTTATAATGCAGCAAACTGAAAAAAAAATATATACTTTTGCTTTCGCAATGACTCCGAATGAAACTCTTTGAGACTGATACGACAGTAACATTTATATCTTCCCAAGATATTTAAGAGATAACCTTAAACATTCCATTTACAAACTTCAACAATATAATAATTAAAAATGCTTACATTTTAGTCTCGATTCGTGATGCAGAAAAAAATATTATTTGAAACATTTTTATTTTTCTTTCAGATCAACTGGATCAGGTGGCGAAATATCATTTTTTCTGAATTGCATCTGGATTTTCCTCATGATAAACAGCATATCTATGTTGACGGAGTCGAAGCGAGCATCAAGGAAATCTCAGAGTTGATTCACAGTACATCTTCTAAGTAAGCCATTTTTATTTTATTCGTATTGTCATAGGTATAAAAGCCCCCTCCAATAAATAAATGAAATAAATAAAAAAATCTGAACGGTTTTAGGTTTTAAATTACGTCCAAAAGTTTAAATTACGTTTTTAACGTTTTGTATGTTACCTTTATTTATTAAATATCATGTTCTTCGCACTTAAACCATAAAATTCAGTTCAACAGCAATATCTCAAAATAATATAAAATGAGCATAGCTTTAGAATTTCCGATACACAGTTCCACGCGCTGGAGATAAAAAGTTTTTTTCCCCGTAGAGTGTTGCCATTGCTCGCTTTTAAATCGTTGAGTTTGTTCATCAAAAATTCGTTTAAGTTTTATAAAATATGAAATAGATAATAAAACAAATTCCAGATTCCAAATTTGGGCTTCCAGATGCACATATTCGGGTGGAAACGCACGTTGTTCAAAATTGGATGGCTCCAGGTACCGTTGTTTTGTCACATTTGGAGAAATATACATACAAACAGATCAAATGATGCAGATTCTTCATTATTTAATTTCTTTAAATATAATACAAGGCGATAACTTTTGGTGGCAACAATTTGACTAGTGATACAGCCGTTTATAGCGATACAACGCAAAATCGCAAAACGAAAACAATATTCCTTCAGGGACAAAGCCCCTTTGGACTAATAATACGTTCAGAAAGGAGGGTAAACGTGGGAAACTAATCTTTAACTTTCTAGTTTCTTATGACTAATTTCAGAGAGAACCGTTTTTTCAAGTATTAGTAAACCTCATATCAGTAATGTACATTATGAATGGGTCAATTTTCGGAACTTTATTCTATCTCAGAACTTGCTGCACTGTTTCTAAACTTAAAATTCTTTTGAGCTTAGAAACTGTTCTAAGTGTTCTAAGGTTTTTTTTAAAAAAGCAAAAATTCAAAGCTTAATTAAACTAGTCTTTTTTAAAAATTTTTGTTCTAATTTATCCTGTTTGATTTCATAAGTACACTCACTCCAGAAGAAGACTAATTTAACTCATGCTAAGTCATAAAAGCATATATAAACACTGAGCTTAAGCTATTTGGTAACTGATTGAATTGGCTTTTATGAAGTAAATGTTTTCTGTGCATAGAACGCTTACATAAATGTGACCCGTCTTATATATGTCTACAACTTTACGGAAATCTGATATCCCACCTAAAAACAGAACCTTCATAAGGGTATCTTGGCAAAAAAATACCAGCACCTCATGAAGATCTAATATGAATTTGAAAAAAGCAAGATAGAAGAGAAACACGTGAAAGTAAAATAAAAAATAACTAAGCAATAACCTTGTGTTTGAGTCAAGGCTGCATCGATTTTGAGGGCAAATAGGTATAGATCCCTCATCTTCTGGAGGAAAGAAATCTACAACCGAGGGCAAGCTATGGCTGTACCCAAAAGGAGTAAAGCGAGTAAGAATGTAGCACCAACTGTTGGTAGAAATAGTACAGAAAACTGAAAAAATTAATTAATAAAATTTTAAAAGCGTTAGGGAGAACTGGATTGGAATTACAGTCATTAACTTGTAGAGACATTAGGTATTTTTTTTTTGAAAGCAGGAGACGTGAGAAATGAGCAATGTCTTCCCCGGAACTCGGTCCGCGGGTCTCTAGAATATGCGCCTAGCGGTGCTGGCCACTACACCACGAAGGCATGCGAAGAAGGCGGGAGAAATACCTTATAAACTAAACAAGGTAAATTTTTGTGAATCTGAAAATCTTCACAAGAAAATCCAATTCCCCAATGGAAGAAGCATTTCTAATAATTTTTGCAGACCCGTAAGTCAAAATTATGATTAAATTTTCAACTATGATTAGCTATTGAAGACTTGTTAATTTCGCCTCTTTGGACATAATATTCGTATTGCTTGATGAGAAATTTTAAACTCTGTTTTAGTTTGGGCGATATATATCTAACCACACTGATAAAATATGCTGTAAATTCCCTCAAAATTTAGAAAAAATGGCATCCCTAAGAATCGAATCATGGAGTTTATTGATCGGCAAGAAAATAACTTGAAAATTGAACTTCAGAAGAATCCATGAAATTTTGTAACTGATAGAACGATGAAATGTAAGTACGGCAATGTACTTACATTTTATTTCTAATAACAGATGTCTTCTTCGTTGGCAAGGTGGACAGTTTTTAAAGGCTTTATCAGTAAACAAGTGAGAAAATCCTCGGTTAATAGGAAAGCATCCCAAATAATTAAGTTCATTAGCAAACAAAGGTTCTGAGGAACAAACTTTGAAAGCCTGAGATACATAATAGTAAAAGAAAGCTGGTTTGTGCTTAATCAGGTGACGTAATTTGAGACGTAATTATTTAAGATCAGTTGACATTGACCGAGGATTTTCTCACTTGTTCATTGCTAAAGCCTTTAAAAACTTTCACCTTGTCATCAAAGAAGACAGTTCGCTGTTAGAAATAGCATTAGTAACCTTATCGTGCTTCATTTCACCCTTCCGTCAGTTACAAAATTGCACCGATTCTCCACAAGTTCAGTTTTCAAGTCATTTTCTTATCTATCAATAAAAATCCACAATTAGATTCTTAATAATTCTATTTCTGACATTAATTCTTGGGGAATTTATAGCATATCTTGTCAGTGTCGTTTGAGATGTATCAGACAAATTCCACTAGCGAATTAAACTTTCTTGAAGCTTTTTGTGTTCACAAAGATTTATCTTTCTTCGTTAATGACTTTAAGCGCAATCCAGTCCTTCTTAACGTCTTTAAAATTCTATTAACTAAATTTTTCAATTTTCGTTACTTATTTTGCCAACAAATAGCGCTACCCTCCTGTTCACTTTACTGCCAGTAAGCTAAAAATAGGACCATTACACCTGCTGCTTTGTACTTCCGCAAATGTCTTTGCTCCTGATGAAGAGCGACCTGTTTGCCCACGAAATCGATTGGGATTGTCTAAATCTACCACTAATACAACGTTGTTTCTTTGCTAATTTTAAATATTACAAGGTCTATAACAGTATTAATTATGGTGGTAGATGTCAATTACACTTTATGCTGATTCAGGTAACTGGGGGCATATCAGTGAAATATGAATCAACAACATTAGGCAAAGCTTTGGTTAGCGGAACCTTCTTTCATTGCCAAATTTAGCACCATTAAATAGTGAGCTTTACCTTTGTAGTTGTTGGAGATGAGGCTTTTCCAGTGATAAAAAATATTTTACACCCTTATGCTGGCAAATTTCTCTTGAATGAAAAATTTTGAATTATAATCTCTCTTGAACAAAGAATGCATTGAAAGTGCATTTGGCATACTGGCTTCTAGGAGGTCAGTACTTCTTACTGAAATTACCTTGAACCCAGAGCATGCTAATAAAGTAATTTTAGTACGTTGTTAGATGCACAATTATTTAATGAAAAACGAGATGGGAAAGGCAGCTAAAACGTTTTGTCTTTTGAATTTTGATGCTTTTCAGTTCTTTCATATGTCACCTTTAGAAACGGAGAAGAGAGAACTTTGGTGGCAACCTCTTGTCAGTCAAGGGACGAATAATTCAACTCAGGTTGCATCTGCAGTTCAAGATAACTTTTACGAATATTTCTCTGCAGAAAGAGTTGTTCCATGGCAAGAAAGTAAAACATTACCTATGTAATTTGTTTTAAATAATTTCAAATTTCGGAATTTGGAGCTTGTCGGAATAATGGATCGTGCTGCGAAGAGTTTTTAGCTCTGCATTTCAAGTGTCTCTATGTTAAAAGGCATCAATCTGAGAAGAGGGGTTCTTTCTTGTTAGCAATTTGCATGTGATCTTGCTCGCAGCGTCCTATCATTTTTGCGATGTGCAACTTCAAAGAACAAACATTTGTCTTTTTTTTTAGAGCTGAGCCTATTGTTATGCTTATCCGAACGTTTAAAGACGATGCTGTGGCGTCAGCTTTAAAGATGAAGTGTCAAATGATTACTGCTACGACTTGAAATCAATTGATGAGTACAGGTGAGGAAAACATTGAGAAACATTGAAAAACATTTTCTGACTGTGAAGCCAGTACAGCAGTTTTAATTACTCACGATATAGAAAAGGCATGGAATAGTTATTGTTTATATTAGCAGTTCAAGTTACAACGGGCTTTTAACATAATGAAGTACTGAAATTAATGGCTCAATTATGTCCATTGCTGATTCGGGAAAGAGAATTTGCATACCTTTGCGAACAATAGCCAAATATGGGAAAAGAAAATGGTAAGTAAACAAAAATTACATCTGTCCTGAGCTTATTGGTCAAAATGTGTTGAACTTACCTACAGCATGAAATTGAGAGATGGTCCGCACCTCTTTGAAGATGTATCACCATACGAGCCAAACGGCTAAAGAGAATTTAGAAATCCTTAAATTTTGAAATTATTATTAAACCAAAATAACAATATTATAGGGAAGTTAAACAAATAATTCCATTACAGTTGGAAAACTTATATAGATGAATTACGATAATTTGACGAGGAGTAAATTGACATATAATCAGTATGAAGCATATAGATTAGCTTCATTATCATATATTTCATAATATCAAGTATTATTAGACGTCCTGTATCATTTGTTCAGTAAAGTGCTAAATGTTTCGATAGAAATGTCCTTTTTGAGAAAACATTTTGAAATTGATGAGATCCTTACATTGTTTTAATGTGTTCGCTGTATGTGTTAATGTGCCTGCTGTTGGTAGTCCACAAATACATTTTGCGTTGATTAATTTGTACATACTCAGGTAAGACGGGAAGGTTTCGTGTCTTGTATAAACTTGCGTCAGGAAGAAAGCTGAACACAGTCTAGCTGTGTTGACTCTAGGAAGTAGACTATAATTATAGCGACTAATTTCAAGAAAAAATTTAGATACCTACATTTCTCCATTAAAATTTCCTTCCATACTTGCATATTTATTATAGCATTTCCTATATTTACTTTTCTTGATTGGTGTGCTAGAAAAAAAAATAATATTTGTGTATATCATCCACCATGTCTTGAATAAAAAGGAAGGTTTAAAGTTGCAAGCATACATAATCAGTATCATATTGGAGCATTTATTTAAGAAGAAAACACACGGCATGAATAGCATAATTAAATAAAAAATAAATTAATAATTATACTAAAGAAATAAGTAATCTGTAAATAGATCATAAAGTCAAGACCTTAACTGAAATAACACATAAATAAATTAGAAAATCAAAACATTTCATTAAATTTACGTTACAAATTTCGAGGAAAAAAATTCAGTCCAAGCAGACGCTCGCGGTAGATCCCAGTCTATATAACCCTCGTGTGCTAACATGACAGTAATGAGACAATTCAAACCAAACCATATGCAAATTCCCAGTGAGATGCATCAGCATAATTAGCTCTCAGTAGGTTCTGTAGACAGCCAATCATTAGGCGCCTCAGATATGATGACGCAAGGGGGAATGGATGCGAAGTATGAAGATTGTATGAACAGCGGTTTCCAAAACGTCGCATTCTGCCATCCTACCATCGACACTGTTGATCAACAACTGCGAGAAACCGGTTTATTTGCCATCTCAAACAGCAATGCAGGACATTTGCATAATGTAGAAACGACAGAAAGGGAAAAGCGAGTCTTGACGAGAACTGCAGCAGCTCTTTCCACAAGTATGCGAATGGTAGCATCCGAAATTGATATTTCTCAGAAAGCGGTGTGGCATATTTTACATGACGAACGTACGCACCCCTACCAAGTGCAAAAGATGGAACGTTTACACCAAGACGATTATCCCCGCTGGGCAGATGTTGTGCAGTGGATGCTTGGAATGAGGAATAATGATCCATGATTTCCTGCATTAGTATTATTTAGTGATGAGGCAACATTCAGCAGAGAAGGCATTTTCAATTTGCACAATTAACACATTTGGCTTCGCAGCAGTTCACATTGTTCTACCCTTTATAAAAGGTATTAGAGAGATTTTCTGTGAACATCTGGGCAGATATTCTTGGTGATTACATGGTAGGCCTTTACGTCTTCTCAGACCGTTTGACCGGCGCAACATAACGTATCTTCTTGGAACAAGTGCTTCCCAGTTTATTTCAGGCAGTTCTGCTCCCCATCCAGATGGACATGTGGTTTATAGATGATGGAACTCCAGAACAGTACCTGCATGAGCAACAGGGAACAGAACTGAAAGACTTGAAATTGATGTTCTACAAAACAAAACATTATGTGCAGTAGTAAACGCCCCGTTGTATGTAAGGAGAACGCAAATTACCTCAGATCAGGATATTCAATTAATTCATAGTCAAATTAGGATCTCAGCACACAACGCTTTTGGAAATATGTAAAAATCGACTTTCTGTTAAAATTTGAAAAAACAAAATTCTGTTATGCCACAGCCATAACAGAAATCATAAACTATGATCTAAAGATAGAAAGTGTAGGAAAACGACCACATTCAATCCACCATAATGCATTATGGTGGTAATGTAAATAAGTAAATATTTATTTTTGAATTCTTACTTTATTTGTGTATATAACATATTTGTGAAAGCAGGTTCAAAGACTTTGATTTTCCCTAAGAAAGCAGAGTAGTACTTTTCCAATTTCGTACTGTATTTTACACTACTTAATTGTGTTTTAAGTATATTTAGTGTATCATCTGATAAAACGGACAATGGACTTTGACTTTACCTATCCAAGTAAGTTAATTAGATTTTCCATTACTCAAATGTATTTTTAGTGTAATATTCAATGTCTCGAACATTATCTACCATGAGATAAAAACCATACCCAATCATTAACTACCACAACAGGCTCAGGATTGGACAACAAAATCACGTGATTTCATAAAAATTTTATTTCTGAACTTGTAAAGTAAAGCATCAAATTAAAACACTTGAAATCAATTCTAATTTCATCGCAGAATATTCTTACATCTATTTTGATATAAAAACAAAAATAAGTTTTGAACAAAACAGACTTTGACAACAGCACAGAACAATCCGCGATGTCAAGATATGAGAACTGAAACATTCGACCCACAATCTTGTCTGTTAAAAGCAAAAGAATAAAAGCTATCCCATCCGTTAAAAAAAAAATGCGAAATACGTCAAGTGCTTCACAAATCCAAGGGTAGTTAGGCTTGAAACCTCTTAGTACTGGTAGATAATATAGACATAGACTATTTGGAGAAAAAATCAGTTGTATTTCGCCAAGAATCAAACCACAGGTCTTCGAGCTGTTATCTGGTATACTAACTACTATTCCATAAAAGCACGCAGGGGAGGAATGCTGAAATTTTGCGTCACTTCTGGGAAATTCTGCTAGTGGGGGCGAAGAATAAAATTTGTTTAGTTAAATTTAGATGCTGACCGACCATAGTTTTGGAAAGTTCCATTGTAGAATTTCTGTAGGCTTCTTGAAGCAGGAAAAGCTAAAAATCATAGCATTCTCTCCGAAAACTGAACCATGGACTTTCCAGTTGCTAGTTGGCTATGCTAATTACTAAATCACAACAAAGCATATTTTCTTACATATTAAAATGGTAATGCACTAATGGATGAAAATATCTTTTCAATAAAATCCAGCTTCTCAAATGAAGAATCTTACCGTTATGGAACGTAATGTTTACAAAAATGTTTTCTCTTGTCTCTAGTACAGCATTTGTTTTGAGGAAATTAATGCCGACCCTAAAGCTTTAACTTCATTTACCAACCTTATTTGACACCTCATTTGCCACCCTTACTTTCATACGATTTACATATAAGCTGCATACCTGAGATCCACAGCTTGAATTATCATCTACATGAAAACAAAATATAATATTTTCATCAACATGCACTGGGTAGCTGCTTCGTAAATTAGCTTAAACATATATATCTTTAAAGGTTTATAAACAAACCGGCATCTGATATTATTTTTCTCTTGCATCAAAATAAAGTAGTATGTTTCGCTGACAATTTGGTGGCATGATAGCGTTTTCAATTTTACTGCATTTCTTTGAAATTTGACAAAACATTATGAGAAAAAAATTAATTTTTACCGTCTCTTATAGAATATTAGCCAACTATCTAACCTGGAAGTTCGTAGTCTATCATCTAGGCTTTCTCGGAAAGCCTTTTAGACAAATACTGGAGAATCACTCAAATCTAAGGTCGCGACAAGCACGGCAACTAGGAATGGATTCTGATCGCTGGTTTCCCCGATGGCGACAGTGTGTTATTTATATCAAAGACTTAATGCCTATTGCTATTTTACCAGAATACCTTGAACTTATGAAGTTAGAGGGTAGAGAAAAAGAGGTAAGCTTGAGTATTATTTTACTCTTACACAAAGTTTCCTAATGATACCTTCATTTTTTTAAAACAATTACTGTGTGGCAATTAGGCTCGTTACATTAGGCTCGTGTGCAAAATTAAGCGAATTATATCTATTTTTACGAAATATATTTAAAGTACGTAGCAATTGTGCCAATATTCATAGTCGAGTATGTAAGTGTACACATGCGTGCCTGCGGATCGGCGATTTGTCTGCTCGTAATCCTTCTTAACATTCGCCGTGTTTCTCGCAAGAGTGGGGTAAATTTTCTGAGGCATCAGATAAAACGAGTAGCTACGAACATAGTAAGATTGAGATTTGTCGATAGATTGGAGACAGGCTAGTCACAAGCTCAGGATGGCTACAGAGCTTAATGTAACGTTCCATGCTGTCTACAATTTGGAGAAACTGTTTCAGGATACTGGATGCATATTGAGAACACCTGCACAAGGTCGAACAAGATGTATAATGACGAATGATGATCTTTATTTGGCACTTTCAGCGCGGCTACACAGGACTGCTACAGCATCACATTTCTCACGTGAGCTGTATTCTGCCACTGGAATCCGAGTTTCAAGGTTTAGAGTTGCTCGAAGGCTTCTTGAGATAAGGTCAAAAGGTTCGCTATTTGCATCCTGCTCACTACAACTCACAAGAGAGCAGTTTAGCATGGTGCGGATGGTATGCGCTTTGGAACCGAACTTCATTCTAGCACTTTGCCTTTTACAGATGAGTCGATATTCAACCTGGACACTAATTCTTGACATACCTGTATCTGGAGACAGCATAGAACACGATGCCATGCCTCTCTCTCAGAGAAAATTATCATTACGGTGCTGAATGTCTAGTGGTTTGGGCAGGCATTATGTTGGGAGATCGGACACTCCTGCATGCGTTTGACAAGGCTTCCCGGGTTAATGGACGACAACGCTTGTCCACATAGGGCTCAGGTGGTCGGCGATTACCTGGAAAGTGAAACTATTCGCCACAAGAATTGTCCAGACAGATCTCCTGACCTTAACCGTATAAGAGCACGACTGGGATACTCTTGGGAGGGTAATTTCATGTTGGCATCCCTCTGATAACCATCCCGCAATTGAAAACAACCTTTCTGCAGGAGTGGAGTCTACTGACGCAGGGACTTCCGAACTGCTTCTTGTCCAATGTGCCGTCACACTGCGTGACCTGTCTGACTGTGAAAAGCCGTGCTCCATATTAGACTTAATTTGATATTCCAACATGGATTGTGGATATCCGTGCATTAGGAATTTACTCATAAGCACGCCTTAAAAACACTCTTGAAATGTACACAGCAGCAAAAAAAAAAAGCGGGGGACACTTCTCCCGTTCTACTGGGCCGATTGAAGAAATTCAACTTGCGTTTTTCATGTCCCGAAAGCGCGACATAGAACATATATTAGATTTATATATAGCGTCATTCTAGCATATATATTTTGACACAAAATCGGTCTTTTTCTGAAATGACGTGTCAATTCTTTTCCCATATTTCGATTCTTATGCTAACCTGCGAGGTTAAGAAATCGCGAGAGTAGTTTTTAAAAATTAGCTCCTCAGTGTTAATTGAATTTGATACATATATATTGATATCTCCCTTTTTATTAAATTTACTTGATTCCTTCTTCCAGAATTCGAAATTTGAGCTTAATCTAAATATAATTCCCATTTTTTCTATGATTTATTTTTAAAATTTACGTTTTAAAATAATTTTAATAAAATTTTCGAAAACGTTTTTGTATTATAAATTATAAAACTTTTTACATCATCTTAAAGTAGATGTATTTGCAGAAAATTAGAGTTTTTTATTCTAAATTTCCTAAGATATACTTGTTGTGTCGATAATTTTAAGTGCGTTTATGTCATTTAAGTAATCAATATTTAAGTATTTTTATTTGTATTTGATTTTAAATTTGAAAGTGTGAAGAGCGTATTGCATTATATATATTTGTAAAGAGTGTATTTAAAATCTTTAGGCAATTATTTTTCTTCGACGGTTCAGTTTTGTAACTAAGAAAGGGAGCGTCTTTGAACGCAAATGACATCTGTGAAAATAGCTTTTAAGTTAAGGACAGTATAGTGTCGCATGTCTTCGCTGGGGTTTTTTTTTTGTTATTGGGCAGTAAAGGAAGTCGTAAATTGGCTTTCTCGTTTTCACTTGCACTCTCGTTTTGTGATTGTTGCAATACTTATATAAATCAGTACTTTCGGAAGAAAGAAGCGGCTGTAAAATTTGATCTTGAAAGGGCAGTTTTGTTATACTGCTTAGATGTTTTTCCGCTTGTTAGCAGGGGATCAAAATTTTAGTCTCACGCGTAGGGTGACTCACTTGCAGCTGGTCAACTGTCAGCTGTGGACAATAACTCTGTTTTGATTCTTTTGAGGGGGTGAAGTTGTTCAATTAAACAATAAAGAAAATCTCGGGTTGGTGAAATTAAATTTTATGTGTAACTTTTGGACTTCTAATTGTGAGTCGGTGAAGAAACCGAGTTTTTTTCGGAATTTGTAAGGGTGTTGAAGAGAGACAAAATCGTGATTTTGAGTGGTGTAGTTAGCTTAAAGAGATCGTGGAGCGTTTGCCCCGTTGTGAGTTGCCCTGCTGCGGGCGGCATGCGCCTGTGATTTGGTCAGCTTTTGTCTCGGCCTTTGACTGATGAGAATTTTCGGTGCGTGAAGACAAGAGCTCTACACAAAAATATAGCATGGATTCTTCTTCATTATCTTTCTCTGAGAACTATAAATAGTCATTCTTGAAGTGTTCCTGATAAAAGGGTTGGTTCTTGGTATTCAGCTCGCTCCAGCAGTTCAAGATTTTAGAAGTTCCCAGAGAAAGATAATGAAGAAGAAGCGACGCTATACTTTCGTGTAGAATTCTTGTCTTCACGTAACGAAAATTCTCATCAGTTAAAGGCCGAGAGAAACGCTGCCCAAATCACAGGCGCGAGCGCCCGCAGCAGGGCAGGCCCACAACGGGGCCCCACGATCTCTTTAAACTAACTTCCCCGCTCCAAATCACAATTCTGTCACCCCCTCAAACAAATCAAAACAGAGTCATTGTCCACAGTTGACGGTTGACCAGCTGCAAGTGAGTCACCCTGCGCGTGAGACGTAAAAATTCGACCCCCCTGCTAACAAGCGGAAAAAAATCTAAGCAGAGTAACAAAACTGCCCTTTCAAGATCAAATTTTACAGCCGCTCCTTTCTTCCGAAGGAACTGATTTATATAAGTATTTCAACAGTCACAAAACGAGAGTGAAAACGAGAAAGCCAATTTACGACTTCCTTTACTGCCCAATAACAAAAAAAACCCCAGCGAAGCCATGTGACACTATACTGTCCTTAACTTAAAGCTATTTCCACAGATGTCATTTCCGTTCAAAGACGCTCCCTTTCTTAGTTACAAAACTGAACCGTCGAAGAAAAATAATTGCCTAAAGATTTTAAATACACTCTTTACAAACATATATAATACAATACGTTCTTCACACTTTCAAATTTAAAATCAAATACAAATAAAAATACTTAAATATTGATTACTTAAATGACATAAACGCACTTAAAATTCGCGACACAACATATGTGAATTTACGCATTGGCGTGTTTTGAAATTTGGCATATTCGTTACAGATGATAATAACGCCAAATGGTGTACGTAATTTGTTAAAATTATTTGAGAGTAATGAACGTGGCGTTTTTTCTGCTCGTATACAATAAAAAAAGAGGAAAGGAAAATAGGTTGCTCTAAATTAAGAAGTTCGTCGAGTGAATAATTCTTGGTGTAAACTTAAAAAATTGCGTGAAGATAAATGTTTAAATTTCTCCGTAAATTTCGCACCAAATTTTACAAAATTTAATATTTATGCAAATTTAGTGTCATAGAATCGAAATTTGGGAAAAAAATTGGCATATCATTCCAGAAAAAACAATGCTATATATAAATCTAATTTATACCCAAGTCTCGCTTTCGAGCCATGAAAAACGCAATTTGAATTCGTCAATCGGCGCAGTAAAACGGGAGGTACAGAACTGTCCCCCCTTTTTTTCGCGCAGTATACATCTCTTTCTGTGGTATAAATATACATTGACGCCAAATTTCATGAAAATCTATTTACTAGTTTTTCAGAAATTCGACATAATGTGCAAATACTCATAAATTTTTACACGAGTATAGTTATCGATTATTTACAAACTGACTATAATAATATTCTGAAGAGCTTTATAAATGTTTCAATTCTTATGGTATAAAGAATGTTACATCTTGAAAGCAAATTTGAAAATTGAAAACTTCATGTTATATTCTTATACTTAGAGAAACGTTTACCATTAAAAACCTTATATATTTAAAAGTTTAGAAATAAATAAATAAAATACAAAAAAACTTAAAGATGATTTTTTTTCTTAAGTAAAAATAGATAATTTATAATAATAAATCCTTAGTAAGAAACAGAACTAAACTCAAAAATAATTTCAATTTTGAAAACTCCTATTTGTTTACCTATTTCTGTTTTGGATATAAAATAGTATAAATATAAAATATCAAAATATTAAGAATGCATATTGCAATTTTATTAAATTTTTAGAAAATTGCAATCTGATTATTGGTCATAATGCAGCTTATTATTTTAAATATTTTTACGTAAACTACTGCTTCAGGCCAATTAGTTTAGGAATTATTCTTCAGACATTTAAGATACACAACATAAAATCGTATATTTAAAACGAGAAACATCGAAGTGTTAGAAATGTGTGTTACAATTTAAAAAAAATAATTCAGAAAAATTTGCAGAGTGGTTTGTGATTAAAGTCTGGGTAACATCTGAAACAACATCAAAGGTAAATGGTCACGGAAGACCCTGAAGAATGACCTTCAATTGCTTATTTTAAAATAGCAGATTATAGCGGCAGTCTTACGCCGATGTCAATTCTGTGTCCTGTCGATTTTACGCTCTATCGATTCTGCGAAATGCAAACCTTCTACAATATGCCGTTGCCGATTCTATGCTGATGTCATCCTTTGCAGGTATACACTAAAAATAATAATTTGATCAAATTCATTCTCTCTTAATTATTTGCAAATGCTTAACTGCTAATTATAAACCTTGTTTACACTATGCCAATGTCGATCGTATGCAGGTGTCCATCCTACGTCATATCGATGATGTGCCTATGTCAGCAGCTGCCTGTGACAATAAATGTGCATTATTCTTCTTATTCAAAATTGCATAATTATGAGAACTTCTGTCTCCGTTTCTGTAACTGCTGTCGAAGCTGCAATGAGTTGTCATATGCAGTTTCTGTCTTATTAATGCCTCTGTATTGCTTTATGACAGAATACTATGCCAGTATCATCCTTATACCATAGCTTACATTCTTTTTACCTCTGCTGTTAAAATCCACTTTCTATAATTAATTTCTTCTGGTAAAAGTTTTGTTTCACATTGCAATTTTTTTTTATAATTTGGATTATAAACAATGTGAGAAGAAAAAATGTTTTGTTTGGGGGTTTGGAAATGATTTATTAAATTGCTTTAAATACAGTGCCCTCAATTTAAAAGCACTTTCTTTTTCTATATTTAAAAACATTTCTAGATATAAATGCAAAAGATCGTAAATAAATTTCTTACACTGTGTACTAGTTTTAAATAAATAACGATACAATGATTAACTGTCTCAATCCAGTCCTTGGAGAAGGTGCAGTTGTGGAATAAAATGCTAGAAACTGTCCCAATTACATCTTTTATAAGTAATAAGAAAATGTAATAAATACCATATATAAAAAAAGAAAGAAAGTGTAATAACACATATGCCTATAAATCCAGAGAAATCTGATGGCTTTTGTAAAACTGCAGTTCTACTCACTGTCGGTAATTTTTTTAATCAGATTTTAGGAGGTCAGTTGAAATTTAGATTAGATTATGTGTTCCATGGCATTTAATCGTATTAGAGTTGCAAAAATGGTAAAGTGACAAGTATTGGCTTAAAGTTTCGGAAGTATTTTATCTAATTGATAATCGCATTTAACTCGCTTAAAGGAAAAGTGACAAGTATTGTCTTAAATTTTTGGAAGTAATTTATCTAATTGTAATCATATTTAACTTGTTTAATGAAAAGTGACAAGTATTGTCTTAAATTTTTGGAACTGTTTTATCTAATTGTAATCATAGTTGACTCACTTAATGGAAAAGTCAGAAGTACTGTCTTAAATTTTTGGAAGTATTTTATCTAATTGTAATCATATTTAACGCGCCTAGTGGAAAAGTGACAAGTAGTGTCTTAAATGTTTGAACGTATTTTATAGATAAATACAATTGGAATTGTGGTTATATATAACTCGCTTAGTGGAAATGTGATAAGTATTGTCTTAAATTTTTGGAAGTATTTTATGTAATTGGTAATCGTATTTAACTCGGGTCATGTTTCCTGTATTTTCAGATGCATTACATTGCTTCATTGATCAAGAATGAGTTTAGAGTGATATTGAGGGATACGAGAGATCTTTTTCAAATTGATCAGTTGAAGAGTAATCATAAGGTAAATGATTTTTACTATTATTAAAACTTATGAATAGCAAAAAACATACTTTGACTTGAAATTACCTTTTGGCTCAAATTCATTAAATCGCTTCTATTTATTCACTTTTTGACAGCGGTGGAATAACTGTTCGGAAATTATTTTTTACTTCCGAATACCTTGTATACTATGAGCTATTTTAAACTGACCACATTTTAATTCTGAAAAACACTTTCCAGTAATTATCAGTTGCATAATCAGCTTGTGTTTAGTTTTGGATACTGTAAAACCAATAACTTATTATAACTCAACAAAACTCGATAGGAACAATAACTGTAAAAATAGTGATTTCAAATAACTGCTGTTTTTGAATATATCGCAGACCATCGCTAATAAGGTTCTGAAACAAGAATAAAATTATGCGTTTTAGGATTGGACACTCTCAAATCGATACTTTTATTACAGCTCAAAAAATTTCTGCAGAAATGATGGCAATGGCTTAATTAACAATGGCCTCGCCTGAAACAAATTCCGAACAACTGCGTCGTCTTTTTTTAATATAACGCAGGCCATTACTAATAATCATCTGAAACAAGAACAAAATTACCAATGTCCTCATTTATTGTACTGCAATAAATGTGATTAAAAAAGATATTGTGATAAGGATTGACAGACTATACCAATTTCGGATAGCTCTGTAGGCTCGCTGGAAGAGGCTGTTGTTCTGTACAGACTTTATAGGCTCTCTCTTTCTCACGATGAGGTCACAGGTTATCACGGATAATTTTCTGGTGCAAGAGCAAAATTATTAATAAGCTGGTTTTATTGCATCTCAACTGCACATTGCCAGTTAAGGTCAGTAGCAGGTAGTGATTTCAGACAGTTCCATTATTTTCGAATTCGCCAGAAGCTTTTTAAGGAATTCAACTAGATTCATGCTTGAACAGCTTACATTTTCAGGTCTTAACTTTGCATTGGCTTCATTCAATTTCTGAAGCACCTTCCTAATATTTCTAGTATTTTCTAATATGATCTTCGAAACGTTTTTTTTTACGGTGATGTCATCCAGGCATATTAGAAAAGCTTTCTTTCCAGCAAGGTCTCCATGAGACGTTCGATAGTTGCTGGCGCACTTAAAAGTCTGAACTTTTCACCTTGAATTACCAGTCATTGTCCTATAGTAAATGGCGTATTTTCTCTGTCATCGTTTTTCTCTTATAGCTGGAAAACTAAGCATTTTTCGAAGATGAGTACTCTATACAAAACTAATGTTGACGAAATTTCCCACGAAGTGCATAATTAATTTAATGTTCGGACAATCCGCAATTGCTCTAGTGCGCGTTAAAAAAGGCCACTATTTAGCTCTCCGTGAAAAACGGCCATCTATCTGTGCTTTACTGCTCTAATATTAACGTCATATGTCTGAAACTAATTATTGTATGAATGCCTAGTATGCGTAGGTCACATTAGTGAATTAACGAACGTCATGAGGTACGTGGTCGGCGGACCCACTAGTTTATGGGAAACAGTGCTACTACACGGCTTGATACATCTGGAAATGCTAAAGGAAATTTGAACGTTTTGAGTGAAATGATGGTGCACTAGGCTAATTTTGTATTCTAAGTTGTTGATAGTCAATGAGATACCATGTCAGGGAGCATTTGTCACAAGCCACAATTTTAATCGATATAAAATATAAATCTAGATGTCTCTATAGTTTCTAACATTTCCGGGGATTATCTTCATATGCAAAAGAATAGAATTTCAGATAACTATTACTTTCAAAAGCAGTCCATTTGAGCATTGGAAGACCTATAAAAAAGATGTAGAAGATAGAATGTACTGGAATGAATTCATCTATAAAATAATACTTGTATGAGGATCAGTATTGTTTCCTCGTTTTTCTTCCGCATGGATCCAGCTGGTCATCTCGAGGTTTGATGTACCGTATTTTAGGTTGCCCTGTTTTATGGGTCTTTTGTTGATGGAGACAGAAGTTTCCGGCTCGCACATTAGAAGGCCCTGGATCTCCTTCTTGGAGGACGGGTGTTCCTCTACTGAAAAAAAAGACGAAAAGAAATATAATTTTCATGCTGAAAATTTGATATATGAAGGTATAATTCATTAATTTCAGTGTAAAATGTTATATTAGTAAGTATTAGGGACAACTACCTTCTGTCTTCACAGGTGCTTCATTCGTTGGTGGTGATACAGCTTGGTTGTCGATATCGTTCTCTTTCATGATAATGAAGTCGGTGTCTGAACACCTTCCTTCGTGCTTCAAACAGATTTTGGATCAGAATATACCAAGTCTTTTGCACCCACAATTTCTTCTACAACCCTTCTTGCTTCTGCGTACGATGAACCTAAGAAGATTTCTGGGTTGGGCGCTAGAGGATGGCTACGAGAACCAAGTTGCCTTATGGCTATTTTGCAACTTCACTGTTCTGTTTCTTCGAGTAATCTGATGAAACCTCCCCATTACGCACAAAGCAGTGAGACTTGAATTTGAAGTAAGGTATTTATGAAGGTGCATTAGTACTCTCTTCCTATTAACAAAAGCAGCAATCAATGTTTCGTTAGTGTACTGCTTTCTGCATTTTTCGTGTGCCTCAACTTGAGTACACCTTTTAAACAAAACTACGTTTTCAGTATCTTGCTTTTTAGTTGATTCAGTGAAAACTTCTTGCTTCAGTTCTGTTCAAACCCTTTGGCTTCACTACAGCATCTGTGTTACATATTCCAACAATCCATCACATATACTATACCTCCGATACATTATGCGCGCGTAATAACTGAAAGAGACTCGTAATATTTAAATACCTACGAATGATTGGTTACAAGACTAAAGAAGGTTTAGAAGGTTAAAGGAGTTGGGTGGAAAAAGTTTACCTAGACCCATGATCCATAACAAACAGATGGCTCCGCGGCGTCATGCAGAATCGAAGTTAAAAAGTTATCGAGATAATCAACTTACACATTTACAGTAACGAGGTTTTTACTTTTCTCGCGGAATGTCAAAACGTTGACTTTAATCAGAGCGTTCTAGCAGCATTGATGGTTATCCGAACATTAAATTTAATATATGCTTTTTGTAAGAAATTTTGTATAGATGGTCATCTTCGAAAACATGCTTAGGTTTCAAGTTATAAATGAAAAAACCTGGCAAAATTTTGTTGTTCTTTTTGATTTTTTTTTGTGACGCCGGCCTAAAATTCAGATTCAGTCCCCAAAAAGCATATAAAACATGTGACAAGAAAAAATTCTATAACATTTTTCAGAAAGCACCCTTTTTGAACCTTCAATGATTGGACTAATCTGTATTTACTTTCTCCCCACCCCCAGGTTCATAAACTTGAAATCTCCCTGGCATATCCTTATTTATCCATGTATTTATTTATTTATTTATTTTTCAGATTGATAAACTTGAAATCCTCCTGGCATATCCTCAAAAAGATGAAAAATTCTTCAACAAATATTATTCAAATGTAAGAAAACCTTTTCACATTTATTTTCTGAATTTGGGAAAGTAATAAATTTTTAAACGTTTTATATTTACTTCTGAAATAACGTCTGAATTCAAAATAAAAAAAACAGGCAAAGTTTCATTCGAATAAAAATAATTGCCATCTCTTTTTATTCCTCAGGCTAGCATAAAATACAATTTAAATTTAGGGCATGGAAATAATAATAAGAAGAGAAACAAATAAATCAAGTAATTTCGTAAAATAATATAATTGTCAATGATTTAATTTCTTACAGGTGCGATGCTTTAAGTAACACTTTCTGAAAATCCTCCTATGAAAAATAGCGTCATTATGTACAAAACATATTGAGACAAAAGTTAAGATAAGTTATATTAAGTTAACATAAGTTAATGGATTTCAAGTTGAAACAGTTTCAAAAAAAGTATTTACAGGGTTATTAGAGAACATTTGGTCCTAAACGTTTCACTTAAAATGCTTACATACATTATTTTATAATAATTTGTTTTTATTTTCCTCCGGAGATTGCGCAAGATATCTTTTCTCCTACATATTTAGTCATTAAACCAGTGCGCTGCGCTAGTGTAAAATAATTTTTAACTTAAGAAGACAGAAAATTATTATTCCTTTTTCGAGATACACTACTTGACATTGAAAATGCAACACTAAAAAGGAGTGGTCTGAAAATTATGAAAAATTCAGGGTAGACGCACGTCACCGAGTTATGCGAATAATGTGCAATGCGCAGCTCTCCAGCGTACGCTGAAGAAGATACAACGGAAGGAATCTTCAGAATGTTAAATTTTCGTGCCGTTATTTTTGATAGGAAAATCCTCGTAGAAAATTTGTTCTTGTCTCAGAGGACGCATGTAATAGCAGAGAGTGCCAGCCCGTCGTCATCGGAGGCAGTTCCAGCAGACAGGCGATTTTACTAAGGTCATGGTGATCGGACTGAGAACGGCAGGTTGACCCACACGGCAAATCTGAGCTGACACACACCTGGATGCATCCACAGTGCATCGGCTGTGGCAACGATGGATGGAACAAGGAAATGTGGCAAATTCGAAGGGTGCTGGGGCAGCCAGAGTGATGTAAGCACGCGTGGATCGACGCATCCGTCTATAAGCGGTAGCGCACGCGAAAGCCACTTCATCCTCCATTCTGCAGCACGTTCAAGACACCCTGGATGTTCCCATAACAACCACAATTTGCCGTCGATTGTCGGCTAGTGGCTTGCATTCGTGGCATCCGTTAAGAAGACTGTCATTGATCCCGCATCATACACGCCAATGTTTGCAATGGTGCCAGTTTCGAGCGATGTGGACCACGGAATGGCACAAGATCGTGCTCTTAGATGAGTCACGCTTCTCCTCTTCCAATGATAATCACCAAGTACGAGTGTAGGGTCGATGCGGAGGCAGGTCCAATCCGGCAGCAACTGTAGAACTTCCCACTGCGCGACGCCGTGGCATCGTGGTTTGGGGCGCAACTGCGTACGATTCCATGTCACCTCTAGTTCATATTCAGGGCACTATGACGGTCCAACGATACGTGGACGATGTGCGGGGGGGGGCCGGTAACACTCCCTTACCTGCAGGGAGTGTCTAATGCCCTTTAACAGTAGAATAACGCCCTGCTACACACTGCTCGCATCCTCCAACGAACTCTGCAAGGTGTACAGATACTTCCCTGGCTACCATTCTTTCCTGATATCTCACCAATCGAACATATTTGGGATATGAGTGCCATAGGCCCTGCCATTGCCGTATTCAGAAGACGAACTGTGGCAAATGGTTGGCAGGGAATGGAGAGACATTCCTCAAGACGCAATCCGCAGTCTCTGTAGCTAGAAGTGTTGCTTTGTGTATCGCCGTCCAATGGGGTCTTATAACCTACTGAGCCTACTCTCTTCTCGTTTTGTGTTACGCATGTCTTTTCGAAAAAAAAAATCATTTATTGTTCGTTGCTGTCTCTCTCTGTTTGCCGAGTTTCACCATGTTCTGGCCATTCCTTCTTGGTGTTGCATTTTAAATGTCGGATAGTGTATGCTCGATTTTTATATAGTAGATGAATATAGTTTAACTTTATCCCTTTCGTGACATAAATTATTTCTTCATGATGAGAGAAAATGCTCTTATTGTTAAAATTTCAGAAAAAGAAACGGGTACAGATGCATGTCCACTGGTGTGAAGAAAAAACATTTATAAAGAGTTTTGTAAATTATGAATGATGGGCAGTTTATGTAAACGTGTTAATGAATATAAATTTAACAGGCGATGACATTTTAATCTTGTAATCATTACAAAATTGTTGAATATTATAATATTAAATGGGAAACTTTCATTATTAACACTCATTGGTATTTGATTTTCCAACTGACGTTTAAGAAAATCATTTAACCTCGGAGCTTCGGTTCGACTCTATACTAACATTTTTAAAGTAAATTGCTTTGTAACGTCAGATTTGTAAGCGTAGCATCTGCATCAATGTATATCCGTAACAGCGATTCGGTAGATAACTTTATGTTTGAAACATACCTTTAACGATTTTATCTCTTTAGAATTGAGGAAGTCGCTTATTGAATTAAATTAAACTTTTAAAATTGTAAGCACACATGTATCATGGTGCGAATAAAGCCATTTGCAGCGTTTAAGTCAAATTTCTGTTAATCAAACAGAATGAAACGTTTTCAGGAAGATTGTTGAACAAAGTTATGAAAAATCAGTCAACGGAGGTCGATTCGTCAGCCAAACTCTGAGTTCGAACTAAGAACATGAATGCTAATAACTTAACTGAGTTTGAGTAAAATTAAAAATTTGTCGATGAGAAGCTTCCTCTGATTCTTATTAGTTGTAAATAATGAAATATAAAAGATCTTCTGAGTCCAACCCTCTTGATCGAGTTTGAGATGGAACTAGACAAAATAGCTTTGAACACTCTGGTGTTCAAGATGCCTGTGATGACAGTACAGCTTTGATAGTCAAGAACAGGCGCGTATACACTCAGTTGTGATTATTCAGGAAGCCTGTTTTGGGGGCTAGTGACAAATAACATTAATACCTTATCAGATGAATCTCTTTTGTTTCAGTGTAAAGCATCGAAGATGATCAAAAACTGCTCTCAGGTAAAAAATGTTAAAAACTACAGATTTTTTATCTTAATGCCTGCCGATGTTGCATTTATGAAACTTAGAATCATGCTGAAGGATTTTCCAAAATTTCATATCTTACTTGATCTATCACAGATGGCACAGACAAGTGATTCTTTTCTCTTAAATGGAATGAAGTTAAGAACTATACGCATGAGAAAAGTCATGGAAGGTGTATCGTTATCGAAGACTGTACGAGACCTAGAATATGCAATCCAAGTGTGAGTATGTTTGAAAGTATTTAATTCTTTGAAGATTTTTACTTATCATGCAACTGAATAAAAATTGTTGTCTCTAAAAACATCTATCGCTCTTCTGCTTTTGCCACCAAGCAAAATTAGCTGAATTTAATTGCACTCTTAATTAAAAATTAAGCTTGAATGAGGAAACAATATGACTCATTTTATGACTTGTAGAGTCTCACAACAAAGAAAATAATTCAAATTTTATGCAATAACGAACGTACTCTAAGAAATCTTGCTCTCATTTTAAGTTAATTCTTCCGGTGTGAATGGCATCTTCTGATAAGAATGAACCTCTTTTTCTGAAATAGAAAAATCGTTAAGAAAGCGTAATTAATTTTGCATTTTTCGTTAAAATTAAATAATACCAGATAACTAGCGCTCAAAAAATATTTGAGCGTCTTAAAACTATAATTTGCATATATTAAAATTTACTAGAAAATTAAGATTCATTTAATTTTATTATGGCAAACAACTCAAGGCCTCTCTGCCTAAAGGAACGGATGCCTTCGCGAAGAACTTTCTAGGAGGAACTAGCTCGTATACACATCACGCATCAGGAAAACCACGGAAACGTCCAAGCAGCCTCCCATTTGGCCGAGATTCGAACCATGGAGCCTACCAGTGTTCAGCGATTTTACAGTTCGGCCGCTGGTAGGATTCGAAAATTAAGAACGGTATTCCTTCCAATGTTCATCTCCTTCTTAAGTTCTTGCCTGCGTAAAGAGCTAAGTAGTTTATTATCAGTTCATAATGTTTTACAGCATTCTAAAATTTTCAAGCAAAATATGTTCCATTTTCAAAGAAAATGATGTTCCAGTTTAATATTTCTTTACACAAAACGCTTATATGCAAGTGAAGCAAACGTTATTATAAAGAAAATTTATCAGTTAACACATATTCTTTATTTAAAAGAAATTTCTTCTTTTAAGACAAAGCTGAGCCTTATACAGTGCCGTATAAATTAAAAAGTATTCCGAAACTTATCACCAAAAAGGAGTATGGTAAAAATGTTTAAATAAAGAAAAGTAGTTCTATAATGATCAAGGGCATTGTTAACCAAGAGAAATACAGTGATCTGGAAAACTATTCATTCTTGCAATGATTTTAAATTCTTTGTGAAAATGATGACTGATTTTATGAAGGAATTCAATCATGCTTGATCATTCATTCAAACGCAACGTAGAAGTTGCCTTTTAAAGCAGTTTAATTAATTAATGTGTAACTTAATGATGATTAGTTCATGAGTAATGAGAACTGAAAGAGGAAGGAAGTATGTTCATTTTTCTAGCACTTGATTTTAGCTGTTGATTGTATGTTGTGACTGTTAATCGTATGGTTAATATTATAGCAAATATTCCACGGAATTACGGTAATCACAGTTTCGAAATGATTAAAAGTACTGGCAGTTATGTACGACCTTAGGAAAGCGATCTTCTAATTCTTCAAAATGCAAGATTATGATTTTGAATATATCGAAGGCTACATCTGCCGAAATGTTTACTGTGCCTAGGTTTATAAGCGCATGTGGCATTCTGGGAAAATAAAAAAAGTATATTAATTTGAAAGAAATACTTTTTGAAAGTCACGGCATAAGCATCCAGGGAAGGAAAAGACACTGTTACGTCCCGAATACTTAAATGTGTAGCCGCCCAACCGGGATAGTGGTGACGCTGACTGCCGTACCGAAGGGTCTGGGTTCGAATCACGGAGACGGCATGGATGTTTATATATTATATATGTATAGTGTCCCTGCAGCATGGAGATACTTTAAATATGCAGTGAGCCTAAAATGCTCTCGAGAGGTTGATGGTAGGGGAGAGGGATGGGTGACCCTAGGATCCGTCCCCTGCCTGGGGTGCTTTCCATCAAAATTGAGGGTGGAACTGAGCAAAGTCTTACTCTTTCCTATATGTTGTCCTGGTTCTTGCCAACGACAGGCGCAGTCTTGCATTCCTTGCCACGATGAATTTTGGGGACTTCTCCTGATGTTACTGTCAGACAAGTGAGAAAATCACAGCAACACACATACTTAAGTGTTTCCTTTATTAAATAAACTATCAAGTTTCTATGCGGCAAAGCGAAATAACTTCATAGCGAATTTTGTTCCCTTCCTATTTGAGCAACGCTGTGTACAAAGTTTTTCTTTCCACTTCTTACCATCGCTTTTCAATTAATGCTCATAAGCTGAACCGAGCATTTTGTTTTGACTTGAAACTTGAAGAAAATGTTGTGAGCGTCATACCCAGCCGCATAGAGCTGAGAGATCTTCTGTAAGCAGTCAAAGTATCAAGTGTACAAAAGTCTAGCGCGAGAACCGTGCAGAAGAACTTGCATCATATTAGATATATTGTTTTTTTTTGTTTTATTTTATTGTTTGCCTAGTCTGTGTTTGAAATTTATTATTCTTTCCTTTATTTAGGCTTTACGACCCATTTAGCCGGGATACGTACAGTTTCTTCAGAGGAAATCGAATAGGTAAAACGAAGATTTTTTTGATATTTCATTTAATGCTTGTCAACATCATATCTCATTGACACTGATGAAATCGACTGAAAAATGTTTGATAATGTATTTTTTCATTTAAAAGTGTTATGCTTCTGGTGTGTTTTGCCAAAGTTCATCATGAGCCTTGGCAAAGAAATATTTTAATATATCTGTTTTCCCATTGATTATTGCGTATGCTTCATTTGAGTATATCATTTGAGTAAAATATGCACTGTTTTATATAATATTAACTTGGAAACAATATAAAACATTTTACGGTATGCAATAAAAAGTTTTTAAATCCTCGACAGCGGCAATTCATAGGGCTTTCTGTATCTCAGGATCTCGGATGCCATCGATGAAATACTGCAGGAATAGGATTTCCTTTGTTTCTGTCGGGCAGTCCGAAAAGGCTGCCTATCAGCATCCATGTGGCAGGCTTCTGGAGTATTTTTATAGTTCTTTGTCTACGAGATTTTAACTGAAGCCTGCTATAGTCTTTTAAACGCTTCTCGCAGAAGCGCGGCTCCAAATCGCCGGACGGAGCTTCAAAATCTAGTCTCTGGTTTTTCTGGCAGAGTTTGAAAAATATGCGCTGCGTCTATTCTCAGAGAAGCGGCAAGATGGAAGGTCTTAATTTCTGACTCGCATCCAACTGCGTCTGCCACTAAAGAGAACTGAGTCTTCTACACTGTCCAGAACATCTGTCCATCAAACGTGGAGAGGGGTAAAGAAGATCTAAAGCCATCAGAATATTAATACCGAAAGGCGTTAGAATTCCAGCTTTCATGATGCGTTTCTTAAAATTGTGAACTTACTTGGCGGGAACAGAAACTCATCGATTTGTCGTTCGAGAGCAGGAATTCCCTTCTCGATTTGTGTTTCGACATAAGAAACTCTTTCTTTGATTTTTTTCAGCTTTCTTTTCAATTGTGTCTATTCTTCTTCCCACTATCTCGAAGATCTTTTCTTTCATGGTAGTAATTTGTCTTTTCATTTCCTGTTAACCTGCTTCATTCTTCTTTTGGCCTGGTTTTATCTGTCCTTTTCCTGCTTCCATCTTTTCTTGGCCTCCTTTCACCTCTTCTTTAACGTACCTAATGGTGCTTTCCTATCTTTCCTTGGAAAGCAGCAAAGGCTGTCACCAGCTGTTTTAATTGAGCATCCGTCACTCTTGTTATCTAACTACTTCTAACACCAAAAATTGTAACGTGCGTACGGGTTCGTAATTGATTTAATGCGCAGAGAACCGATGAAAGCTGGAGGAAGTTTATTTTCTAAAACCACTTAACGTTTCTTTAACTTTTCTATGAAAAGTACTTGTAGAGCTTGTAGAGACATTAGGTATTTTTTTTGAAGCATGAGTATTGAAAAATGCCTTCGCCGCCTTCGCCGGGAATCGAAACATGATCCATGGTAACCGATTGGGGGCCAAATCCTAGTCGCCCTTTAAAAAGGGGAGTATATAAATTATTTCTCCCGCCTTCTTCGCTTGCCTTTGTGGTGTACTGGTTATCACTCTGGACGCTTAACCGAGAGATCCGTGCTTCGATTCCCAGCGAAGGCGTTGCTCACTTTTTATGCCTCCTGCTTCGAAATAACCTAATGTCTCTGCAAGCTCTTCTAAGAATGGCAGAGAGCGTAATCAATAGTTATCATTTTAAGCTATTAAGAAGGTGGAATACATGGGAATACGAAGCGCCTAAAAAGCGAAAGATCGCACTGTGATCTCTCTAATCTCCGAACTTCTGAGCTAAATTGAAAGCTGATGCTCTCTCCGATCCTATATATAGTTTCTGCCTTTCGCCAGATAAATTACCAGTAGCTTCGATTTCCCGAAATTTCTGGAGGACATACACAGTTACAACTATACAGACTGGATACACATAGATCGGGTTCAAAACATCGCCATATAGTTGCCGAGCTAGGAGACTTTCGCCGATTTTTCTCCATCTTTGCCAACAAAAATTAGCTACCAAAACCATAGTCAATCTGGTACTATCTCGCTAACACAAGATAGTCATTTATCTCAATGCTAAATGAGCTGAATCCTTTTGCCCTATTTTTCGGGCGATGTCTCGCATTGTCATTAATAAATTCATTGAAATACATACTTCTGAAATTCTTTTGCAGTGTTTTTAGGAGATATGCCTCAGCCTAAAATATTTGGATAGAAACCAATCTCATACTATGCTTTCACGTCTTTTTGGCTTAAAAATTGTCATTTTATTGCTTTAGTATTAATAATAATGTTAGTTTCAATGTTGACACCAAAACGTTTCAATGATTTTTCTTTGCAGTTGTTTCTCCTGCCTTTCTACAGGCCGGGCCTATTACACCTAGACTTCCAAGGTGCGATATATTTTAATTTTTTCTCTTATTAATAAACATTACGTTTAGGGCACTTTATGGTTAGTTATTTATTCAAGAAAGCTGGTTTTTCCATTCTGAGAAATTCCTTATGTGATTGAAATAAATAATTAAACGTTGAAATACATCAACTTTATTTTGTAATAAACTGTCACCTACACGCGTGACACGCTAGTTAAGCGCATGATCAAATATATATTTATAATGATGTACAATATATCTAAAGGTTGGAAATAAGTTTATGAATTAAAGAACTGGCCGACAGAATTAATATAATTCGAAAAGATAAATGTAGCAACATCAGCAGCTTGGCTATATATGAGCGACAGAAATTTGGAAAAAAGGAATTATACAGAAATGGCTCTGCTTTGGCCATTAAGGGCACTTTGTAATCGTCGAAAGAATTTATACGATGCGTGGGAATTGTGAGCAGCTACACACGGATATTAAGGTTGTACAACAAGCAGTTTCTATACCTCATTTGTGAATAAATCCTCTCATGACAGTTTAGTAGTCGCTGATGAAGACTTACGTTGTATAGTGTATGCGGCCAAGTATTTTCCGCACATGCTGAACAACATTTATAAGGCCGGTGAGCTGGCTGACCAGTCCAGGCTTGTTACAGCCTCTGCTGAAACAAAGTAGACCGTATCATTCGCCCTAAGAAGCATCCAAATCCAAACCTTGCCCTATAAACATTTACTGTCATAATAGATAAACTGCTTTCCTACTACTAACTATATAAATTTTACAGACTAGTATGATCAAACGAACGTCTTTATTACATACCATTTGAAAATGTAAATGTTGCTAGCGACCTTTTTACATAAGGCCGAGGACATGAAAATTAGAGGTTATTAGAGACTAGGCTAATTAAGCATTTAATGGTTATTATTCGGGTCATTTTTTTCATTATATATTTTGAGTATAATATAACTTTTTAAGGAATGACTGCAAATAATTGCTAATGTTCAATATAAGGTACTTAGTTAAATCCATGTAATGTATACAGTGCCCAATGCTATCCTAAAAACTATGTCTCCGTTGTGAAATTTCCCTCTTATATTTATTTCCCCTCCCTAGACTTGCACCATCATCAAGCTCCTATGGATTCTGTCGGTAGTAATTGTTTAGCTTTGTTGAGTTTAACTGCTGACAGAAATGACCACGCTGATATGCGCCAATCAGTGGATCAGTTGTGATTATCATCAATCCAAATGTGGATCAGTTCCCTTGTTGACACAGATATGTGAACTACCATCTGCATGCATAAAAATAATAATTTACCTCAGGATTTTAAATTTCATTTATAAGTTTTTTCTCTTCTTTCCGTGTAGTCCCATGAATAATTATTTTTTTGCATCAAAATTGCCTTTAATGCAAATAATTGGTCCGCCAGCGATCGAATAGTAAAGTCGCAGAACACGGTAGTTTGCTCAGCTGTTCGAATACCAGCGAACAGTCTGTAGCTGCAATGCGCCTTTCGTGGTTTTCCGCATGTATAATGTGGTGAAGAGCTAGTTTCCCTTATAAGGTGTTCTAAGGAGCATCCCTCCCTCATTGTATGCTTCGCCGTAATCAAATATACAAATGCAAGTAATTATTAAGTTAATTTCTAATATACTCTAAGCATATTACAGCCAAAGGGTTGTTTTTAGGGTGCCAAAGGTGCATTCTAAACGAGATTTGAAAAGTAATATAGACATATAGTTATTCGACGCAAAATAACGTTGGACATCGTAATGTCTTTGCATTGCTTCACTACCAACGTAATACCAGTAAGAAATGTAAAGAAGCCTCGCGCATAAAACATCGGTGCTTGAAGATGCACGCGATGTTAATGTTATTGGAACGCTTTGAAATCGTTGAGTTTGTTAATCAAAAATTCGGTTAAAGTTTTACAAATATGAAATGGATAATAAAACAAATTCCAAATTTGATGCCCAGATGTCCATATTTGATTTGAGGACTACATTATTCAAAATTTGATGTCTTTAGATACCGTTGTTTTTCCACAATGCGAGAGACATGCATACATTCATGCAGATTCTTCACTATTTAATTTCTTTAAATGTAAAATAAATAAACTTTAAATATAATGCAGGGTTCTAATATTTGGTGGTAAAAATTTTAAAGGTGATTCAAATTTTTATAGTGAACCAACGAAAAACGCCAAGACGAAATTAATAACACCCATTGGGCTAAAAAAATTCTGAAAAGTTTCAGATTTTAAATTACGTCCAAAGGGGCGTTTTTTTAACGTTTTGTGTAATACCTTTATTTATTATGTATCGTGTTCTACGTATTCATTCATAAAATTCAGTTCAACAGCAATATCGCAAAATAATTTTAAAATGAAATATTTTTAAAATTTCCTATACAGTATCTTTTTTTTTTGTACAGTGTTGCCATTTCTCGCTTTAAAATTGTCGAGTTTTATAATCAAAAATTCGTTAAAGTGTTATAAAATATGAAATCGATAATAAAACAAATTTCAAATTCAAATTCGGACTTCCATATGCCCATATTCTATGGAAGATTACGTTATTCAAATTTTGATAGCTCTAAGTACCGTTGTTTTATCAGAATGCGAGAAACATACATACATTCATGCATATTCTTCATTATTTAATTTTTTAAACATAATACAGGGCGATAATATTTGGTGGCAATAATTTGAAAAGTGATTCGCCGTTTATAGTTTTCAACGCAAAATGCGAAAACGAAATTAAAAGGTCCTTCAGGCCAAATTGCCCCTTTGGTCTAAAGACAAAATTGAGGGATTTAATGAAAACGTGCTCAAGTAATATAATAAGCTGAAGTTTTACTAATTCAACTTCCAAAATTATAATATAAAATTATCAATCTTTGGGTATATTTCTGAAGACTATGAAACTGATATGAGCCTCATGATCTCATTAACAATACTGATGATTCCTAATTTCTTCCACATCTCTAATTTTTAACCTGTTTCAGGTTTTTAACATTATCGACATATGGATCTGCTATTGGACACCAGTTAACTCATGGATTCGACTTATTCGGTAAGGAATCTTCTTTACTATTCTGTGCTTTCATCACCGCACTGTCATCATTTAATTTTGACAAGTTTTTCAATGCTGGGTACTAATTTTTACTTCTATTTTTATGGCAACCATAAATAGGTGTTCCGTATTCAGATAATTGTCATTACAAAGCAAAAAAAAAAAAACTATTCTAAAGATCATCGCTAACTTGTCATGATGACTGCATAGAGTTTTCAAATTCATAAATACATTACTAATGTAATGTACAGATCAACTATAGGCCGATCTATTAAAATGCTGAAATTGTTTTATTTCTATCACAACTTTATTAAGGTAAAAATAAAAATTTTACCTAAATTACCTAAATTAATATTCAAAGTTACCTAAATTACCTGTTACCTAAATTAATATTCAAAGAAGCAACTCATTGATATTAGGTACAACTAACTGAAAATTAAGTTATATTTTATTCTGTCCACTTATCAATAATTTTGTGTAATAAAATCAGTAGATTGTAAATGAAATACATTGAAAGTTGTTGAAGCATAATAAGAGTTATCTACTGCTTAATTTGTATAATAATTAGCAGACTGTAAGTAAAAATTATTGACAGTTCTTGAAAGAAAATATTGGTGAGCTGTTACTGATTGTAGCTAATTCGCTGTGAGATTGGATTAACTTTCTTTGTTTTTAATTGCGTTTTGTTTAAGGTATTGTGATATTGTGCGAATGTCTCTGAGGAAATATTTTGCTTTGTTTCTTGTGAAAAGAATAAATTTTATTAACTTTTTAACGACTTGTGCATTCAATTCATTACGAAACTCTACGCACTCAAAAATATTGTTGCGTGCGTACGGTATACCTAACGACTCTACAACTTTTACAATTCAATGAAATTTTCAATGAAAGTCAATTCAATGAAAGTCAGTTTAATGAAAATTCTTCGTCAGTACGTTCTCTGGCTATGAGACTTCCCTCAGGTGTTTTTATCACCAGGCCCATTGAGTTTTTAATTCAGAAAAGCCAAAAAGTAATGTTATTACAGTGAAAAGCCTGAATAAAAATTTCTGTATCAAAATATCGGTGTAGATGTTATTTTGTATCAATTGTATTCCTGTGACGACTACATTGTTATTAAAATTTCTTTTTTATCATGTCGATCATATGCCGGTTATTACCACGGCGTCAGTGTTTATGCGGTGTCGTCTCTATGTACTGAATATCCTAACAATATACCACTATTAATCTTATTCTTGCCCTTTCTACCACTAAAATGATACAGTCCGTGGGAGAAATGGAATTACGCAAAATGTTTAAGTCTGAGGAGATACTGTAATTGGATATATGCGTAATTTTTACATTTAGCGAACGAGGTTAAGCAAAAATGTATTACATGCAAAAGTAAGTCACAATTCATATACCTATAAACGATCTCTATAAATATGCTTCAGTTATTTACTGCAAATTACTTTGTAAGATTTCTGTCTGCAATTAACTTATGTTATTAAACCCTAGAAAGAGAGCCAGGAGAGTTTTCGCCCAATCTGTGAAATGAATTACTGAGACAGAAGATTTAAACAAACTTTTTCATTAAAAACCTTCATTTAAAATTGAAAAAATGAGCGGCTTGTGCTTAAAATTTAAGACTTGTGCCTTAGCTTGCTATATATCAATAACAGGTGCAACAGAAAGCAAAGCTGGCACCTGGGCATCCGTCTAGGCATATTAGATATCGCCGGCTTTGCTAACTGCTAAGTTTCCGCTATGGACAGAATGTCAAGGAAGAACATTCCAGAGGGCGGTCCGATAGTCTCCCACTATAACCTTTCGAAACGATTCTTGCTACGCAGACACTATGGATACCAGTAACAATACATTTAGAAGCTAGGTCAGCACCTATGTAGTACCACAGATTACATTGAGATATTGCTGAACCTAGCTAACTGTTAAGCTTCTACCCCAATTTTGAGGGAGAACACTGTGGTCTGAGGGTCTCTTACGCCTTTTCCTCTACCGCTAACCTCTCGGAAGGACTTTCGGCTTCCCTATATTTTAATAGCCTTCTTTCCGAAGAGACTGTATACGATTACAAATATCCATGGCTTCTAGGGATTCCAACCCAAGTACCTTAATCCGGCAGTCAGCGTTATTAACCACTATACTTTGACTTCTGTTAGTAAATTGAATCATGCAGGATGACTAAGTAGCACACCTGCGTGCGAGAATATTATTTCGGTCAGCATCGCTACCAAGAGCTCTATGCAGAGTTATGCTTTGAGCCGAAGGAAATATAGAAACTATAATTGTAGTACTACGACTTAATATATTATTCAAGAGCATAGAATGTAAATAGTATAGTGTGCATGGTAAATAGTATAATCAAGTTATGTCTTATATAGTCAATTACATTATTCGGAGCCTGTGTTGAATTGTCAAGAGTAATGTTCAGCGTAATATGTAACAGCAATGAGTTTTGTAAATGTGCCTTATGTATGTACAGTCCAGTGATCAATGCAGTGCATATTATAAAATGTAGAGTGTTACGAGTATGTATAGCAATATGTTGACATGCTATGTAACCAGGAGAATGTTTATAAACAAAGTTAGTTTTGGCATGTTTTCAGCGTACGGCAAAATTTCCTCAACAATGAGCTTTCAAAATAATGTTATTCCATCAAAATTTAATATGGAATGTATTGTGTCTTCATATCTGTGTCCTGTATTTTGTATATTCTACTTTTTAGTCATAGCCCAATGCTCGAAATCATGCAACGCATGTAAAAAAATCTGATACTTTGCCCTTGTATGGCCATGTAATGTCTTGATTTCGAAGTGTAGCTTTAGATAGTTACGGGATACGGACGATACCTGATTAGTCTATGCAAACCGCTTAAGTGTCCGGACCTGCTCTCACCTGTCACCTGCCAAGAGCGCTCTCTCTAAATTTTCAAGAGCTCTATCTTAAATGTATGTACCTCATTCGCATCCTGATGAGAACTAATGAAACGAAAAAGTGACAGCATAGTTACAAATCAGCACAAAATGGGTTAATTAACAAAGAACATATTTTGCAATTTGTTGGGCATCTGTTTAAGATAAAAGCCAATTGTGAAGAAATTTCGTCTGAAAATTGATGGTACCGCCGAAATTATCGCGGCAAAAATATCGCGCACGAAAACGTGGCGGAGGAAACAACGCAAGACGGAAACGTCGTGATACAAAATATATAGAGAGAAAAGAAAGCAAGAAGAAAATATCGTAGTTCAAAACATCGTTGTAGAAAATATCGTGTCTAAAATAAAGCGGTTCAAAAATTTCGCAGTGTAAAAAACATCGTCGTAAAAAAACATCGCAGTAAAAATAAAGCACCTACAGGTGATAGCATGATGATAATATCACAGACATGCGTTTTTCAGGGTTTAAAAGTCGTAAATGCATATTTGCACAATGATCTGTGAGCGCAAGAAGGAAAGAGGAATATTTTTACTTTTGCATTAAACATAGTTCTTTATCTTTTATTAATTACCAGCTGGATCCGTGAAATGACTCTAGCTGGATTTACTAAAAGCATCAGATATTTTTTTTATTTCATAGTAACTATTTTAGGAGCCTGGCCCCTCCAGCTACTAATTATTTGAAAAGTCAAACGGACAAGAAATGTGGTTCCATCCAAAATTGAGGTTCGAGAATCATAGCCCATTTGGACTAAAATTTGTATGGCAATACTTAATACTATATCGGGAATTCTAAAATTATGTTTTTCATAAAAATCTTTTGACACTGTTGTTGAATTTTATATGTCACAGGTGCGACGAAAGGTGATTTTTAGTAATAGTGTTGAAAAGATAAAAAAGTTGTGTCAGCAGGAGTGGATCTAAAAGCAGATAGAAAAACTACGAGCTCAACAAATAAGAGCATAAAAAAAATGTTAACAAACCCTCCGGTGCCACGTTAAAATCGGTACCTTTCAGATTTTCATTTTTATTTATTTATTTCATGTGTGTATGACTGATCAATCAGCCGAATATACATATAAAAAAAAGATCTTTTCTTTGGATTTAAAAGTAATTTTTTTAGATTGCATTTGAATCTGCTTTCCGTTTGTTTTTAAATCTGGATGTATTTTCTCCAGCTGTTGATGGTCGAACTAAAACAAATTGGACCATATGGCAGCCGTACGTTTTGGACAATGCTAGGAGGAAAGCTCAGTGTTTCTTGGAGAATTTCCAATACGAAGGTCCCGCTCATCTTGAGGAAGTGAGCATAATTCTTTTTCCAAGTTTTATTAGAGAAATAAAATATGCAGAATTTATCAGTGTGTCTATGATAACAATTATAACTAAAACAAAAGTTAAACTCTGTCCTGTTACGATTGCAAAAACACTGAGTTCACCTCTCACAACAGATTTTGATAAATAAGCTAATGAAATCTAATAATAACATTAAAAAATCATAATAGATATTCCTCCATCATTTCATTTCCTAAATGTGAATTACGAGTTCTAATTTGGCAAAGTATGCCATATGGTACTTAATATTTTATTATGATAAGAACAAGCAAAAACTGCGTCCGTAATTTTTACACAATACGCCTAAACGTTTCAGGGCTGAATTTCCAAAGGCATGCTATAGAATGATAAATGCCATTCAGCCTAAAATAGGCGTGATTGGTTTTGCTTTCCATTAGCGTAACAGCATAGCGATTCTGCTGCCGATAGTCTTATGATGCCTTCTCAGTAATAAGCTTGGCCTTTTGGACATCGTTCATTAACTTCTGGTAAGTAATTTCGAAACGCATACAAAAGGTCTTTTCTTTGTAATTGAGAAGTACTTTATTTGTTACACAAACGACGAGTTTTTTTCTTTGTGATTCTATTTGAACTTGTCCTGATTTTTTGCAACATTTGTTCGCACATTACACAGGTCATCGTATAATCTTTCTTCCATGTCAGCAAGCTATGATTCCTTCTTGAATACTTGCTCTTTCATTTTCACACTACACAATATCAGCCAGACAAGCATACAAAACTCACTTTTTCAAGAAGGCAAAATAAGTACAATAGTGCGGTCGTAATAGGATAATAAGGAAACCAAAAGCCATTTTCGTATTTAAAGATGTATTTAAAAATGAGTAAATGCATAAAATCTTACTCAGTACTGCAGTTCTTTAAAAAATAAGAGGAACATAAACAAACTCAGATATGAAATGGATAACTATTTTTTCTTGACTCTGGCGTCTTTTTCCTGGTCTGGAAACCCTCAGTTCTGAAATCCCTCAGGTCCCTCAGAACAGATTCCTCAGTTCTAAAAATCTGGTCTGGTGTGAGTAGTTAAACTAGATGAATGTCTGTTAACATGATTAATTAAAAGTTAATTAAAAGTTAGTGCGTATAAAGGGCAAATTTGCGGCTTTCTAGGAAACGCGCAGTCAAATATTTGTAAAATTCGGGATACTAATTTTTTTTCAATCTTTACTTTAGTGTTGAGTCAGACTGAATTTTTGTTAATTCCATCTCTAAACAGGCTCTCACTTTCTCAATATAGGCTGAGAAAATATTATTATACAGATGCTGCTTCTAAAATCCTTTTAACCACGCGATATTATATAATGCCTCGATATTTATTGTAATTCCGATTTTTATTAACATATTATAATTATCCATTTTTACCAATCAAATGTCGCATGCCACCTGCGAGCATGCGGGCTTGGTATGCCTGAGGTACTTGATAAACATATTCAGAGTAACGCACTTCATCACTTCCAAACGAAAACAAAATTCCAAATGGGAAGTTCCATGTTTGAGGCGGGGGTCGAAAGTGTTAAATATGCCGTTAGAAATGTCATTAACGGGAGTATTTTATATTTTGCCCGCTTGTCTTTCGTGCCGCTTAGAATGCCTGAGAAATGTGTGAAATATTAATGATTTTATATTCTGAAGTGCAATTTTCGGCACTGTATTAAATTTTCTTTTCATACATTGTCGGTAACACATAAGTAAACAACACATAATCTGTTTCAAACACATTACATAACTAACTATTTAACAGTTGGTGAAGAGAATTATTTAATCGCATACATCTTGCCATATAGTTATTTGGGTAATGTGATGTTATTTGAAAGCAAATAAAACTGCAATTTAAAAAATGAATCAAACAGACTCTTAGCTCATGATCATTTTAGTCTATGACACCCTTTAGTAAAATTATGAGAAAGTTAAATCTGTACATGTGCCTCTTAAGAAGGGGGATCTCATAAAAACATGTTTGGAATCAGCCAAGTAATAGAAAACCTGCCTCAAACTTCGAAAGTACGCTAGATACAGCTCGTGAAAATTTTTAGAAATAGTATGCAATTAAGTGAAATGGAAACATTATAAAAAGTGTAACGGAAACTTCCCGTGTTACGTATTCCGAGACACCCCTCCTCCCAAAAAATGCACAGCTGAAGTGGACTGCAACTGCTAAACGCTTTCAGAAACTAACACTAGTCTCATGAACTCTCTCTCTCTCCAGATAAAAAGAAAACAGCTTAAATTCTCTGACAATTAATTTGCATTCTGGTAAGGAGCACGGAAGGAAGTACAGATCCAAATCATAATAACTGGTTAGTTTAAAATAAAACCCTTACAATCTTCAAGATCGGAAACAAGAATAATATTAAAAATGTTCAAGCTTTGTATCTCGTCAAATTATGGCTTTGTTTACCACTCTCCAGATTCTCAAAACAGGCTTGAAAAGAAATGCTTCTAAAGCTGAAGTGTAATAATATTCGCTTGAGAAATTTGATGGTATTTCTTGAAGAATTAAAAAATAAAATAAAATAAAAAAATAAAACATCCACCCTTGGAAAACATAAGAATTGTTATAGGAAATAAAGGCAATGAACAAAAGTGTATGACACACGAGAAATTGTAGAAAGCAATGTAATTCTTCAGCAGTTGCTTTATTCTTCTTTGCTTAATATTATGCATTTTTACATTAACAGAAATTTGTGTCATGTTTCAGGCAATCAGAACTACAACTCTAAACGAAGACTTATGCGACAGCCAAGGCATCTCATTAGCTTTCAAGGTAATAAATAGCCTGTCCTTTCGTTAATGTTGTATAAATGAATAAAATAAAAAATAACTGCATATTGTAGAACTCTGGTTAATCTAATTTACTGGAACGAAAATACTTTTTTTAGGGTAAGAGATAGTCAGACTAATTTTTATAAAAAAAAAACGAAATGATTCATTTTTTAATGCATCATTTTTAAAATTGAATTAATTTCGAATGTATTTTTGGTGAACTTTAAAATTTCCTTTATACGGTTTATTTTCATCACATTTATTTAAAGGAGATAAAATTCAATTGTAGGGGCAAAGTTATAATTAAATTAAAATCTTTTTATGATAATCATTTTAAAATTCTTAACTGATGTTTTATAAATGAAACTGGAAAACTGCATGCTGAAATTTGAAAGTTCTTTGTTTTAAGTGCATAAATATTCGGAGGAAAGTGCAAGTTGTAAATAACATGAATTAAAAAAACGCAATTTCTCTCTCTCTGTCTATGT
>KK119585.1:734109-744772 GCA_000611955.2 Stegodyphus mimosarum
ACTTTATCGCCCATTTGGCGACCAAATTGGCGATATCCCATGGTCCAATCGGGAAGCTTCTAGAATAACTTCCTGTCGAGATATTTCTCGAAACGTGTCGAACTTAAAGAAAAGCTATATAAACCCTTGCGTTTCTGAGAGCAGTTAGTGGCGAAGAGATTGTGAAGTATTGTGAAGTACTGTGAGCGTTGTGATTATTGTGAGAATAGCTGCTAAGCTACGCGAGAGTTTTGTGAACGGAAAGCAATCGAGATAGTGCTTTGCCGTGAAGCTATCTTTACGGTATAGCTTGACAGTGTATTGGTGATTGTTCCACGGTGTTTATTATAAGTTTAGTGTTGCCGTGAAGCTACCTGTACAGTTACAGCCTGAAGCTGTGTTGCTGATTGTTTCAGCATATTTATTGTAGATTTTCGACGATTTTAAAGGTAATTTTGGAACTGGGCTGTAAATAGTGATTCTTGTAAATAAATTGGGCTTTTTACTGTTCTGCATCGTGTTTTCATCGGATACTCTCAAATCCACGAACCCGTAAAACGCAACAATATAATGAGCCCTCCTATCGTGACCACCTCCCTAAGACTACTATTTCCAAAAGAGACCAGCATTTCCAAAAGTATAAACAGACACTTGTATTGAACATAACCTCTCTAAGACTGTTCGAGAAAGGAATTTAATCACGGAATTCACAGTGGACTGTATTATATTTAATGTTACTTCTTTTAACAGAATTATACTCACATATATGAAAACTTACGTATTCTAGTCGAATGGACACTCTTGCCATCCACACCATAACATACATTTCACATAATCAGATAACTAGCACACACTCAATTGATGGGGCTAGCTTTTCGCCTTATTCTTTCCTACTCATAGTTGCCAGATCCTCACGTAGAAACCTTAGATCTTGGTCTCACTTTGTAGAGTCATTAGGTTATTTCGAAATAAGAGACATGAAAAATGAGCAACGCCTTTGCCGAGAATCGAACCACGGATCTCTGAAATACGCGGGCAGCGTGCTGACCACTACACCACGAAGGCATGCGAAGAAGGCGAGAGAAATACCTTATAACTTCTCTTCTCTTCGGCGTTAACAAAGACGATCACGTCCACAGAAGGCCAACATCAACTGGGATTCAGTGTGTTTTACTCATAGCAGCCACGTTCATATGAATTCGGTGCAAAGCTGTAGGAAACTTATTGAGCGGCCGAACGACAATGGTAGTTCAACTGGTAGTAAATGACAATGGTAGTTCGACCTGGGTTCGATTCTTGGTGAAAGGGCCGGCTATATGGGCGTTTTCGTAGTTTTTCCCATGTGTGAGGTAGGTACCAACCAATTAGCCTTATAATGTCCTCCTCGAAGGTATGCCTCCTCTTAGGCAGGTAGTCCTCATGTGCGTTGTCATTAATTTTGCTCCCTGGACTGCACATTGTTAATTTTCAATCAGGGATGTATAAAATAATTCAGTTCCACGGAAAGACAGCATGTGTTGGGAAACGGGAAACGTCTAATCGATTAATGTATGACCATGCATTCTATATCAGAAAGCGTTTGTTATGACAAGTTTAGCTTTTCTTAAAGTTTATTCCATTAACTTTGAACACCTTGAAAGCTAGAAATTATATTTAAGATTTAAAATTAAAGCATCATGTGTTGTGTAACATTTTCATAAATATTTTCTAATAACAGATTTTAAAAGAATTCAAAACCACTGAAAAGAAATGTATTTGATTCATTAGATTCATTATATACAATTAATTTAACGTAAATGAAATTTCCGTAGGGTAAGATCCTGATTTTATGTTTAGCTGCATCTTTATTCTTTAGGAAATATTTTCAGAGCTTAACGCGTTTCAACACAGAAAAAAAATAAATAAAAAACATTAACAACAAAATAAATATCTGAAAGCTTTCAGATTTTATACTACGCTCAAAAGGTGTTTTTCTTAACGTTTTACGTGTTACCTTTAATATCATGTTCTTCGCATTTAAACCATAAAATTCAATTCAACAGCAATATCACAAAATATTTAAAAAGAGCATATCTTTAGATTTTCCGATACACAGTCTCGCGCACTGAAGATAAAATTTGTCGCCCGTACAGGTTTGTCATTGCTCTCTTTAAAATGGTTGAGTTTGTTAATCAAAAATTCGTTAAAGTTTTACAAACTATGAAATGATAAACTCTAATTTATTACGAATTGTAATTTTTTAATACTTTATCTTCATTTCATAGGCATATCTCAAATATTTGGCTGACCATGGAGATGACGATCGCTTACCGGGACTTCCGCTAACTAACGAAGAACTGTTTTTCGTCAGTTACGCTCAGGTATGGTAGTTATTATAGCAAAAGTCTGGTTATTCGGTGCATCCGGGTCTTTAACGATATCACATTCGTCGGGCCAGAATTGTACAATGATCCAAATGAATCATTTTTGTTCGTTTGGTTTGGTCATTGAGGAACTGCATAGAAGAATAAAAAAATAAATGTATATAATAATATTTCAAACATATTAATTCAGTCAAACTTATTATTAAAAAGTCTATTCATAGTTTAATCATATTTATTGTTTTCGTGAAATCATCATTATCGGCAGTGTATGGCGTCTTTCCGTATAAAGTTCGATTGTCCATTTCTTCATAGATTCCGCTCTTGTTTAAAAAGAAAATTTTTCTGTGATATATTAATTTTCGTTATTTCTCCAGTATTGTATACTATTGATTGTGAAAAACTGCAACACCATAAAGGAATCATGCAAATTGAATCAAACCTACAGCAAATGTAAACTAAGGTTCGACATACAAATGATTAGAATTACAAAGCGCATGCCTGGAACTAGAAACGGCCGCTTGCTCCGCGTATGTAAAAAGACTGTAAAGTTGCGCTGAAATCTGTTTATCGTCCTGTGTCAGCGGTAAACGTTTAATTAGTGGTTAATATGCCTCGTCAACAGCGGAGAGTGCCATACCAACAAATAACTGAGTTCGAACGAGGCCACATCTTCGGTATGATAGAGGGTGGACTTCGTACCGAGCAATCGCAGCCCGCACGTAGCGTAATACCACAACGGTGATACGTGTTTGGAAGAAATGGACAGAGGAGAATCAAACAAGGTGAAATCCTGGTAGTAGGGCACGTAACAGCAAAACGGCATGGGACGACAAACACCTCATTCGCATGGATGTGACGGATTGTACAACGTTCTCTCGTGCGTTAGCACGCTGGAGCACCTTTTACAAGTGTTGTGTTGACTAGGTTTACAGTTCATGGCCGTCTGTTACAACCTGAACTACGTGAATAGATTCCGCTACTCAGGATTCCCCTGTCGTTGAATCATAGACGTCTCTGATTTCAATGGGCTCGTCAACACAGTGCGTAGCCTACCCTGTGGAAATAAGTTGTTAGCTCTGATAAATCTCGCTATGATCTGTACTATAATGATGGAAAAATACTCCTTAGACGCTACAGAGAGGAACGTCTGCTCCCATAGTGTGTTATCCAGCGTCATATTGTACAAACGACTGGTATCATAGTCTAGGGAGCTATTGGGTATAATTGTCGATCCCATCTAGATCAGTTGTGGAGCCAGAGGTCCTTCGACGCTTTCCGGCTATTGTGTGTCAGCGGGATAATGTCCCTGCACATGCCTTTCCTGCACAAACCTTCTTTATACTACAACGGGTTTCGCGCCTTCCATAGTCTGCTTATGTCGCCCGCTGAGCATACCTTGGATTTCATCGGTCGGCGACTCGCTCGCACTGTTAGTGGGGCACACACTAAGACTGAACTCTGGCGTCAAGTGGAAGCCATATGGAATTCTATTGCCGAGGAGTAGTCATATTGTAGTCAGAACCTATATGATTCACTGCCACATCGTGTATAAGCTCTCATCGTTCAGCGTGGCAGACACGCAAAGTACTGAATTCCGATGTTCTTTTCTTTCTTTCTTTTTTTTCTTTTTTTTTTGTTTGTGTGTGTGTGTGTGTGTGTGCGTGCGTGTGTGGTTGTTGTTGTTAGACTTGTAAATCTAATCGTTTATTTGTGCCACTATTCGTAATATGTGAAATAAATTTCATTCTTTTCTGGCAATTCCTTCATGATGCTGCATTTTTCACAAACATTAGTGTATTTGTAATGTTTTCGGCGAATTTTATTTATTGTTCTTAAAACTAAGTGAACTTCGTTGAAAACTTCTTTCTCGATATTCTGCATTTCGTTAACTAACCGCAGATACAACACTCTATGAATTATGACGTCATCATATAATTCTCCTACAGCCAGATCATTTTTCAGTTGGCGGGAATTTTCGACGTTTTTTCGTATGAAGCAGGGTAGCGTTGTAAGGTTTTAGTTAAACTAACCAAGTTTTATTTTAATTTAAACTGCTTCAACTTCCTGTCAGAAAAAGCGCGCGTTTTCAGCTTATGCTAATTTTGAAGTACAGCGAAGTACTATTTAAGCCAGAGGTAGAAACCTCTTATTGTGAGAGAGCTTTAGTCTCACATCACGGCCACTCGGCTCAACGTTCGTCTGACCAGCTAGCAGTTTAAATTTATAAGCCATAGTCTTACTACGTGATTGCATTGTAAAACAATTTGAAGTGCGCTAGTATTAGTATATCTTGCTACGCACCCTTTCAGGTAGAGGCCAACTTCCGCGAATTGCTCTGCGAAGCAAACTTTGATTTAAGTTCTATTTTAGGTTTAGTTTTAAATTATTTGATTGTTAAGTTCGACCCAAGTGCGGTCTTTTACTTTCTGTATCTCTCCCGAGTTGGGAAGTGTGTAAATAAGAGTGATTTAATAAAAGAGGATTTCAAATCCCTTCACGTGCAGTTACTATCCAGCCCAGCAGTACATCAGAACAAAGCTTACGTTTCATCAGCTCACTGTTCCAGTTCAGGACTGAAAACTTGAGAAGAAACACCATGGTAAATATTTCACAATGTTTCCAAAAATGATGCACAGAACCCTCAGTCCTGATAGCGTCTCTTATAACAGGAATATCAGTGAAAGAATAACATAATTGGCTGATATTCCTCTTATACAGGAATATCAGTGAATCTTATAACAGGAATATCAATATCCCCTTTAGGACTATCGGGGAAACAGAAGTACAGGAATATACAAACAAATACCGGACTATCTCTTGCAGAAGAAGTACATGACGACAGAAGAAGTGCAGTAGTATAAGTATTTATGAGAGGAATGTAATATGTATATTGACGACAGAAGAAGTACAGTAGTATAAGTATTTATGAGAGGAATGTAATATGTATATTGACGACAGAAGAAGTTCAGTAATATCAATGAAAGAAATAATCTATTATCGGACATTTACTTTGTGGAATTCGAAGTCCTGTACGAATACAAATGAGGTTTTCTGGCATTTATTTGGTCTATTAGATAATAGGTTTTAATAAACTGTATTTTTGTTTTCTTTTGATAAGACTATGTAAAAGTTTAAATTCTTTAATTTCAAAATCATCCTACCTCTGCTGCTGTTTACGTTCAATATTGAAAGAAGCTGGTGTCAGGTTTCCTTTTTTTTATACATCCTATACATATGGATATGTATTCAAACAAAACTTCGGTTTAACTAGTAATATAATAAACATAAAAATCAACTACACTGAAAAGCAGAAAAGAGAAAGGAAATTAATTACATTTAAATTAAATAAATCTAATGTCCGGATGTTCAGCTTCTCGCTTGAATGCGAATAAGTAAATGTAATTTATACTTATTCACTTAAACCTTCCTCCACTTTCGAAACAAAGTCAAACGACCTAGCTGCGAAGAATATAATAGAAAATCCTGTACAAAGAAACAGAATGCTAATCGTTTATACACTGAAGTGGCACAGGGATAGACAAGCGTTGTGCATATATTGTGATGCTACTGCCTCATTTATCCATATGTGAAGGCTCTTTCGTACGGTATTTATGCTACGGTGAAAGACCAAAATTAGAGAACGTCGCTATTCTCCGTTGAATGTTCTTTTTACATTTGGACCATCGCTTTTATATCGACACAAGCACAGATAAGTTCTTGTGGAAGTCGAAATGACAAGGCGAGAAAGAAGTAACAGTAAGGCCAAATCCTTTGTTCTGCCACGGCTGAGATCATATGAAATAAAGATTCAGCCAGAGAAAAGTGACAAAATGCCATATCCTTTATTCTATTTATTCTTATTATTATTTGGATTGTGGTGACATGGTATCTATTTGTTTGACTCTTGAGTGGAGATTTTCACCGTAGAATATTGACATTTGACAGATATCTGTCTCCCATAGTATAACTGGTATTAATTGTCAAAAGTAACATAATGGATAAAACAGTTGAATTAGACGCCATCGATTACATAAAGTTATAGGGTCTCAATGTCCGGTCACCCACTTTCAGAAATAGTTCTAGAATTGGGGGTTTTCTCACTCAGCAAGTTAAAAACTCTTGCGAGAGTACACGAATAGCGAAAAAAACCCAATTGGACTACTTGTAAGGGGTAAGTAGCCTCACTGATCCTAACCTTCGAAAACTTATCCGTTTCGTGCGTAGCGAGCGCCGCCAAACTTTAGCTCATGTGACCACCCAGGTGAATAAGAAATCCAGTCAAATAATCAGTAATGACTATGCGTAAATCTATGCGTGACTGGACCATCGACAATTGGAAGGGATCAATTCCGACTGTGCTGTTGTCAATCTAAGAATATAGCGTCAGTCCTATCCAGCTATGAATCTAGCATGCCAGACTAATTTATGGAACATTCCAAAAGAAGTTTGGCAGGCAGTACTGTGAAGCACTTTAGTAAACTTATTGAATCCATGGATTGTTTCGTGGCAGCCGTTATCAAGAACAACTGAAAACTATTTATTTATAATTAATACAAAACTTTTATATTTTTGAAAAACGTTTACTGTCTTTCATCTTTTTGATGCAGTCACCAGTTAAAACATCGCATTGCCAATTATGCTGAAGTCGTAATATACCTACCGCAACGCTTGGTTCTCGCAGTGATTTGAATAAAGAGATCGATCAGTTGCATAAAGACTTTCTGTAAGAATTCGGAAGGTAACTCGAGTATTTGCAACAATTATGAAATAATTCGGAAGTTTTTGTAGCAAATAGAAATCACTAAGTGTTTCCCTTATCTTAAAAATCAAGGTCATAGCCACAGGGGATTTACATCTGAGGAATATGAGAATGACAAAGCATATACAGTTCCATCAGGCGAATAATTTAGTTTCAGACTGAGCTATTTCCCCTAGAATATTGTACTGCGAAATGATGGGAAGATTCTGCAGAGAGTGTGGTTTACATTCCAGAGTTCTGATGAATTTTTTTTTTCATTTTCATGACTCTGTAAGGTTTTAGTTAAACTAACAAAGTTTTATTTTAATTTGACTCTTTCTATCTGTTCTCATATCAACTTCCCGTTAGAATAAGCGCGCGTTTCAGCTTTATGCTAATTTGAAGTGGAGCCAAGTAGTATTTAAACGAAAGGTAGAAACCTTTCAGTGTGAGAGAGCTTTTAGTCTCAGACCACTGTTACTCTGTTCGACGTTCGCCTGACCAGCTATACCAGTATTTAAATTCTAAGCCGTAGCGCTGTACGTGATTACTTATTGAAGTAATTCCAAGTGCGTCAGTATTAGTTAAATCTTGCTACGCACCATTTAGGTTAGAAGCCAACCTCGCGTTCATAGCTCTGTGAGCAACGACGATTTACTTTCTAATTAGCTTTAGTTTAAATTAATTTGATTGTTCAGTTTAGACCCAAGTGGCGGTCGTTATTTTCTGTATCCCTCCCGAGTTGGGAAGTGGCTGTATATAATTGTGGTTTAATAAAAGAGGATTTTAAATCCCTTTAAAGTGCAGTTCTTCTACCACTTAATCACAATATTCTACGACAGAACATAGCTGCATTCAGCTCCCTATTCAAGATCAGGACTCAAGTACTTTCACAAAGATGTTTGCCAAGAATAGGCACCGAACACACAGTCCTGACAACTCTAAATACCAATGCATTTTTTCGGATCGCTGGTTCTTATGATATAGCCTATGCATCATCCAACCTAACAATATAACGTTAAGAAAGCATTACATTTTCGCTGTTAGTTCTCTAGATGGATTTGATAGCCATTATAACCACTTTTGCGCATCAGTCAACTCTGCCATCAGAGCATCATGATTATAAAATATTTAGTCCATTTAATTATTAAATCTAAGGTAGGCAAGCTATTCAACTAATATGTAGAATATTGTGCGAAAAACGCATCTTTCCTTTCATAGCATATACGCAATGGTGTTGCAGTTATTTAATTTTGATCGCATGCCTATTTTTAAAATGGAAGCCCGGGAGAACGGACGACAAATAAGAAACTCCCAGAAGGAAACAAAATTGACAATAACCAACTTGCGTAAAGGATTAATAATAGGGTTAATACATTTTAATACGTTTTTAATAAACAATTAATTAATTAATCGAAATGGGAAAAGAGGGACTTTAGCCATTCGAGCTATCATTGTACTTGAAAATGACGTATGCTCATATGACAGCAATTAGAACTAAAAACCCTTATAACGTATTTAAGAAATTTTTAGTAAAATCAGATATAAAACCCTGATGTATCTGCTTAAAATCATTCATGCCAAGAAGCCATGTTAGTTAATGGTTCATCTTCCATTATTTAATTACTTATGAATTTTACAAATAAATAATTAAAGATATTGAAATAATTATTTAAATCTTTGTGTTACTGCATAATTATTTGCTTGAAATTTCTTCTTTCAGCAATTTTGTGAGATCATTAGCAGTCACGAGACATCGCATCACAGCGCAGGACGCAGAAGAGTGAATCTAGTGTTAAAAAACTTTCCCTATTTCTCCGAAGCATTTGGATGCTCTTATGACAAACCTATGAATTTTTCTAAATGCAAAAATCTATGGATTTAAAAGTGATATTTTGTACTTCGTTTTGTAAATATACATTGAGTGTTTCATAATTTGTATTGCAATAAATTCAGCTTATTATTCAAAAAATAAAATATTGAGCCCAGTTACGTGTATTACAGAGCTTGAATTTGAAATATTTGAACATTCTTTAACAGCATAAATAATTAGACCAAATGTAACATACAGTAGGAAATTTGCATTTGAGAAACCTTAGATACAAATTATACTCAGGGACTCTTTCTCAAGGTGTTAATTTGTGAAGCTGGAAAATATCGCTGTGATAATGCTGATAAAAATAATGATTGTTATTAAATTAATGAATGGTCTTCATATCTTATGGAAAATACATATTATACATCATAAATTAGTATCACAGAAGAATTAACAATATGTGATATATGTTTGATGCTCTCGGTCCTTTTGTATAACAAATGCATTATCGAATGCATTTGCATCACTTTTGCATGCATGTATAAATTTGCTATTTGGAAAGACTCAAATATTTGGATTTATTTTTTGTTAAATGCTTACATAATTGGTATCTGTAATTTTCATAAGCACTGCAAATGACTTAAAATGTGCAAAATGCAGATGTTCAAATTAGTAAGTGTATTATGCTTGTAGAATGTAGAATATACTGTACAGAAATATATATACTTACTTTATAGATAATAAATCATTTTGATTTCATTTTAAATATTCAATTTTAAGTGATTTCATATCTTCTTCTATCATCTATCTTTCATATCTTCTGCTCAGTATATTTATGCAGAAAGATTTACCATTTTGTTAGATATTTTCATTTCCATAGTGTACTGGGAAATCACAGTTTTCATTCGTCTGATTTCTCCGGTAATTCTGCTTCCCTTTTTACTTCCTTGTACGAAATAAAAAGGAAGGGTGAAATTTCGGGTATCATATTTCAACGAAAATATCTATTTTGTCCGCTATCGAATGCAATTTAATGATGTTTTTGGGTGACATTTGTACGTAAGAACAGAATAAAGGACTTCCCCCCCCCAAAAATTATAAAACTGATTTAAAATGGAATCTGAAGAGATGTTTTCGTGGAGTCTGTGGGACACACGAACGCACATTCGTACGTAGGTACGTATGTATGTGAACGCACAAACGAACGAACGTACGTTCGTACGTACGTACGTATGTATGTATGTATTTCGCATTACTCAAAAACGAGTAATCTCAGAACGTTGAAATTTTGTTTTTAGGACTGCTATAACATGTAGATGTACACCTCCTATTTTGGTTGCAATCTGCCGCACGGAACGTATATAAAGTCATGTATATATATATCCACTCTGTTATTCGGCTCAGTGAGCTCAGTTTTTTTATTCTTATAGGTTGGTAAATTGCGCGTTTTTTTATTTAAAATGATTGAATTATGTTGTTTTTATCTTTCGGTTAAGTTTTTATGCCTTTAGTGAATCTGCATTGAAGATTTTTAGAATTATCAACAATTTAAAAGTTGTTTAAGTGCGGCTAAGCCCAATGATTTTTCTCATGGCGGACATATTTGTTTACATTTGAAACTTAGGAAAATATTGGATTTTTTTGCCAATCTAGAGAAACTAAGCTTCGGAACAACAAAGATAACGCCTTCTTTTATTATGGAGAATTAAATCATGTTTAATGCATTCTGGAATTTATTCGAGGAAATAAGTGTTTAAGATTTACTTC
>KK119586.1:0-20075 GCA_000611955.2 Stegodyphus mimosarum
AGGAAGACAAATTTCGCCGCACTGTCCTATCGGACACGTCCCTCGTACGCCCCACATTAATTTCTGCGGTTATTTGACGCAGTGTTGCTTGTCTGTGACATTGACAACTCTACGCAGACGTCACTGGTCTCCGTCGTTAAGTGCAGGTGGTCGGCCACTGCGCTGTCCATGGTGGGATGTTATGCCTGAAATTAGATACTCTCGGCACACTCTTGACACTGTGGATCTCAGAATATTGAATTCCCTAACGATATCCGAAATGGAATGACCCATGCGTCTAGCTCCAACTACCATTCCGCGTTCAAAGTCTGTTAATTCTCGTCATGCGGTCATAATCACGTCAAAACTTCTTCACATGAATAACGTCAACACAAATAAAAGCCCTGCCAAAGCACTTCGCATTTTTACATTTTCTATGCGATACTACTGCCATCTGTATATTTGCATATTGCTATCCCATGACTTTTGTCATTTCAGTGTATATGCATATGATAGAATTTCGATTAGTCAAAGTACAGAAGTCTGTGATAAAGAGAAGAAGAATGCAGTTAATTTCCTCGGGTGCTCATTATTATCCTCACTAAGTGGAACTAGGGGGATAACCTTAGTATGGTTTGCCTTAATTAAATTATTTCGAAATTTCGGCCCCCAAATTATCTAAGGTGAACTTGCAGACTCATTTCCTGTTTGTCTTAAACTTTATAAAATTGCTGTTACGAATATCCTACTAGTATCTCAATGGATAAAACCGTTGAACACTAGTAGTTCGATAGTAACGGTCTAGTTGCATAGTGTTTGTGGTTTTCCCAGTATGTAAGGTAAATATTAACCAAATTTCCTTAGAAAAACCTCCTGATCTTATAATATTACATTTCCGAATATGGAAACTACTTGAGGTAAATTTCATGCATTCTCCGTATTCAAATGAACAGAAAAACAATAACTCCCAGTCTTTTACAAGAAAAGTGTTTGTTTACTATGGTTTGATTAATATGGTATGAATTCTGTGGCACTGTGCCTTATTTTACGGAGTATGAGGTAATGCAAAAATTTGTAAGAATGCACCTAGTATACAAAAGCCGGCTTTGGTAACACAGTGCTAGTATACGTCTGCAAATGTAGTGGCGATGAGTTTGGTTCCCAGTCAAAGCGAAGTTCTAAAACTTTTATGTTGATGATAGTATGATTTTCGTAAACTTCTGAAATTTGCAACATACTTCTAAGCTTTAGATTACTATCCAACTTGTTACGCAAATGAAAACCTTGATACGCAGATAAATGTTACGTTTCCCAAAAGTCGGTACTCAAATCTTTCTTAAAAGCATGTAAAGGAAACTATTGAGATCTACCCTGCAGATCGTATTGTTTAAAACCTAAAAGTAATTTTTAAAAATGAATCTTCAACTAGCAGATGATTTTCAAAGAAATTTATTAATAAGAATATATTTCAAAAAAGGTGTTAATTTTGCCATCAGTTTAATTTATAAATCTCAGTTTTCTTCATATCTGCATTACTCATCACACAGTTTATTATGTTACATTTAGCAGTTCTTCAGATCTGAATATGCATAACACTGAAATAAGTAAATAATTTCATTGATCAGCTTTTCATGTAATGGTTTTCCGTCGTAAAAGTATCAGAAACTGAACAATTACCTTACTAATCTGTTCAATATTTCGACAGGTCCACCAGCAGCAGAGCGGTTAAGTCGCTGAACACTAGTAGTTGGTTCCGGGGTTCGAAGCCCGGCGAACGGGCTGGCTGCATTGTCGTTTTCGTTGTTTTCCTCATGTGTAATATGCATACGAACCAGTTTCTCTTAGAAGTTCCTCTACAAAGGCATCCCTCCCCTTAGGCAGATGTCTCTCGGGTGCTTTGCCGTAATCAAATAAAACCAAACCAATATTTTGACGCTAGCCTTCATTCAGATGCCTTTTGATAATAAAAATGTTCATTAATTACGTATAATATTTGAAATAATAACTGTTCGAATTACAGGAACCTAGCTTTAATTTCCAGCAGACCAGCTTTAATTTCCAGTAATCCTGTTTCTTGCTGCTTGATGTGAAAGTTTCTACTGCTTATTTCTCTGGGAATATCTTATCTTTAAACCAATTACGCGTACTGTATGTTGTAAGGTTTATCCTAAGTTTATTAACAGTTATTTTAAGTTTTGTATTTTTCCTATCTTATTCTAATTTCAGCTTACAATTTTCTGCCAGAATGTAATTTCAGAAAAGCAGTAAATGGAAATGAGAAAGAGTACTATTTAAGTCGATACTTCACCGACTTCTAGAGACAGAGTCTGATTCCCTGACTAGCGCGCGTTTGCCTTTGGATAATTTCTCTTTTAGTTACTACGCTCGGCCATATCTTAGGCCCTTGCTTGGCTTCGCCGATTGAATTAATACTTAGGGGCCAACTAGTTAGATTTCTGATAGCTTCGGCTATACCTTTCAAATAGCTTAGTTAAGCTAGTTTAGTTTAAGTTATTATTATTTAAGTTCAAGCCCGAGTGGAGGCTTTCTGTAAAGTTCGAAGTAGGAACTGATTGTAAATATACTGAAAAATAAAGGGTTGTAAACCCTCTTTAAGTCTTACGTGTTTTGTTCACACACTTCAGTGATTATTCTCTTGTCAGTGTTCGTGGGGTTCTAAGTTAGAACTTTAGAATTAAATAAGTGAAACACCACAATGTGATTAATATTACACTTGCAAATGTTATGTAAAGATTCTTCTCGTATTATTAAAAATTTTAGCGTGGAAGCAACTATTATTCATTATTCTTCAAAGGTTAAATTAAGTCTAATATTACTCTAAATGTTTAAAATTTTTAATGACTTTTAATTTTTAAGTAAGACATTTAAACGACAAAAAGAATATTTCTTTGCTAAGCAATTACATTATACTCACAGACAAAAAGGGCGACATTTTACTTACGGTATTATGTTACGGTATACAACTACGCTGTTCATAATTTTACAAAACTTACTGAAGCAAAAATTTAAAAATCATGAAAATCTTCCCAGTTTTTTTTCTAACTTTGCAATCACAAAATTAATCTCTCTCAGGTTTTCGCAGATCCAGAACTTTTTTTTAATACAACATTTGTGTAAAAGCCTTGTTAAATGTAGTACATACAAATATAGTAGTCTTGTACACAGAAAGAAAATTTCATTAAAACGGTTCGTTAATTTATTTATTTCGGCAAAGGAAGTAAAGGCTATCTCGACCTAAGAGGAATGCATTCATTGAAGACATTCTTTTGTTTTGAAATTGGCTTGAGTTTTCCTTTTCACATGGGAAAAGTTATGAAAACCTTAATCAGCCCTTTCCTAGGAAAACGAGCACGGGACGAACTACCAGGATCTCTCGACTTTTGATGGACTGTTCGAAAGTGATGTTTTTGCCACACACTTATTCTCGCATTGCTTACTTTGTATATAATATTTTACTTTATTGTACATTTTTATAAATTACAAATAGCGGATGAAATCATAGTTTTATTTTAAAACATAGAAAACATATCTTTTATTTGGCTAGTATGCAATTACAGGAAAATTTTAAATGAATAGCTATGTTACAGAGACTAGAAAAGTTTAGAAACAAGAAGTCTGAAAAATTTACTGTATACTTGAAGTTAGTCAACTACATGATTTCCGACAATCGATTTGGTATGTTAACTACTGTATCATAACAACGCATAAAAAGAATGTCTTTAATTCCGTATATCGCACCCCTCCCCCATCTTGAAGGAAAACTTGACAGAGTTTCTTTTATGTAAAATATTTGGCCTGGAGATCTTTAAAAACGAAAAGAAATTTAAGAATTTTATGAAATGTTGAAACTTGTCTTTAATCTCGCATCTTTGTTGTAAATATCAAAGTAAAAATTATCTTTGACATGGTATGTTGAAATATAGTATCAGAAAAACACACAAAAGCTTAAACTTTGAAAAAAAAAATATATATATATAATTTTTGATACATAAACTAAAATCCGTGCTTTATTTTTTATGAAATCTTACGGATACATTTTATTTATAATTTTAAATGTTAAGCGATTATAAAAGAAAAGTATTAAGCCAACAAAGATTAGAAACTGCTTCAAAACGCTTAAAAAGGAGAAATAAAAAAAAATAAAACTCAAGACAAGCCCAAATATAAATGAAGAAATGGCTTTTGCAAAATATAAGATATTATTTTCTCTGCCATTTATTTGAAAAAAACGTTTCATGTAAGTTTTTAATTGCATATTAGGCTTTTCAAAATTGATACAATGGATGTAAAGAGGAAACCTTCGCGGTTAAATATTAATAGAAAAAAAGGGTTTCGTTGAAAATTTAATACAATAAATAGTGAAAGGCTAACAACAGATCATAGAATTTACTCAATATTAACTGCTTATCCTATCAATTAATAATAAATAAAAAAACTAAAAGAGAATTTTTTCTTTGATCAGCTTACTAGCGATTTAATTTGATAAACAACGATGAAAGAAAGGTTAAGGAAAAATTAATTTTTGTAGGAAAAATGAAGAGTGTATTGTTTTAATTATGATAAAAAAACTTTCATAAGCTTTCGAAATCAGCTTATCTAAAAAGACATATATTTATCATACAACTAAGCCAATCTCAATATAATTAAAAATGATAACAGTATGTTAGAAATTCAGTAGTTAAAATTCCTATATTATAGAATTACTCCAAGTAATTCAATAGTGCATAATTTATAAAGGATAACATCAAAATTTCTCCTTTCTTTATTAAATTTTAAAACACTCTTGTCGGATTTCTAAAGGGAAAAAAAGTATGTGCCTCAAATTCCTTCCTATGCAAACTGAGGTCTTTCATTACCTACTTTACTAAAATAATTAATTATAAAACTTACCAATTTGCTCTATATTATGTTATGAACAACATTTAGAAACCAATTATTACTAATATTTATAAATACTGAATTTACTAGATGGAGACAATAATCAAACAGCAAATATCCTATTAAAAATATAATTCCCAAAAAGGTCAAAATGTTACTGAGAAATATATAATTTTTAAATGTTTACTCTGTTATGCTGAGAGGCAATCACTAGCAGATTGAAAGTTAAACTAAATATCTTATTTCCCAACGCTTTCTTAATAACGAATCTGCCAATAAACCGTGTTCTAGAACAACTCTACGAAAAACTATAATAATTTGACTAAATCTAAACTCAGATTTTCAGATAAATACAAATAAATGTAGCAATAAGAACTTTGTATGAATAATGTTTACTCAAATGAAGACAAAATAGTCAGTATGCTTAATTTGTTTCCAGCTATATTATCTGCAAACGTGAAAGCATGGTATCTAGAATAATTATTCTAAATTAGTTATACAATCATTCATTTTAAACATTTTGCAGCCTAAGGAGATTTTCTTTTACTCGCGCAAACCTTAATTTCTTGCAGCAAAAAACAAATGTTAAAGAGGAAAAACAACTGCCACAACTGTAATGTATAGCTTCAATATTACTAAAAGCATTAACATACAGTTATCTGCTACTAATTATATAACTGTCTGAAATTCTGGTGTATGAAAAAGAATTGTAATAAATCTTCTGAGACTTACTTCGTCTATCGCTATATATATGTAGTAAAAGTCAATAACAACGTAGCATATTTAACAAGTGAAACGCAGCTATGAATATTATTTTAGATGATAGTTATTGTTTTATTGAAATTCAATAAGCTAAGTACACTGTCACTTTTTTCACTGAGGTTAATTCTTTTCAAACTAAAAATGTTCACTCTACAAAGGTCTGAATGTGAAATCATCCTGCATTAATTTATATGAAATATTTCGGACAAAGTGTTTATTAAAGATAACCACTTATTTTGATTGAAATTGTTATGCACAAAAGTCCTGAATTTGAAGTGCACGATTTTTAGTCTTTTACGCACAGATGTTCTTATACATTCAAATATCCAGCACAAATGTTTAGTCTAAGAGTGTTTAGTTTAATAGTCCTAGATATAAATCACATTCCTGGCGTATTTTAAATACATTGTCCAGTAAATGATGCAAAAAAGTCCTTATTAAAAAATTTTGAAATTTTATCAGCAGATATTTCTATCACAAGTTTAAATGAGGGTGACATTTCAGCTCATATAAACTACTAATACGAATTATTAACTGCTTTAAATACAGGGAGTCCAGCAAAGGAGTCTCTGATTTTAGAATAAAAAATCTCGAAAACAAAGATCGATGGAAGAATACAACAAGCTGTATATTTATTGTGAAAGCTGTAAGATTGTTACATAGAAGTTTCCAAATAATAATTACAAAAGCTGCAAACAGATGGCGCTGTAATCGCAACACTTAGTTTGTATAAATAGCGCTCCAAAGCGCCCGCCCGCTCTGGGCTATGTATTGCTTACATATTCACTGTTTTAGCATTCCTTATATCTCGCTCTGAAAAGGTTGGATTGTCGTTGAACCTTGCGCACCAAGCGTAAACAACTTGCGTTTTCTTTGCGATCAGAGTTGCTTTCGCACCTAGAAGGTTTTCAAACTGGTCCTCACGGAGCAAAGTGTTCTAAAAAGGCCTTGTGCAATTTTGCTGATCCCTTACTTCTGACTGATTCTGACTCCAATTTTGGATTTTGGCTCTAACAATTATGTCTACAGTCAAGCAAATTCTTGAGCCATTCAGAAAGCTGAAAACTTCAGGCCAGCAATGTGAACGTCCCTGCTCAGTGCAGAAACGGATAAATGACCTGCATCAATTAGAGATGAACCTGAGAGGATTCCTGATATGAGTAATGAAATGGAACGGATTACCTAACTGCTACATTAAGCGGCCAGCTAGCTCTAACATTGCTACGACCGAGGTTAAAAATCGTTTCCAAGAACTTGCAGACATCTCAGATGACGACATGCAATTGGACATGAATAACTGTATACGCAGTACCAAACATGTTAGTAATGTGAAATTACAGTATTAACTAAGGTTTTGAAGAGGTCAGAGTGATTGTATATATTCCATACTGGGGCAATACAGTACTTAACGCTATGTATAACACCCCTGATTTCAGGTTACAAGTTCACCTTTATGCAATCTGCTTAGCAACTCCTTTCCTATAATAATTGGAGGTGACCTAAAGACTAAGCACTTTAGCTGGCGGTGGCGTAAAACTAATAAAACGAAAACATTCTTCTGAACTTTATTTACAACAACAACCCCTTACTGTATTTACCCCCCTCGAAGAATATACTTGCTTGCCTATCCATCCAATACCCGGACATACTTGATTATTTCATAACCTCTGACAGCCTGCCGATCGCTGAGGAAGTCGTTAATAATCTCCCTTCGGATCATCTGCCAGTGCTGGCGCATATAGAAATCAGCAAGCCGGAAACCAACAATATTTATAAAATTATATACTGAGAAAACTTCAAAACTCATATCAACATGAACCTTCCCAGTAGTGAGGCACTTAAATCTGAACATAACATTGATCAGGCTATTCTAAATGTTAACAAGTGCATTGATAATGCCTTCAAAAACCCTAATACAGATGTTATCAATGAAAAACACAACTTCAAACCGCCACATGAAATTCAAACCATCATCCAGTCACAAAACAGGTTACGAAAAATCAACATCCATTCATGCGACCCGGCGATCAAATTAGAAATCTATAAACTAAACAGGAAAATTAAAGGAATGATTGAAGCTCACAGAATCAAACTACGGAATAAAAAAATTGAAAACTTAAATACGGAAGATGGTGAAATATGATGGCAATGAAGGTAAGGAAGAAGCATTTGCACCACATTTTGCCAAGCAATTCCAGCCCACAAAGAAAGTCCTTCTGACCCAAATTTCATCAGCCACATCAACATGTTTGTAGATAACTAGCTTAGACAACGCACTACCACTAATCTTCCCGTATTCACCTGCCCTACTGATATCAACACTATCACCGCAAAACTGCACAAAAGAAAAGCACCAGAAAAAGAAAATATTTCTAATGCCATGATCAAGCATATCTCTAGTTACGTTATTAACAAACTCTACAGTATTTATAACACCTGTCTTTACTTGAGCTACTTCCCAACGGTGTGGAAGCAAGCAGTAGTAATTCTCGTTCCGAAACCGGGAAAAGATATTATAAAAAAAGATGGTTTTCGGCCTATCAGCTTGCTCCCAACCCTGGGTAAGATTTTAGAAAGGATTATCTACAGAAGATTGCAATCTGCTCTGAACTCACTTCCAAATCAACAGTTTGCATTTCGTAAAGGACTAACTACCATAATGTAATTAGTCCGAATCGTCGAATTTTTCAGTGGGGAGATATATAAGCACCAAACAACTGCTTTCCTTATGCTAGACGTGGCAAAGGCGTTTGACCTCATCCGACATAGTGGACTTGTGTACAAGCTTGCTTCCCTCTATCTAGCCATGGAGATGATTCTATTCTTCATTCCTTTCTACATAATAGATGATTTTGTGTCAGGCAGGGCGACTATTACTCTCAAAATACCATAATTAAAGCTACCGTTCATCAGGGAAGTATTCTCCAACCAATTCTCTATCTCATCTATGTAAAGGACATCCCTCTGTTCAATAATCCGAATTGTATCACTGCCTGTTACGCGGATGACCCCGCAATTCTATCTAGCTCGCTCAGTTGCCAGACTTGCATTGCCAGAATTCAGACCCGAACGCATGACATAGAGGGTTGCTCCAAATGGAGGATGTCCATTAACGCATCAAAATCAAAACTACTCCTTAGAGGACGCCATAGAGAAAAACCGATCGATGAAGATCTGACTCTCTTTCACGAAATATTGGCCACAGTCAGTCAGGCCACCTATTTAAGAGTCCGCTTCAACAGCTCTCTTACGTGGAAAGCTCACATATACTGAATATCTGCACATTGCATATGAAGATGGCTTTGCAATGTCTCCACATTCTGTTCACTGGCTTGAAATACGTAGATTAAAAGAGAAGATTATTCGTTTCACTGAAATTATGGAGATTTATAAAAAATAAATAAAAGGGAAAATGAAGAATTAGAGAGGCATTTGAGAGAATTAAAGATGTCATGCTCAGAATATCAACATACAAATGCAGCTCTACAAGAGAAATATCACCAGCAATTGATGCAGACTTCTGCCTTAAAATTGCAAATTAATGATCAATATCCTGAATGTGGCACTTCTTCAAAGAATAACACTACAACGCAAAATTTGAACAAAATGAAATGTATGAAAAGCAGTAAAAGGCTTCGTTATGAGTTACAAGAAGCCCAAAGATGTATAAGTGCTTTGCAATTAGAAATTAATCAGAAAGACACTGTAATTTCTTCTCTTCAAAAACTTTCATCAGAATTATTTAATCAGCAACATTTTGCTGATGTTGGAGTAACTGCTTCAGTGGGTGAACAACCAGCATGTATGGAACTCTTACTGCTTGAAAAAATAAACAGATGGATGATTTAAATCAGGAAATGGAGTATTTGAAATAAAAATTGCAGTATTTGCAGCAGAAGTCTTCCGATTTAAGCATAATTGAAGAATTGAAGAAAGCATTGGAAATGGCAGCTGAAAATTCTGGAAAAGTTCAAACTCAGAATTCTCAGTTACGATCTCAGAATCAAGTTGACTAGAAAGCACACCCCTGTTGATTCGGTGTGATCAAAGAGAGGTAGGATTTAATGATATACAAAAGGAAACGACAAAAAACTTTGAAAAAAAAGTACTATTCTGGATGCCATTAGCACAATATATAAAGTATGAGATGAAGAATAAAATAGAAACCTTGAAACTCCTGAAAGAACTGCAGCAAAATGAAAGGAATTTTTGTAAGAGGACTTAGACAACATGCTAGTTGAAATGGAGCAAATAACAAAAGAGAAACTTCATGATAAAGTAACAATATTGTAGATTACTTAAAAACAAAGAGAGATTACAAAAAGATTTGTTTGAAGTAAGGACAAGAAAAGGTGCTAAACTCCATAGAAATGAGGAAGCTATAAAGATTTAAAAAAAATTAAATTGAAGTACTTTATGAATTTGCCGAAACATCGAAGAGATAGCATTATGAATGTCCGCTTCGATACGAGATGACAGAAAATAATTATGAGCTCATAAAGCATTTAGAAACAGAAACTGTATTAGCAGAATTAGCTACATTGAACTATCGTATATTTCTACTATTATATTTATTATATATTTATGTATTTATTTTATATATATTTTAACATTAACATATATTAAAAACATTTATATTACTTTGTGTTTGGCTAGATAAAATTCTCTAGCCAAACTCTTTAGGTAATAAGTTATGTTAATGTGAATAGAATTTATCTATAAACCAGCCACAATATGGCCATGTAAAAATTTAAGGATTAATAATAAATACTAGACAAAGGCGGAGGTCGGCAGAACCGATTAACCCTAATGGTAGAGAGATGGTTCTCAAGTCCACCGTTACTACTACTACTAACCCTAAACACTGCATAGTTTGTGGCATTTAAAAGCCGCTTATATGTATTAGTTTGTGATCCAAAGTGATAGCAAGCATTATTTGATTTGGAAAGAACCTGGAACTTGTTATCATCCATCAAACATCCGTGAAAGAGATACATACGAGAGGGCAGGTCTATGTTTGGGGTGGTAACTCTTTGGTTGGACGCTGAGACTTCTGTGTCTTTCCACAGGGAACCATGAATGCTCAGACCTATAGAGATGACATTTTTAATGCTTATGTGCGATCTTATGCCGGAGCAATAATAATAAGGCAGGTGATGGCTTTCTGCTACAGGAGGACAACGCTAGACCGCACAGGGTTCGCATCTTAAATGATTATCTTTAGCAGCAAACAATTCAGCGCATGGAGCAGCCAGCTGGATCAGTGGACCTCAATCCTATCGAGCATGTTTGGGTTGTTTAGGAAAATGTATAGCTGCTCTCAATCCTCCTCTTCAGACCCTTGCCAGGCTTGCAACTGCTTTGCAAGGTCAATGGCTATCACTTCTTATAGAACTGATAGACCACAAAATTGATAGTATCACACATCGCTGTACGGGAGCTGTTATGCTTCTATGGGAAATCATACTCCATACTGAAGGTAATTTTCCTAAGCCAAACTGACGCATCAGATTTATTCATTTCATACATATGCTAATTTCTTTAAAACCATAATTGTCTGGTGCTTTCTTTTTGTTATTTTTTACCTTACTATGTGTTGTATATTGTGGGCCAGGTTCGTGTGTCAAGATTGAGTGTTCGGTGCATATTCTTGGAAAACATTTTTGTGAACTCCTTAAGTCTTGAGCTGGAACAGGGAGCTGAATGCAGCTATGTTCTGGTGGTAGATACTGTGATTAAGTGGTAAAAGAACTGTACTTGAAGGGGATTTAAAATCCTCTTTTATTAAATCAATATTATTTACAACCACTTCCCAACTCGGGAGGGATACAGAAAGTAAAAGACCACACTTGGGTCGAAAATGAATAATCAGATAAATTTTAAAACTAAAGCTAAATAGAAATTAAATTAATCTTTGCTCACAGAGCTATACGCGAGGTTGGCCTCTAACTAAATGGTGCGTAGCAAGATTTACTAATACTAACGCACTTGGATTTATTTCAATAAGCAATCACGTAACAAGCACTATGGCTTAGAATTTAACTGCTAGCTGGTCAGGCGAACGTCAAATAGAATGATCGTGGTCTGAGACTAAAAGCTCTCTCACACTGAGAGGTTTCTACCTCTTGCTTAAATAGAACTTGACTCCACTTCAAATTAGCATAAGCTGAAAACGCGCGCTTCTTCTAACGAGAAGTTGAAAATGAGAAGAGATAGAAAGATTTAAATTAAAATAAAACTTGTTAGTTTAACTAAAGCCTTACACGTGAAATTCTTACATGAAACTTTTTGAGTAATCTTTATTTTTGTATTTTTTCCTTAATTCATGATAACCAGTGTATTTAAGCATAGTTTTATTTTGTTTGCTTAATTTTATACATGTGATAACAAGGATACAAGATATTAAGAAAATGATTTTATGACATGCTGTTTTACAAAGAACAGGTTTTAATTCATATAGAAAAATATTGTGTGCATTATTCGAAGCTCTTCCGTGTAATATGCAAAGAAAGGTTACTGATTTTAAAAAGTGTATGGGATGAGTACGGTAATCTCGCATTCTCCTAAAATGTAAAAACTAAAAATACTTATATACATTTACACAGGATCGAAAGAAATGGTGCTAAGGTAAAACTAGCATTACTACTAAATACGGTGATTTATAATTATATCATTTTTAATTATGTAATATTAAAAAATAAGTAATTTTTAATTAATTGCAAATTGCAGTTTCGTTATTTTTCTTTTGGTATATATGCTTCCAAACATAGCGTAATTCCCGCTTTTTTAAATATTGTTGTCATGTATGTTGTTTATTAGATTATTGCCTCAAATAATGAACGTCGTAACTTACGTTTTATTTGCTATTAAATTTTAATATATTTTACTTTCATTACTTAATTTTTATGTGCTTGTGAGAGCAAAGAAATTCATAATACACGCGAAAAAAATGTTTCATCCTGTGCTATTTAACGAAGAACTTACTTTAATGTAAGGTATTTCTCCCGCCTTCTTCGCATGCCTTCATGGTGTAGTGGTCAGCAAGTTCGACGCGTAAGCGAGAGGTCCGTGGTTCGATTCCCGGCGAAGGCGTTGCTCATTTTTCCTGTCTCCTGCTTCGAAATAACCTAATTTTTCTACACTGGCGCCCGAACTAAAAAGATGTTGGATGATGATTCTTCACCATCGGGATTTGGCGACTGGGTCCCCCAAACCCCAGTCGCCCTTTAAAAGGGGGAGTATATAAGGTATTTCTCCCGCCTTCTTCGCATGCCTTCGTGGTGTAGTTGTCGGCACACTCGACGCCTAACCGAGAGGTCCGTGGTTCGATTCCCGGCGAAGGCGTTGCTCATTTTTTATGTCTCCTGCTTCGAAATAGCCTAATGTCTCTACAAGCTTACTATTGTGAACTATTATTGAAATCATTTCTTAAAGCAGAGAAAGGTTATTCAAATGTATAAAATGATCATTGTAATTTACCATTATCCTAAAACCTGAACCTAAGAATCAGTATGTACATTTACATCTGATCGAAAGAAATGGTGTTAAATATCTTCAACATTACTACTAAATATTGTAATCCATAATTATTGCATTCTTAAGTACTTAATATTTAAGGAACACTAAATACATTTTTATTAATTGGAAATAGTAGCTCTGTTATTCTGCCTCTGGTATTTATACTTAAAAACATTGCATAATTCAGGTTTTTTTTAAATACTGCAGTCATGTATGTTGTTCGTTAGGTTATTATCTCATTTAAATATGATTTTTGAAGGTTCTTTTTGTTATTAGGTTCGGTATGTTTCTTTTATGAAATATTAATCACATTTATTAACTAATTTATTTCATTGCATTTTTTAGAGATACAGAAGCTGAGTGTAATAATATTTTTGCTATGAAGCTCGAATAAATTGACACTTGAGCTTAGGTAAAATATTGATTATTATAATTGTTATCTTAAGAACTGCCTCCTAATTTATCATGAAAGGAGCAGCTTTCAATCAAGGTTTATATTTTTATAAAATGTTTCTTTGTTCACTTAACGGTTCTTTCAATTATATTTATGCAAAAATTAAAATATCTATACAAAGCCTAAAAAGGGAAAATAATAAATATAAAGCCTCTTTTCTGTCTGCTATTTTAATTAGCTAAGCTACATGGTAGGGTTATATTTCCAACGAAAATTTTAAAATATCCAGTTTCAGATGACCTTCTGACAACAGCATCGGACGGAAAGCGCCACGTATCATGGCTGTCTTAACGAATAAGTTCAGTGAATCTAGATTATTGTGTTTTGTGTTTTTCGTGTGAACTGTTAATCAGTGCACAGTTAATTTTCAGTGGATGCTCACTGAAAATGCTATTGAATCGTTTACTGTTTACTGTTTAAAACGAACTAACTGGAACCTGTTTGGAATGCAATGCACGATATCCTATAGGACAGTATCATCCAAAAAATGCGTTATTCCCTTTGGAAGGAGCTCTTTTCCAACTAGAAATGGAAGGTGACAATATAAAGAAAAAGCTAAAGTAATAAAAACGTCCTACAGTTGTGACTTCTTTTCAAATCTCTGATATTATTAAGAGATATAAAAATACTAAAGCTGCCGAGAAAGAAAATTGAAAAATTGAAAGGGAAGAAGAAAAGAAGAAGAAGAGAAAATAGGAGATCAGAAGACATTCAAAAAAGTTTCGTTTAAGTCTTTTTATCTCTCTTTCATTCGAAGCTTCTATTTCTGAAGAATAAAATGATTTTTTTTTCATTTGGTGATGGAATTAATGAGACATAGTTATATATTCTGAAGCTCAGGAAGGACAATTTCTGCTTAAATGATTCTTAAGATGGAAGAGAAATGTAAAAAAATATAGCATATAATGAAAGATGAAAAAAAAGTTTTAAATGTGTTCAAAGGCTGACTTCAGCACAAATTAATGATTTTATTATAATGTGAAACGATGCTTTTGCCAAAACTGTTTCAGATATCAATTCAGTGGTGCTACAGTTATAAGTCGGAATAAAAGACTATCTAAAGTAAACTTTTTGCAAAAAATGTGCAGTAAAAGAAGAATTATGAATAAAACAAGATTAAAAAACCACTGCATGAAAACGTTTATATGAACCATTTTGTTATATAACCAGTTAAGTTTATATAACCTTTCATATTGCAACATTATAACAATGACAATATATACGGCAAAATACAACTTCTACCTTTTCAGATCCTATATAATTGAATGATCCTCTACTGGTGAAACCACTATAGGTATGTCACAAATTTAATATGTGCACTACTGGAATATAAATTAATTAAAAATCTTATTTTTATATGAATCTGAGCATTTTGTTTGCCAGCTGATGTGATGATGTATGTACTAGAATTTAAACGTTCATAAAAATACTTCTGATTTAGAATTCTTCAAAATGGGGATAATTTATTGAAGGCCTAATTATTTTGAGAAAATTAGACTGCCCGGTACTGGTACGCTTCTTCTTAATCTGAAAGTGTTTTCATATTGTAATTTTTTTAAAGAAATATGTGGCTCATTTTTAACTTTTGATAAAATACGTTCTCACTTTGCCCCTATTAATAGTTCTACGACTGGATGAGTTTCCTGAATACTGATAGTTCGACCAAGGTTCGAACCCAGCGACCTAATGGACCGCATGGTCGGTTTTCCATGTTTAACAAGAATACAAGCCAGATTTCTTTAGAATGTTCTCCACGAATGATACCTCTCTTTAGGTAAATATCGTGTGCTTTGCCATATTCAAACAACCTAACTTCTCTCCTATAAATAGGATAATCCAATAATACACTTAATTTTCTGAAACAAACTTGCTTATTATCAAGGAACGTTTTCATTCGCAGTAAGAATTTAAAACTTCTAAAAACGTGTCATATTGTTTTACTGCTTTCTAATTTTACATATATGTATATTCTAGATGTGTATTTATAAAGTATATTTTTATCCATTTCGTCTCATACATTTAATCCACTATTTTCTTCCTCGAAGTACTTTTTTTAGACATTCTTATATAGTGCATAATATAAGTTATGAAATATTAAATTAAGCCACCTGTTTTTGAAATATTATGGTACAAATAGAATTAAATAGTTGTAAGTCTTATATTATGAAAATTCGGGCTCATTTTACTGTCGCACCTACTATTTTGAATTTTAAAATTCTCTGGAAATTCAGCATCAACAAATCAATGAATTGAGAGATACATACAACCTTCATTAACTAGTAACTGTAGTAAGTTTATTGCATTTTCGATGCTACTTCTTAGATAGCTAAATTACGAAAATACACTCACGTTTGTGAAAATTGCAACACCATGAAGAACTTACGCGAGTGAGCTGAAATTTTCAGGAAATGCAAAGTAGCGCATGATATGCAAATGATTAGAATTGCAAATCCGTAGCGCATGCGTATGCTGAGCAGCGCCCTCTGAACGGCTGATGGATCCGAATAAATAGACGGCTGTAGCGAGGCGTGTATGGTTATCGGTGGTTATCTGCTAGTGGTAAACGTTAACTCAATCTGTACTTATGCCTCGTCGACGAAAGAGAGCGAGATTTGAACAACTTACAGAGTTTGAACGAGGGAGAATCATCGGCCTTCGTGAAGCTGGATTGTCGTATCGTGCAGTAGCCTCTCGTGTGCAGCGTAACAGCAGCACAGTGATGCGCGTTTGGAAGCAGTGGACGGACGAGTGTCGGACAACTCGGAAATCCGGGAGTGGACCCCGAAATGTGACGTCAGCTCGCGATGATAGACACCTGGTCCGCATGGCGCGGACGGACCGTACAGCTTCCTCTAGACAATTGGCAGCACTGTGGTCAATAGCTACAGGTGTTTCATTGTGTGCTTCATCAATTCGTAGACGTCTGCTGCAGTGTGGACTGCGCGCACGGACTCCTTTATACAGGATCCCCCTAACGCACGACCATCGCCGCCTGCGGCTACAATGGGCCAATCAGCATAGAGACTGGCGTGCTGATTGGCAGCATGTCGTGTTTTCTGACGAATCCCGCTTTAATTTGTGGTACCATGATGGCCGCATTCGTGTCAGACGCTATGCCGGTGAACGCCACCTTCCGGAGTGCATTATCGAACGCCACAGTGGACGAACACCCGGAGTTATGGTCTGGGGCGCCATAGCATATCATAGACGATCTCAATTGCTACGAATTGTGGGCAATCTGAACAGCAACCGGTATATCCGTGAAGTTCTACAGCCCGAAGCTGTTCCCTTCCTTCAAAGCTTGCCAGGCGCTGTATTTCAACAGGACAATGCCCGCCCTCATACTGCTCGGATTGTTAAATCCTTCTTTGCAGCGCAGCAGGTACAGCTTCTTCCTTGGCCTGCGTGTTCCCCGGATATGTCGCCAATTGAACATGTGTGGGATGTCATTGGTCGGCGTCTTGCTCGTGATCCTCGTCCTGTTGCGTCTGCAGACGAACTTTGGGTACGCGTACAAACGATATGGAATGCTCTTCCTCAGTCAGACATTCAAACTTTGTTTGACTCCATGCCACGTCGGGTAGCAGCACTTATTGCGGCGCGTGGTGGCCACACAAAATACTGATTCTGATCTCTTGTTCTTGTTTGTTTGCTTTGAACATTTAATCATTTATTTGTACCACTACCACTCAACTGTGTATTAAATTGCATTCAATTATGACGATTCCTTCTTGGTGTTGCAATTTTCACAAACGTGAGTGTATAATATCAAGAAGAAACGATAAATGCTAGTACTCATTGCTTTTGCATTAGCAACGATAAATGCTGGTAGTTATACTACTACACATGACAAAATGTACTAGTGCATGCGACAATCACTAATGGGTTTATTCTTACTACCGCATTATACTTGTACAGGGAAAAAAAAGTTGCATTTCGTGTGGAGTATCACTGCAATATTTTGCATTACGAAGCATTTTGCATTTAAAGAAAGAGGAAAAAACACACTTAATGTTATTTGCTATTTTTATTATTTATCTTTTATTTATTTTTGGCCCCATTTAAATATGTATGCGCGTTTGTTTTTAGTTTCTAAAATGCAAATAATGGCAACAGTACAAAATTGTTCTGCAGCGAAACTAAGCTAATTAATTAATTCATTCATTTATATTCTAAATTATGTTACACAATGTGTATTTTATTTAATTTCTGTGTTAATTTGGTTTACCTTTAATTAGAGTCTTGTTTTTAAGATAGTAAGTTCGTACTTTCGTTTTCGGAACGCGATTGGCAGCAGACAAGGGAAATGGGGTGTGTTTTTCATGTTATAATCTGGATTTTAAAATACTTAATCTGAGTTTATAAAATTATAATTACACTAGAAGAAACAGAAAGATTTGCACTTTAATTTAAAATTACTTACAAGTCGATAACTTAATTAGTTTGTGAAATATGATAATTTAATTAACAAAATTTTGTAGCTTTCGTAGGATTTAGTGTGATTGCTATCTTGTCATTATTAAGCTGCTGTTGGATGGTTTATGAGGATATGTGAGGAACGGCACCTTGTGTTTCCGGTAGGGTTCTAGGTTTACTGTTAATATTTTTTTTTATTTGGCGAGTTTCTGGCGATATTAAGGAAAGATGTTGAATTAAAGTTTTGAAAAATAAGAATTTTTATTTCGGGAGGTTTTTTATCAGGAATTGTCACCCTTTCGAAGGAGTTTTGGCGTCGTTGGTAAACGTTTTCAGCAAAAAGCCAGTGCACGCGATTTTCACTATCTTTCCCTCCAGTTTTGGATGTGCTGAATCTACGTAGCACGAGGGTCCATTTCTTGCTCCCTCAGGTCACCGCTTAACAATGTTGTTTAATTTTTCGGGCTTTACATGATTAATAGTTAATGTCTACGTATACGTTATACAGTCACTAAATATGCAATTTCTTTGACTCCAAGTGGGAAAACAACTACAAGAAAGAAAAAAAAAGAAGACATCATCTTCAAGCCTGGGAGCGTCACTCCATGTCCTTGTTATGGCCTACTTTTGGCAAGCGTTCTGTTCGTTCGTCATCTGAATTAGGACCGTTCACCTGCCGTGAAGGGCATGAGGTTTGTCATCTGTCTCATCTTCCCAGCCTCCTGACTATGGTTCCCGTTCCTTAGCGTTCTGGAACACGTTTACTCCTGGATTAATGATGTACTTGATTTCCTGCCACCAGACTCAAGGCCTTGATTTGTTGCCTATTTCCACCTGAACCTTCTTTTCTCTTCCTGAACTTCTGCTTCCGGAGTCTTGGATTGAAGACGACAGTTACTGTTTTTTTTTCTTGTTGAATTAGGAGGCGTTATTGCTACACTGAAATTTCAATAATGTTTTAATAGAAGAAAATGTATTAATGTTAAATTAAATATCTAAAAATTATAGCAATAGTGCAGTAGGAAGTTTTCAAAACTATTTAGTATGTAAAGTGTTGCAATATTTGATAAGGTTTCGAAAGTTCTATCAGAGTTGGTCGACTGATACAATATAAATTTAAAATAAGGTGCAATCCTACTAGATTCTAATTCTAATATGCTAAAAAATGTCAAAATATACAATATTTTTTTTGATTCCCGGAAGCCTTAAATTCTAAATGCCAATAGTTTAAATTAATTTTAGTAGTAAAATAAAAGTCTCTTTCATTTATAAATTTGGTATGATGTTTTATTCTATTTACTGGTAAACTATACATGACACCAACACCAGTATTCATTGGGTTGTTCGGTTACTTAAATAACTAATCACAACGCAAATAAATGTTTTATTTAATGTACTAACCACTAAAAGCTCTAGTTTATATTAGATGATCTTCAAAGACACTAATATAACAAAATTATATACAGGGTGCGTCATAAATTCGTGCAAAGTTCAAAAATTCGTAATAAAAGAAGGAATGCACGGAAAAATTTTCTGTTTGCGCCAATATGGTCAGAAAGACATTGGATTTTTTTCCATGTAAAAAAAAAATGTTTCCAAAAGTAACCGACAGAGGGCGCTCACACGTCATACTGAGATGTTTTATGCAAATCAGGCTATCAATAAAACACTTGGCTGGAAACGGATCCGTCATTCGAAGTCGGCAGCATGCTTTCTTTAGCAGATCGGGCGTTGGTGGTTAAATTGTTCTACAAGAATGGTGAATCCACAACTGTTACATTGCGAAAGTTTCGCACGGAGAAAGGACTGAAGGCGGAAAAAAGCCCTATTTCATTGAATGGGATACGGAATTTAGTACGACGTTTTGAGGAAACGGGGAGTTTGGAGGATCGTCAACGAAGTGGCAGACCACCCTTGAGAGCGGCCCGTGTCCATGTGGTACAAAGTGTGATCAAAGATATGGCAGCCGAGACATCAACGGGGAGTAGCAGTGCTCGTGAAGCTGAGAGAAGAACGGGGATTCCGGAAGCGTCGATTCGACGTATTC
>KK119586.1:25154-63162 GCA_000611955.2 Stegodyphus mimosarum
ATTTAAGTGCAAGTTGCAGATTTAAAAGGGAAGTTACCCGAGTCAAAAGCCGGTTGCCGAAAGCGTGAAGGACACGCTTGAAGGAACAACTTAATTATGCAGCGGAAGAAATTCGAGAGTTCAGTTGAAAAACTGTGAGACTTCGTGAAATGTTCTTTGTAATCCAGAACATGGGATTCATCGATTTTAGTCAAAAGACTCTCTGTAAATAGGAAATTGAATTGTGTTAATTAAAAGCAACTAGTACATAAGTTGTATAGCAAAACTGTTGTATTATATTTTTCTATGTATAAATAATGAATGCATTTAATGTAAAACTGTTTTCTATGTAATGCATGAATTGTTGTAAGCCTTAAGCACTGGTTTTGTTTATATCGAATATTTTGGAAAAGCGTAAAGGATACGCAAAAAGTCGAACCGCGCTGCTCGGTTAATGTGGTGCAAAGCCCATCGAAATTGGACCGTAGATCAGTGGAAACGGGTTCTTTGGAGTGACGAATCAAGGTTCACCCTTTAGCATTCGGATGGCAGGGTCTGGGTCTGGCGTCTACCTGGAGAACGTCTCCTGCCAGAATGCATTGTGCCAACAGTCAAGTTCGACGGAGGTGGAATTATGGTCTGGGGGTGTTTCTCCTGGTATGGACTGGGACCCTTGATCCCCATTCATGGTAAGCTCAACTCCGACGCCTACTGCACTATTTTGAATGACAATGTGCTTCCTACGTTGTGGCAGTTTTACGGGTTACTTTCAGGACGACAATGCCGGTTGTCATGTTTCGACGTTAACCAAGGCTTGCTATGGTGCCAATGGAGTTCACCGAATGGACTGGCCTGCCCAGAGTCTAGACCTGAACCCTATCGAGAACCTCTGGGACGAGTTGCATCGCCGAATTCAGGGGTGCACTACCCGTGCAAAATCGGTGAAGGAACTTCTATGTCTTCTCCAAGCCGAGTGGAAGAAAATACCACTAGCTGTCATACAAAGACTTGTGGAAAAATATGCCCCGGAGGGTCCACGCTGTAATTACCTCTCGTTGAGGCTCTACCAACTATTGATTTTGAATAAAGTTAGTTTGTCTTTTCTATCACAGGTGTCCAAATACTTATTGGTAGTCAGTGTATCAGCAGTCGAGTGGTTAAGCAGAACTAGCAGTCCATTGATTACTGCTAGTTCGGCCAGCTTCAAACCAAGCCGAACGGACTGACAACATGATTGATTTCAGTGGTCCCCCCTCGTGTGTAAGGTGATTGCAAGCCTATGTTTTGTAGAAATCTTCCATAAAGACATCGCTTCCCTTACGCAGGTAGCCCTTGTGTACTTTGCCATATTCAGCTAGCACAACCTAACTTAACCTCCTTGCACGACTGATTCAAAATTCGAAGATAAACGTCCCATCTGTTTTTTATATTTCTGGGATCGTATGTATAATATGCATGCGAGTACATTAAAGTCTTTTTAAATTATAAACATGTAGTTGTTTGAAAACAAAAAAAAAATGTAAGTTCTCATTCAATTAAAATAGTCTGATGTCATTCGACGAAAAGTTCGCTTTATCGCTTTTATTTTCATGATATAATTTATTTTAAGGTATATCGTTTGACACATATTTATTTAATTATTAAAAATTCCTTGTGTAACTCTAAAAGCCGGGATCGCTGTACTTTGAAAATGACCTTTCATAAATTCATTTTAAGCTGCTTCAATTAAAACGGGGATTATGAAATCAATAAAAATTCATAAGCATTTTACAAAGTTGAGTTAATTAAGGCAAACCAACTCGAGGATAATCTGCTGATGTGGAGGATTCAGGAATTTTCAAAGGTAACTAACTCATATCTATGCTACACGGGGAGAATACCACGAAAGCATCCATGCCATTAGCCCATTCGTCGAGTTTCGACCTCGGGTCGAACTACTAATTTTCACCAACTTTACCGCTCTGCCGTTTGTTGGCAAAATATTGGCTAATTAAATCAAAAAATGCAACAGAATGTAAGAGAGAATGCATATCATAATTAAAAGACCAAAAAAAGTCCATAACTCAACGGAAAATGCTTTCTAAACTCAAAATTAATAAATCCTCTAAACCATTCTTAAAAACCAAAATTTTTCTGACACCAGAGAACAAACACATGTATTAAAATACGTAAATATTGATAGAATATGGGTTTTGAAATTTTTAAGGTAGACGACAGATAAGTGGATGAGATTTAAAGCATAAAATCGAGCCTACAACATAGTTTAAAGAATAGTTTTGAGCAAACTACAGGTATAGTTTTTCACCCGCCTTGTACTCCCCCTCCCCCCCCCAAAAAAGGCTCATTGCTATAGCTGAACTATAATTTCATTTTACAATAGCTCCAGTGACCTTACTTAGAATACGCCCATTTATTGTTTCATTGAATAGCCTTTCAATCAGCTATTTCAGTTAAAAATAAAATTTGGCTCGATCAGCAGACACGTCGAATAGACGCCATTAAATACTTTGGCTCGCTTTCAAGTTATCCAGTCATCAAAATAAAATGGACGTCCGACCTTCACTGGAGTGGTGATTGATCCTTATAAGTAATAACCGAAAAGTGTTATTATGAAGTCGATAAAGTTCGTCATCAGATTTGTAACAAATCCTAAAACCTTTTATGCAAGCCGATAGACTGAGAAAACTTTAAACATTAATCGCAGCATATTTTCTTTAATTCTAAGTTGAAAATATTACAAGACCTGCTGGATGGGGCTACACTTTATTGACAGATTCCAAAATACTTCGCTTTTTCCCCTTCAATGTCTTGCCATCTCGATAAATCATTTCAAAAGAATTTATTGAATTTCCTGAAACGAAATGAATAACTTAATGAATGATTTATTTCATATTGAACTAATGAAATGGAACAAAATAAATTCTAATTTAATTGAAATAATATTATCCAAAAGAAATGAAATATAGAATTTGTTTTCAAATTAGTAAAATACAGGAAAAAGCAGTATTTTACATTTAAATTAAAGCACTGCACTGGATAGTTGCACTGGCTTTTATTGATTCTTAAAATATGATTTGAAATAATTTTATTGGAGTATGACTAGTAGCATCTAAATTACTTAATGTTTACATTGTATATTATAAGCTGCCTTTAAACCATGCTAAACTTTTAAATCGTGCTAAACGCATTACATAAATTCTTCTAATTCTTTTTCTGGTGTTAAATCAATCTAACCAAATATGCAGATAAAAATAAAGTCATAAATTACCCTTGTCTGATCATAACGTAAAAATATTATTCCTTTTACTTTTATTAGCTTTCTTCTAAATGAAAATTACTGTTTTTGTCGATAACTTACATTAAACGAAGATTATTTATTGTATACTTGAATTAGATTTTTTGGATTATGTCAAAGCATGAAAGGGCTATCTGCTTAAGAGGAGAAATTCCTCCGTGGGAGACTTTTAAAAGTAAACTATCTCGTATCCACACTGAAGAGCCACGAAAACTCCTCATGCTGTTAGCCATTTTGCTCGGTTTCGGACCCGGAACGTATTCCCAATGTTCAACAGTTTTATCGCTCAGCCGTTGGTGGGAGTTGAATTGGAATATTTGTTTCCAGAAGTATGCACTTTTTAAATGCAAAAGATATGCGTAACGCAAGCATTCGTGACACGAATTTGTGAAACTTAAGTTATACGGACTTCCTTTAAACCGTAATGAACTGAAAAGTAGATTTTTATAGCAAGACAACCCTAAAGCAGATACATTAAATACACTCATTGATAGAAAGAGTTATTATGTATAAAATATTTATACTGAAGTACGTTAAAAGGACTTACTGCGAATTTTATTTGAAGGGAAATTATTTAAGCTACGAAACACTTTGTTTTGTCTTTGACTGTATGTATTACAAGAAAAACCGCTGAATGATTACCATCACTAAGTTATGCGAAATAAAAAGAAATTCTCCTGTTTGTTCTTGTGGTGCAGTCGGCAGCATAACTAACCGACATTCGATGCTCTGCTGCAATTTTTGATAAACTAAATTTTTTAAGATTTCATGCTTCTAAATTTCTTTCGCCTTTTCGGAGGTGCTGTACTCACTTTTAGAACAAATCTCCGAAGTATAATTAATATTTTAAATAAAAGTAACATTTTTAAAATTTCGTTTTTCTTAAGTGTTCTAACTGCATTTTCTTTGAACTATCAATGCATTGCTTAGTTTTCAAGATATAAGAACATTTCATTCTTTTAATAATATTTTTAGCTTTACAGGTTCCCCGTCTAGAAACCGCACCTTTTTTCACTCGAAACGCACAACAGTCTAATGTGATGTCACATCGATCATAGCGCTCCACCTGAAAAAAGAAAGGTCAGACAGATAGATGCGCTCCACTTGAAACACCCAAGTAGCGCATGACGTATTAAAGACGCTGCAAACTGGTCCGAGAAGTTGCAATGGGGTCGTTGCAACTTTTATGAAATCTTAACAACGCAGGCAACAAAATATTTGCCGTCGCATCTTGGTAATTTATCAACGGCGATGAACGTCGCGATCGTTTAAACCGGGGTTCCCAACCCTTTGCCCGCTGGTACCATTGCGCCCCGCCTATCGTTTAATACGTACCCGCCACTGTACGATCAAAATAAAAATGTGTTAGCTTTTAGTAAAATTCTATGTGAAAGTTTTCTCATTTTTAATGAAATAGAAATTGCGTTCAACACAGATACCAGCACAAAGCGAAATGCGACCGATCTCTTTTTTATATACATGTATTATTAACTCTATCCAACTACAAAATCACTTTTGCAAAGTAAATGGTGCTCGCCGTCCAAAAGATATTCTATAATGTGCTGTTAGGGACAAAAAAAAGGTTGGGAACCCTTGGTTGAAATCTTTCTTTATAGTTTATCAGTATTACTTTCAGAATGAGTAGGGACTAAATCTGCCCTTTCAAGAATTTGAAGTCTTCACAGGAATTATTTTGTACTTTTCCTTACTGTATTTTATCTATATTAATCTAAGGTAAATGCATCTAATAAAATATGAATATCGTAAACATACCTTTGAAATATTAAATTCAATTAATACTGAAAAAACATGTGCTAAACTATAGTTTGAAATTTGTTAAAAATAATGGTACAGTTCTGTTATCAGGACCAGATTCAGAAAAGTATGCATGCATGTATGGATGGATAGATGTGTTCTTGTATGAATATATATACACTGCGAAAAAATCTGAAAGGTTTCAGATTTTAAATTACATCCAAAGGGGCGTTTTTTAACGTTTCGTGTGTTACCTTTATTTATTAAATATCATGTTATTCGCACTTAAACCATAAAATTAAGTTCAACAGCAATATCGCAAAATAATTTTAAAATATCTGTAGAATTACTGACACACAGTTCCACGCGTTTTAGATAAAAAGTTCCCCCCCCCGTAGAGTGTTGCCATTGCTCGCTTTTAAATCGTTTCAGTTTGTTAATCAAAAATTCGTTAAGTTTAATAAAATATGAAGTAGGTAATAAAACAAACTCCAAATTCCAAATTTGGGCTTCCAGAGGCGCATATTCGGATGTAAACGTACGCTATTCAGAATTGGATGGCAGAATTGGACAGTTATTGTATTACATTTGGAGAAATATACATACATTTATGCAGACTCTTCATTATTTAATTTCTTTAACTATAATACAGGGCTGCAATATTTTGTAGCAACAGTTTGAAAAGGGATTCAGACTTTTAATGTTTCCAAAGCAAAATCGCAAACCAAAAACAATCAGGGACAAAGCCCTTTTGGACAAAAAAAAAATGGGGCAGATCTATATCTCTCATTCTACTGAGCCAATTGACGAAATTCAAATTGCTCTTTTCATGTATCGAAAGCCTAACCTAGGATATATATATGATTTATATATAGCATTGTTCAAATATAGGTATTTTGGCACAAAATCGGACTTTTTCTGAAATGACATGTCAATTTTTTTCCATATTTCGATTCTACGACTCTAAAACTAAGTTTTGTAAAACTCGCACTAGTAGTTTTAAAAAATTAGCTCTCAAAATTTTAGCTCCTCAATGTTAATTCAATTCGGTATGTATTTATTAATATCTCTTTTTTATGGAACTTATTTGATTGCTTCCTACACAGTTCGAAATTTAGGTTCATTCCAAATAAAGTTCTTTTTATTTATTATGATTTATTTTTTTAATTTGCAGTTTTAAATAATTTTTATACATTTTTCGAAAAACATTTTGATTTATAACCTGTAAAATTTTTACAATCATCTTAAAGTAGGTGTATTTCTAAGCATACCTGCGAAACATTAGAGCTTTTTATTCAAAATTTCCGAAGATATACGTAAATTTATAGATTGGCGCGTTTTGAAATTTGGCATATTTGTTGAAAGCGATAATAACGAAAATGTAGTTTACGCACTTCATTAAATTATTTGAAAGTAGGAACGATGTGATTTTTTTCCCGCTTCTGTACAATGGAAGGGAAAGGAAAATAGGTTGCCATATATTAAGAAGTTCGCCAAATGAATTATTCTTGGTTCAAACTGAAAAAAATGCGCCAAATTAAAGTTTTTCATTTCTCCGTAAATTTCCAACCAAATTTTACAAAATTTAATACTTAGGCATAATTTGAGTAGTAGAATCGAAATATGAAAAACAATTGGTATGTCATTTCAGAAAAAGTCCGATTTAGCGTCAAAATACCTATGTTAGAATGATGCTATATATAAATCTGATACATATCCTAAGTCGCGCTTTCCAGACATGGAAAACGCAATTTGAATTTCGTGAATCGGCCCAGTAGAACAAAAGATACAGAACTGTCCCCCTTTTTTTTTATTTTGTTATTCGCAGTGTACGTACGAATGTACGTATGGTGTGCATGCATATACATACATGCATTTCTGAATGTGGTCTCGATAACAGAACAGTACTAAAATAATTAATACTTAAAATTTTATTTTTACAAATATTAGAGCAAAATAATCTATAAAGTAAATTATTAATATACGCGTTTTAGATATTTTAGCAGTATATGTCTCATATTATAGGACACACGACAACTACTTCATAATGTTGATTTTAAAAAATCAAAATTATGTCGAAATTGTCGTGTTTCCTACAAATATGGGACATATGCTTTTCATCATAAAGATTTCGCCCATTTTGCAACATTTTTAAGAGACTCTCAAGATTTGATACTAAAATTTAATTCATTTTTATATAAAAACAATGAAAGAATACCAAAAATTATTGAAATAATAATAAAAATAGTGTAATTTTAAGCTTTTATTTTATACGCCAAAAATAAAAAAAAAAAACAAGTGATACTAAAAAATACAAAAAAAAATTGAAATACTTATAAAAGCAGAATCATTTTTAAATATTTTGTACCCCAAAAAAAATACACTAAAATTTAATAAAAATAGCGTGGCACTAAAAATTAATAAATACAAGTATGATTTCAACAGTGGCACTAAAAATTAATAAAAATAGTATGATTTCAATACTGATACTAAAATTAATATATACACTAGGATTTCTATCATAACCCTGTATTTTACGGGGCCATGAATTTTAATAGAAAACATTCTAAAAATAATATATAATTTGTAAAGAATGTTTAGATCATTTCCCAAGCTCATTTTTCCTTTAAATTTTGATATTCTATTTTTGGGGTAATATATGCGGGATGTTCGTGAATAAATAACGGGATTTCATAAGAATTATATTATATGAAGTGAACGGAAAGTGCTTTTATTTAAATGTTTCACTTAAGATGATTATATGCATATATTGTGAGGCCACAGTCCCATATAAATGATTGCGTTAATCATTACAGTTGCTAAACTTGCGCCTTTGGAAAACACTTGAGAAGCGAACGCAATCGAGATTCTGCTAAGGTCCGTATGTTGTATAAATTAATGAGTAACCGAATTTTCGACCCTTTTTTCTTTGTTAGCATTGAAATGTTATTTTCAATGTGCACTTAGACATACAGCAGATTTTTTTTGGTACCTTAAATTGAGCAAATGGAAGTGAAAGATATTGATCTTAATATGTACCAACATTTAACAAGATCGTGTATAGTCTCACTTTGTAGATCATGTGTAGGATGAATAAAACCGTTGATTTCCAAGATGGTGAGTTTGTAAAAATAGGCTTGTTCCCATGGCATCAACAATCCCTGCATTTACCCCACTAGATTTCTTGCCATAAGGCTTTGTTGAAATTCAGATTTACAGTGAAAGAATTGGCAGTTTTGACCAACTCAAGAACAAGTCTCACAAAGATTAAAAATATTTTCTAATTCTATATAGTTTATAAATGCATTATCAATGCAATTAAAATTATGATGTGTTTCACATTTATTTAGACGTTATGCTTGGGATATCAAAGCAGAAAATTAATCACATTTGATGTTTTTTGGATGAGAATACTTTCCTTAAGAGGCCAGTATTAATACACTCACGTTTGTGAAAATTGCAACACGATGAAGGACTTACGCGAGTGAGCTGAAATTTTCAGGAAATGCAAAGTAGCGCATGATATGCAAATGATTAGAATTGCAAATCCGTAGCGCATGCGTATGCTGAGCAGCGCCCTCTGAACGGCTGATGGATCCGAATAAATAGACGGCTGTAGCGAGGCGTGTATGGTTATCGGTGGTTATCTGCTAGTGGTAAACGTTAACTCAATCTGTACTTATGCCTCGTCGACGAAAGAGAGCGAGATTTGAACAACTTAGAGAGTTTGAACGAGGGAGAATCATCGGCCTTCGTGAAGCTGGATTGTCGTATCGTGCAGTAGCCTCTCGTGTGCAGCGTAACAGCAGCACAGTGATGCGCGTTTGGAAGCAGTGGACGGACGAGTGTCGGACAACTCGGAAATCCGGGAGTGGACCCCGAAATGTGACGTCAGCTCGCGATGATAGACACCTGGTCCGCATGGCGCGGACGGACCGTACAGCTTCCTCTAGACAATTGGCAGCACTGTGGTCAATAGCTACAGGTGTTTCATTGTGTGCTTCATCAATTCGTAGACGTCTGCTGCAGTGTGGACTGCGCGCACGGACTCCTTTATACAGGATCCCCCTAACGCACGACCATCGCCGCCTGCGGCTACAATGGGCCAATCAGCATAGAGACTGGCGTGCTGATTGGCAGCATGTCGTGTTTTCTGACGAATCCCGCTTTAATTTGTGGTACCATGATGGCCGCATTCGTGTCAGACGCTATGCCGGTGAACGCCACCTTCCGGAGTGCATTATCGAACGCCACAGTGGACGAACACCCGGAGTTATGGTCTGGGGCGCCATAGCATATCATAGACGATCTCAATTGCTACGAATTGTGGGCAATCTGAACAGCAACCGGTATATCCGTGAAGTTCTACAGCCCGAAGCTGTTCCCTTCCTTCAAAGCTTGCCAGGCGCTGTATTTCAACAGGACAATGCCCGCCCTCATACTGCTCGGATTGTTAAATCCTTCTTTGCAGCGCAGCAGGTACAGCTTCTTCCTTGGCCTGCGTGTTCCCCGGATATGTCGCCAATTGAACATGTGTGGGATGTCATTGGTCGGCGTCTTGCTCGTGATCCTCGTCCTGTTGCGTCTGCAGACGAACTTTGGGTACGCGTACAAACGATATGGAATGCTCTTCCTCAGTCAGACATTCAAACTTTGTTTGACTCCATGCCACGTCGTGTAGCAGCACTTATTGCGGCGCGTGGTGGCCACACAAAATACTGATTCTGATCTCTTGTTCTTGTTTGTTTGCTTTGAACATTTAATCATTTATTTGTACCACTACCACTCAACTGTGTATTAAATTGCATTCAATTATGACGATTCCTTCTTGGTGTTGCAATTTTCACAAACGTGAGTGTATATGGGCTAAAAAAGGGCAAAGGGCAGTATTTATTCATACCTTTCATAAAAACAAGTTAAAGACTATCGTAAACAAAAAAAAAGATAAGAAAACGTTACTGTTTGATTGCTATGAAATTTCATAATATAAATAAAGTCGTTATCTTAATTCTTATTCCTAACATATGACATACAATTAATATTGCATTAATGTACTTATTTCAACATAAGTGTGCACATTAAAATGGTATTTTATACATATTTCATTGCAGGAAAACTATACATAAGGAAATGATTTTGTTTAATTTTTACTGAAATAAATTTAAGATATTTACCGTCTGATTGAAACTATGCTGCTTTTAAAAGTAGAATTATTTTTGTCATTTATTTTTTTCATATTGATATATATAAGAAGAACTTTGATTATTAGATATAAACGCAGTTTTTTGACTTGCATATTGTTAAGCTTCAAAGAAAATTTAATGGCTATTAATGTGTTCAAATCATATTATTATGTGTTTGTCCGAACCCTTGATTTTTTGTATTTTGAAATATTGTCATAAATAAAAGGGAGTTCGTTGCAATGAAATTGATAGTTGTCTCAAGAAATGTAAAAATTATATCAAGGTTTCATTTTAAATATATTTTAAGTGATTTAATTAAAAATTTGTGTTTCAAATGTTTTCTTTGATGTGTGTTTTGTGAAGTTACACATGCAGTACAATATATGCTTTTTATAAGATTATAAAGAAACATATTCAAAGAACTGGAAACATATTCAAAGCATGTTGCTGAAGATTTTGTAAATCAATTTGTAAGAAAGAAACACATTAATAAAGCATATTAAGTATTTTTCTGAATTTTACAAATTGCAATTTTACACGCTTTTTAGTATATTAACTGATACGATTTATCATAATTAAGGATAATTTTTAATTTGTAAACTATGACTGGAAGATTTCTGATTTAGGAATTTTCTTGTGGAGGTTGGATTTAATAAATGATTTACAGAAAATTTGAAATATTAGACTACTCTAAAGTTTTAACAATTATTAATGTTGCATAGCAGGGACATTAAAGGCTATTTCTTCGCACTAAAATTCAAAAGAGGTTACTCAACTCAATTCAAAGGTTATTCCTTCAAATTAAAATTCAATAGAAAGGTATTTTCTGTTATACATTTTCCGTATTATTTCTGTTAAAAAGATTTATGAACGTACCTACAAAGGAAAAAACCAGAACTGGAAAGTCCTATTCTCTTGTTAGTTAACACTGTTATTTATAGGGTATGATATGTGAACATAAATTGAAAAAATTAATAACAAATATTGTGGAATTCGATTATTATTGGTTATCAAATTAATATTTTTGTGCCATTAATGGTACATCTTGAAAAGGATAAAAATTGACAGTTTATATAAAGTTTCCATAGAAGCAGATAATTCAATATATGCTGTAGACAATTCATTTTGCGAGAAAGCATGTGAGAAAGACGGTAAATATGAATAAGAGTTAAAACGTAGTGTATGATGAAATGAAAATTTTTTAAAAATTAAACATGTACAAGCAAAGCAATGTATCTTCAGCAGAAATAAATACTGATATTTTATTATACTTTATTTATCAGGTAAATATTTTTATATAAATCTGTAGAAAAACCTTTAAAGTATACTTAGTTCAGAGTAAAGTTAACATATGTGTTAATTTACAGAATTTTTATTTTATTTATGTTGAAAGAAACGGGACGGATGCGAAATCTATTTTCTGTATTAATAATGAAAATCAAGCTATAAAATGTTATTCATAATGATGCTTATATTATTAAGTCAATTATATTGTATTCTAAAAGATGTGAACATGTCTGATCTTTAAGTTTACTATTTTACAAACCATTTATTCAAAAGTTTGTTAAAATGTAGTTTTATATTAAATATGCACTTTATTCAAATGTTTCGAAAAACACGTAATTAGATAGATGTCATAATTTAGAAAAACAGCGAATAAAATAATAGTATATTAATAAACACAGTGGTCCAATAAAACGGACTGTATTTACAAAAAAGCGACATAACGAGCATTTGCAACAATCCCAAAAAGGTAAATTACAGAGCTAAATAAGGTATTAGTTTTCTAATTATAAGGAATTTTGTCCTTTTTTTCTGCTTGCTTTCGTGGTGTAACTGCGAACACGCTCGGCGCATATTCCGGAGGTCCGGAGTTCAAATCTCGGCGAGAGCATTAAAGACTTCTTCAGTTTCTGATATAGAAAATTTCTAAAACACTCTACAAGAGATTCCAAGAATTTTGAAATTAATTCTGTAAAAGATTATCGCGACAAGCATTATCAGAATGTACTGCAGATAATACACTCACGTTTGTGAAAATTGCAACACCAAGAAGGAATCGTCATAATTGAATGCAATTTAATACACAGTTGAGTGGTAGTGGTACAAATAAATGATTAAATGTTCAAAGCAAACAAACAAGGACAAGAGATCAGAATCAGTATTTTGTGTGGCCACCACGCGCCGCAATAAGTGCTGCTACACGGCGTGGCATGGAGTCAAACAAAGTTTGAATGTCTGACTGAGGAAGAGCATTCCATATCGTTTGTACGCGTACCCAAAGTTCGTCTGCAGACGCAACAGGACGAGGATCACGAGCAAGACGCCGACCAATGACATCCCACACATGTTCAATTGGCGACATATCCGGGGAACACGCAGGCCAAGGAAGAAGCTGTACCTGCTGCGCTGCAAAGAAGGATTTAACAATCCGAGCAGTATGAGGGCGGGCATTGTCCTGTTGAAATACAGCGCCTGGCAAGCTTTGAAGGAAGGGAACAGCTTCGGGCTGTAGAACTTCACGGATATACCGGTTGCTGTTCAGATTGCCCACAATTCGTAGCAATTGAGATCGTCTATGATATGCTATGGCGCCCCAGACCATAACTCCGGGTGTTCGTCCACTGTGGCGTTCGATAATGCACTCCGGAAGGTGGCGTTCACCGGCATAGCGTCTGACACGAATGCGGCCATCATGGTACCACAAATTAAAGCGGGATTCGTCAGAAAACACGACATGCTGCCAATCAGCACGCCAGTCTCTATGCTGATTGGCCCATTGTAGCCGCAGGCGGCGATGGTCGTGCGTTAGGGGGATCCTGTATAAAGGAGTCCGTGCGCGCAGTCCACACTGCAGCAGACGTCTACGAATTGATGAAGCACACAATGAAACACCTGTAGCTATTGACCACAGTGCTGCCAATTGTCTAGAGGAAGCTGTACGGTCCGTCCGCGCCATGCGGACCAGGTGTCTATCATCGCGAGCTGACGTCACATTTCGGGGTCCACTCCCGGATTTCCGAGTTGTCCGACACTCGTCCGTCCACTGCTTCCAAACGCGCATCACTGTGCTGCTGTTACGCTGCACACGAGAGGCTACTGCACGATACGACAATCCAGCTTCACGAAGGCCGATGATTCTCCCTCGTTCAAACTCTGTAAGTTGTTCAAATCTCGCTCTCTTTCGTCGACGAGGCATAAGTACAGATTGAGTTAACGTTTACCACTAGCAGATAACCACCGATAACCATACACGCCTCGCTACAGCCGTCTATTTATTCGGATCCATCAGCCGTTCAGAGGGCGCTGCTCAGCATACGCATGCGCTACGGATTTGCAATTCTAATCATTTGCATATCATGCGCTACTTTGTATTTCCTGAAAATTTCAGCTCACTCGCGTAAGTCCTTCATGGTGTTGCAATTTTCACAAACGTGAGTGTATTTCTAATGAAGGAGTAAATGTGTAAAGTTCTAATTATGCTCCAAATCAAAGTACAAAAATTTTACCTATAAAATTAACTAAACTGACAGAAAACAAATTTTATGGTGATCTTTCAAATTGGTTAGAATTTATAGGTCAGTTCGAAAGCACGATTGATAAAAATCCGAACTTATCAAAAATAGAAAAATTAATTTACATAAGAGCTTTTTTGGTGGCTTGGCCACTAAAGTTAAGTTTTCGCTGTTACTGAAAGTAATTGTGAAGCTGCCATTGAGCTGTTGTGTTCCAGATTTAGAAAAACGAACATCTTAATTAATTCGCCTTTAGGACTACTCTATATCTCCTGTTAGAGATCCTAATGATGTAAACGGACTAAAGATATAAGGTATTTCTCCCGCCTTCTTCGCATGCGTTCGTGGTGTAGTGGTCAGCACGCTCGACGCGTAACCGAGAGGTCCGTGATTCGAATCCCGGCAAAGGCGTTGCACATGTTTCCTGCTTCGAATTAACCTAATGTCTCTATAGTGGCGCCCGAACTAAAAGGTGGTGGATGATGATTCTCCACTACCACGATTTGGCTCCTAATCCTCAGTCGCCCTTTAAAAGGGGGGAGTATATAAAGTATTTCTCCCGCCTTCTTCGCATACCTTCGTGGTGTAGTGGTCAACACGCTCGACGCGTAACCGAGAGGTTCGTGGTTCGAATCCCGGCGAAGGCGTTGCTCATTTTTCAATATTCCTGATTCAAAAATACCTAATGTCTCTACAAAGACGGATAAGAAATCTTGAAGCATTAAAAATAGACTTTGATCCATAAGGAAATATTTTAGAGCCTTTAATTTTGGAATTGCCTTTAAACTTATTCTTTCTTGATTATAGCCGAAAACGTAAAGACGAAAATTGGGATTTAAAAGGTTTATAGACTTCTGAGAAACGAAATATTCAGTAGGTAACTCACGAGTTCTATTATTTATAATTCAAAAGATAAGTTCTCGCTATTAGAAACGTCTCTGCAGTTCAAACCGAAACTTTCCCCCGTGGAAACAAATAAGCATTCGACAAACGGTTTGGCTTATTTGATCATAGCAAAGCATTCGAGGGCTGTCTGCTTAGGGAAAAAAAAACTAGAAGGGTTTCTAAGGGAAACTGGCTGGCATACATATTACACGTACGAAAAACCAGGAAAACGCCCACAGAGCCAGCCTGTTCACCATGATTCGAGACCCGGACTGAATTATCAGTGTTCAGTTGAATTATTAGGAGGTCAGTTAATTCTCAGTATCTCTTTTGCGGCAAGGGCAGATATAAATTGACGGGTTGTGAAATTTTAAATTTGGTAAAGAAGAAAGAGCTTCTGAAAAATGAAGGCAGATTTTTTTTGTGTGTCTGGACAGAAAGCATAGCATCAAAGACTCTAAGCAAAATGTAAGTTGCAGTTTTTGTAACAATACACATTCGGAAGCCAATTGTCATTCATTTTATCAGAAAAAAAGGTAAAAAGATGATGATATAATTGTAAGGAAAATGTTGGTTTCGAATGTTATTTCCGCAGTTTCGCCATATGCTGAAATAAAATAGATCTAATAAAATTTTATTACAAACTGCTTCTGCTTCAGTTTCGAATAATGGAGAATGTGAGAATTCGTTTTGACGACTTATTGAGACCTTTCGTAATTAATGATGTATCTAGTAAAATGAATCTTCCAATTATTAGAAAAGAATCACTTTCTGCTTATTCATTTGGAGATACAACTGCGCTAGAAAAGACACTTAATGTTGTTAAAATAAAAATAGAAAGTATCAAAAATTCCAAGCTTATTATAGGTGTTGAATTGCTAGAAACAGAAAGCATCTCTAATACTGTTTTCCCCTCCCCAGATTTAAATTTTAAGAAAGAAAACACAGTTTTGAAAAGTTAACAGTTAGCGGACTATTATAAACAAAATGGTAAAATTGACATTCTCATAGATTTTCTACTATTCGATAATTACGGGTAAAATTAAAAGAATTTCAAAAAATAATAGAATCATTATTTGGGTGGTGTTTGCAGGGCGATAAATAACGATTTTAGTGAATATTAACTACGAAAGTAATAGTAAATGAAAATTTGGCATCCGATCAGTTACGTAAGTTCTGGAAGTTAGAAAACGTAGATTTAGATAGTAATACTCAAAGTGACAGAACTGTTGATTTAGAAGAAACTATGAAATGTTTCGAATATGATATCAAGTAAATAGAAGGGAAACACGCTAATGTGACAATCAAAATCGCTGAAACAACCTTGTATTTGGGTAACGGCATTTTTATACCCCTCTTACTGAGGTTGCTTTCCTCTTCTAGATATTTTGTTCTCCTGATGAGGAGGGACCTGTAGCTGCCCTTGAAATCGATTGAGTGTTTTAGTAAATGTACGTCAAATACAAGGTTGTTTCAGCGATTTTGATGATATCACGTAGTTTAAGAATGGTAGACACCAAGTAAGATTGCCATGAAAACCAAATTCAAGAACCAAATTAGAACTCTTTTATTCGAAGTAAAATCTAGTCCCATTCTGCTTGATGCTACCATTATACATCCCCTTAAAAAATATTCAGATATATATCCTAAAACAGAAGAACTCTTAAACAACAGCTTATACGTTGCCAATATTATTGGTAGTCAATAAATTTTGAACAAACACTGAAAACAAGTTTAGAAAGCGTGAACATTTTCGGCGAAGGCTAATATGCACTCCATGATAGCACTCCATGATACTACTTCAAAGTGGCATATTAAGTCAAAACAACTGAAAGACATTTGGCGTCATAAAATTTTTTGGATATAAGAATCTCCTGAAATTGTGCCAATCAAAGTGTTAGAAATTTTCATCGCTTTGTCAATTAACTCAAAAAGTTTTATATTACAAACTGTAGGTTGTATTTTTAATCCTGTCGAGTTCTACGGTCCTTACACTATAAGAATTAAATGTTTGATTCAGGAGATATGGTCTGCTATAATCGATAGGGATGATGAACTATGATCTGATCTTAGCTGTAAATGCAAAGCCTGAGAAAATAAAGAGCAGAATTACCTCAGGATTCCGCGTTACTATTTAGAGGGATTATTAGATGGAAATGGGAAACAAATACAAATCCTTAGCTTTTTCTGATGCTAATATGTAAGCTTATGGATGTGTAGGATATCCGAGAACAGTTTTGAACAATGAAACTTTTCAAATAGTTTTTGTTGTCTCAAAGAGTAAAGTTGCTTCTCTGAAATCACTTAATCTTTCTGGACTGGAACTCATGGACGCACATTTGTCCGTCAATTTATAAGGTATTTCTCCCGCCTTCTTCGTATGCCTTCGTGGTGTTGTGGTCAGCCCGTTCGGAGCGAATTCGAGAGGTCCGTGTTCGAGTTCCAGCCAGCGCATTGCTTATTTTTCATCTCTAATGCTTTTCGAAGTAACCTAATGTCTCTACAGTGGCGCCCGAACTAAAAAAAAGGGGTGGATGATGATTCTCCACCACCAGGATTTGGCGATTGAGTCTCCCTAAACCCCAGTCGCCCTTTAAAAGGGTGAGTACATAAGGTATTTCTCCCGCCTTCTTCGCACTCTTCGCCTTCAGCACTCTCGGCGCGTATTCGAGAAGTCCATGGCTCGACTCCCGGCGAGGACATTGCTCATTTTTCATCTCTCTTATTTCGAAATAACCTAATGTCTCTACAAGGTTGAGGGATAAAATCACAAAATGTTTAAAATACCAAGGTAATACTTTTCATTGGGCTAATTCACAAGTAATTTATTCCTGGATCAGATTTAAAGGTTTCGTGAAAAATAGAGTTCATGAAATTCAGAAATTAATTGAAAGCAGTAATTGGTATCAGACAACTTCATATCACGAGACCTTATATCCTCATATCACGAGGAACTACCATTAGTAACTTGAGAAACTGCAAACTTTGGTGGCATGTAATAATGTAATCTGGTAATGTAGATACTACTGAAGAAGGGAATTTCGGAAATATAGAATGAAGTTTGCTAGTACCCAACAATATAAATGTATCGTACGAGAAAAAGACCAATTATTTGGCATTTCCATGGACATAAATCTTATGAAAATATTTAAAATAACAGCTTGGATTAAACACCTTTGAAAACTAGGAAACTTACAATCTTAACAGATATTCCCTCAGCTGACGAACTTAAAGATGCAGAAGAATTTTGGTTCCAAAGAATTCAAAACATAGCCTACAAGTCAGAGATTTCTGCATTAGAGAGTGATAAACACTTATCTAAGAAAACATCCATATTTTCCTTTTCCACTTTTCTAGATGATGAAGGAATCTCACCGATTGGAGTAAGATTAAAAATTTCTGATTTCACCAACGTAGAGAAATATTCTACCTCCTTGCCACGAAATTCGGAATTTACAGAACTGATTGTTAAAAGATAACATGATAAGCTGACTCTTTGTGGAGTTACAGCCCCTTTAACCAGACTTGGAAAAGAAACCTGGATATCAAAGGAACGACAGGTTGTGAAGAAAATTCTTAGAATCTGTTTTATTTGCGGAAAATGTACAGCAAAACAGGTTCAAAAGATGACCGTATAGCCGCCACAGAGTAGTTGAAACTCCACCATTTCTTGTCTATGAAATCGATTTTGTTGGTCCGATTTTGGTTAGATCAACAACCGGAACTGATAAATCGTATATAGCTCTTTTCACCTGTGATGTGACTAGAGTTGCTAATTTATAGCTGCTCTCAAATATGTCAACAGAAAATTTTTTTAATGGCCTTTAGATGATTCATGTCAAGATGTGGGCATTGTCACACAATTTATTTAGACAATGTCGAATTTCTTTCTCTCGTAAACACACAATTTGAGTACTTTTCAAAAATGCTGAAGGATTCCAAATTCCAAGAACTTTATAGACTACAAAAAAAATAAGCAGGAAATTTATCGCAAAACTTTTATGAACTTTTAACGCAGTCTATGAAAGACTCATAAGTTATTTCTCCCGCCTTCTTTGCATGCTTTAGTGGTGTAGTGGTCAGCACGCTCGACACGTATTCGAGCGGTCCATGATTCAAATCGCGGCGAGGGCATTGCTCATTTTTCATCTCTACTGCTTATGTACGCATGATTATCACTAAAGCTCATAGTCTAGGGATATCCACAATCCATGTTGTCATACCAAACTGAAAATGAATCTCATATAGGGTCTCATATAGCCTTTTTTCAAGTGATTCATAATTTGAGTTAGACAGCTTTAGGCCACCCTGAATGGTAAAGAGGATAGGGTTGCTGACTGCCGATCTTTGGACCCGGGTTCGAAATCTAAAAAAGGCTTGGATGTTTATAACTGTATAGTGTCTTTGCGGCATGGGGACACTTAAATTACATGACAAGCCGAAAGTCTTCTAGCATAGTTTGGTGGTAGGTGAAGCGGAATGGGATACCTTTGACATGTCCTGGAGATTCTCCTTCTAAATTAGGACGGAACTGGGCAAAGCCGTACTGCCATTTATTTCAGCTATCTGCCTGCTTTTCTGACGACTATAAAATTCGTGGACTTGTTCTAATGTTATTCTCAAATAAGTGAGCTAAATCATAACAAATTGCTTTAGAAATACGTGAGAGTGATATTTAAAAACTTACCTTCTTGGTCACTTAGCTTATCGACTGACATCTTAGCTGCCGAATAATGTTGCTTGGCCGCTTTTGATTCGCTACTTGTAGTGGCGTTGCTGTCCTTTCTACTCGTCATCGCCTATTATAGGCGTAGTCTTAAGTTAATTCTTTCAAATATTCCGCATATTTCAGAGGACTTTTGATTGTCAGGGCCAGTGAATTTTATGACAGACGCAGCGGTTATGCCAGTCTTTCTTGGGAATGTATTTTTCAGTTTGGGCTTGTCCGCAGAGAAGGATTCAAGTATTTCTTCTTGAAATTATTGCACTTAACTTGGAAGTTTCGATTGTCGATGAGCAATAAATTGAGCAGAGGAAGGCCATCTGAAAATTGAAAAAAATAACATTTTTCATGAGAAACAATAAACCATAAAGTAATTTAAAAAGTATCATGTGAATATACGTATACAATCTGCTCAACTGCAGACAATTATTGCTGAAGTCTTAGGAGAATCATTTTCATTTTAGGTAGGTAATGGGAAAGTTATAATCTCTTAAGTGCAACTATAATATTTTTTATGTTCATCAGGGTTCTGCATATTTTTAACATTTATATATTATTGATTTATCATACCGAATATACAAATTTAATTTGCAATATTCTAACTGACAAAGGAAACGAAATATTAAACCTATATACGTATGAATTAATGGTACATTCTCTTTTACTTGTTACATTATTGACGTTTAAAACATTTACCGTGAGAAACACCAAAATTTAAAATTAGCATAAGAGTGGAATAGGTTGGGTAAGCATATAGCTTGGATGGAATGGAATCGGTTGAATATGCAGTTTAAGAGCTACCTAAGACATCTCATTCTTCTTCAAAGATGCGCGCTTTTAATGTGTAAAAGGAAATGCTTTAGAAAGAGAGGCATTAAAATAGTCTACTGTTAAGTAGCATACACTGTTCCAAACTTAAGTTGATACAGCATTTAAAATCTTAAATGAGATACTATTAAATTTATTTATTGAGTTATATTAAATCATGACAAGATTTGTTGATACTTACTTACCATAATCGTCCATGAAATAACGGAGTTATTTTATAGACAACATATTTTACACTCTCACAACTTATAACAATCAAGAAATACATTTTACACAATGAAGAAATTTTACACTGCTAATACACATCAGCGAAATCGAAGATAAGATTGAAGGAACACATTTTATTACTTTCATTCAATGATATAGTCTTTCAGTCACCAACTGACTATTAAAGTAGAGAAGTGGCTGGTTCTTTTTATTTAAATCATTTAAATAATGAAGCTTCAAAGTGAACAGCTTGCATATCTCGGCGTGATTTTGGTTTCCCAGAAGTGCAACGTAAGTATGAGTCAGCGTCTCTTAGAAACCCAGTGGCGTGCGGTCCATATGTGCAGGGTGTGCACTGCACACCCTGGCAAAATTATGAGAGACAATAATTTTCTGCACCTATGTCTACCTATCTTTATATGGTATATAATAAACAATATTTATAATATATTTAAATATTATGTTGATTTGCTTGCTTGTATTCCCGCAGTGCGTGCAGTACTAGGTGCTGCATCACGTAGCGCGTTGAAAAGCAAACGAACATAGGAAGTTTTGATGTGTACGCACTGCGCACTAATAGAAAATCACGCTGTATGGGCTACTGGAGAAGCATAGCATACTATACCACTGAGGCAAGTGCAGCTATTTTTCCTGCACTTGGCGTTTCGTATTAGCTGAGAAATATTAGCGCCAGCCTGTCTCCATGGGCTACTGGAGAAGCATAGCATACTATACCACTGAGGCAAGTGCTGCTATTTTTCCTGCACTTGGTTTCTTGTATTAGCTGAGAAATATCAGCGCCAGCCTGTCTCCGACAGAGGAAAATGTTGACGAATAGCGCATGCGCACTAGAACAGCGCTGAACTATCCTCTGTGAGAAACTGTTTTTTATACTTTTTTTTTATTTCCTTTTAGATTTATTGCAGTTTGAATAGAACATGTAGCTTCTTAAAATGATATACATATTTGTGCATGCAGGCTGTAAGAAAGGAACCTAGCGCCAGAGTGTCGCTAGGAAATAAATATATTGAATGTAATGTAGAGTGCGTTGTTTCTAATATATGTGTGGTATTATTTTACTGTGATTATAGCTATCGACGAGAAATAGATTCAATACACTTGGGATTCAGAATCATCCGAAGGTACGGTTTATTAAGCGTTGTGTTAGAACGGGGACTTACGTGCTGAAGCGCTTTTGGTTTTTAAACTGATTAACTGACCATACGATTTTGCAGACGATTAATGTTTAAATTTATATATTGTAAGATTTTGTTTATATGGAAATATAAAATAAGTATTTCATCAATATAAAGGGAAATGTTTTAGTGTGGTATAGTAATTTCGGTGATGTATTATATTTATAGAAATAATTCGCTGAAAAATAAGTTTGTTTTGTTAGACGAAAAAGAAACGAATTTTAACAGAACAGTCCAAATTTTACCATTCATTGTGTCTTACAGACAGTATATAAGTTATATCTGTAACACCATATCCATGGTTTTGTTTTAAAAAATTGTCAAGATGTTTTTCGCAGAATATATGATTTTCAAATGTTAAAAACAATTAATAAATATAATTTAATCCACTGACCGAACAAGAAACAGCTCCTTCTATTGTGCCAGCGTGCAGTGAAATCCTCTGCACGTAGAACAGACGTTCGGTTTGTCGGCACCAATGAACATCCTGATGTCATCAGGCTGATGAGGCACCGTAGCGGCGGGTGCCGTGTGGTGCTACGTTTGCTGAAAATATAAGTTTTTCGTGGAAGCCCGAAGCGTTGCTTTTTTGCCGCCGATATGATACCATACAACGCAAGACATGACATTTGCTTCAGTGCTAGTAGAATTCTCATAATTTTAGTTATTTTTATAGTTATACCTCGACTACTCGTAGGTAAATATTTTATTTATTGTATTCTTTAAATTTATATTCATAATAAATAACCCATTTCAGAATGGAGAACTCAGATGTCTCAATAATTAAAGATTTATTGGAAAATCCATTTTCGAGACGAGACGTTACTACAAAAAACGAAATAGTTAAATTAAGTAGACCGATGCCGGATATTATTCTATCGCAAAACGTTAAGATTAAAGGACAACAGTGTGTCCGACATTTTCAAAAATCTATGTATGAAAAATTTAAATGGTTAACCGGTTGTAGTGAATTGAATAAGTTGTACTGTTGGCCATGTTTACTTTTTGTTGTAGTTGAAAAGGATAAGAATATTTGGACAAAACAAGGCTACAGTGATTTAAATAATGTCCACGAAGCTGCAAAGAAACATGAAAAGACACAGTCTCATATAAATGCCGTAATATTATTAAAAACATTTGGTACCGCCAGGATAGATTTAATGTTAGATCAACGAAAGGCTTCATTGATTGTTCAACACAATGAAAAAGTAACAAGAAATAGAAATATTCTCAAGAGATTAATAGATGTAGTTTGTTACTTAGCAAAACAAGAAGATGCATTTCGTGGACACAATGAGAATATAAATTCGCTTAATCGAGGAAATTATATAGAATTAATAACTTTAATTAGTAAATGTGACGACCTTTTAGCAACCCATCTAAGAACTGCAACTGTATTTTCTGGAACCTCTAATAGAATACAAAATGATATTATTGCATCGATAAAAAATATTGTCATTTCAGAAATTAGAAATGAGGTAAAAGAAACGCCATTCGTTGCTGTTATGCTGGATGAAACATCTGACATATCTCACAAATCGCAATTATCGGTTGTGCTACGATATGTTAATAATTGTAGTGCACCAGTGGAAAGATTTTTGTTTTTTAAAGATGTTAGTGGTGATCGTATGCTCAAACGTACGATGGGGCAGCAGTCATGGCAGGAGCGTTGAATGGGACGCAGAAAAAAGTAAAAGACATTTTCCCAGAAGTTATGTTTGTGCATTGTTGCGCACATGTACTTAATTTAGTTCTGTCGCAATCTGTATTGTTTATAAAAGATTGTAAATTATTTTTTGCAACAATTTCTGGCATAGCCTCGTTTCTTTCCGTGTCTATAAAAAGAAATCATGTTTTAAATGAAATTATTAAAAAAAAATTTCCGAAATTAGCTACAACACGTTAGAATTATTCATCTCGTTTGGTAAATACCATAAAAAGCGAAAGGCAAGGCCTATCTGATTTATTTGAAAATATTCTTGAGAATCCAGAAGGCTGGGATAACGATACAATTAATATCGCAAAGAGTTATCACATATTTTTTGAAGAATTTAACTGTAATTTTCTCCTAAATATTTTTGCCAAAGTGTTTAGCTATACTGATGTTCTATTTGACATTTTACAAAAAACTAACTTAGATATAGCATAGTCTAGTCAAAAAGTAGAGGAAGTAAAAGATGCAATTCAAAATATGCGAACTTCTGTTGCATTTGATGAAGTTTATGAAGAGTCTATTTCTGTAGTGGGTCCCCCAAATTTAAAAAAACGTCGTGTAAATTTACAAAACTCAAGTGTAGACCAAGATCGATATTTTAAAAATTTATATTATGAAATAATGGACACTATTTGTTGTCAATTAGATGTCCGTTTAAAAAAATTAAATTCGCTCAAATTTTTTTAACTATTGAATTTCAGTTTTTTTAAGAAATATCAAAGTAAATTTCCGGATGAATGCCTTAATTCGTTAAAGAATGCTTATGCAAAACATTTCGATTTTGTTAAGCTAACTAATGAGTTATGCGTTCTTTATCGTAGTGAGTCATACCACGAAATGAATTTATGGAAACTTATTCAGCATATAATGCTGAATGATTTCACAGATGCCCTAAGCGAAGTAAATAAATTGGCACATTTAATTTGTACAATTCCATTTTCAACTGCTTCGGTGGAGAGATCATTTTCAGCATTGAAAAGAGTAAAAAATTATGCACGCAATACAATGAGCCAGGATAAATTAAGCAATTTATCTCTAATAACCATAGAAAAAGAAATGTTGCACTTATTACAGTCAAAACCAGAGTTTTATGATCATGTAATTGATGATTTTGTTAGTAATACGGATAGACGTATGGATTTTGTGTACAAATGGATAATAAAAAGTTAAAGAAGTGTTTAATGTACATTTTTATGGTTTTATTATTATTATTGTTGTTGTACTCTGCCCACCCCGCATGGAAACCTACCGCACGCCACTGTAGAAACCTCTCCGTAAATATATACCTCCCAATAGGTAAACAGATTTCGTGTGCTTTGTCATATTCAAATTAAAAAAAAAACAATAATGATCCTTTCAAATAAATGAATAAGGCTTTGTCCCATCTGTGCCCTTATTCAAGCTGTTATTCGGCTTGGCACTTACTCGCAGAGTTGGTGGATGACTTTTTGTGATATTTTTTGCCAATCACTGTCCATTTGTCAAGTTAGATGGGCGACATCTTGGGACTGTCGGAAGCAACTACTCGTAGGACATCAAACGTTATCTATTGGGAAGAAGTATAGCGATTTGGTTGGCCATCAAAGTATTTGACAAGCACGAAAAAATCAGCATAAATGATCATCGTATGCAACGAGGCACAGTCCTGTTGAAATGCAAGTCTTATTTCGGGGTATCCTGAAATAAAGGGCAACACAACGCGGCATAGAATATCGTTGGTGTACCACGGTGGTCTGAGGCCTCACGGATGACGACCAAAAGACTCCGACTATCAAATAAATTGGCATCGCAAAGTATAACACCTTGTTATAGGGCTGTGTGACTGGTGACAGAATGGTCATTATCCTATCACTGCCCCATACAGCTTTAGGGACATCTTCGCTGGTCATCGTGACTTAGTTCGAGGCCGGACTCATCGCTGAAGCTAATTTTACTTCAGTCAAAGAAATTCCAGGCTCCAGTGTGCTCGATACCATTGCAAACGTAATTGTCAGTGTGCAACGGTGAGAGCTATTTGGCGCGTTGGGCGTGGTGAGTGTAGATACCATTGGCTGGGTCGCCTGTCAATAATTCTTGAAACACTGGTGATCTGGTTGTACGTCGGATTTTTGATGAAAACGAATCAGATGCTGAGAATTCGCTTTGATGACCTGTCCGTCCTCAATGTATGGATAGAGAGCTAGCTTCTTGACTTTGTGATTTGGCATGTTTCAATTGTTCCTACTAGCATCATTCGCAGCACCCAAATATCAAGTAATCCTTCGATTTGACCACACCGCTTCTTTCAAAACCATTGTACATCCTCTCTCAAAACCTGATATGCTCATACAGTGTGCGTATGCTTTGTCTGTACCAATGCTTCGCAAAAATGAGTAGCCGGAAGCAAACTCGAATGGAAATTATGCTGTAGAATTTTAATTTGTCTTCTTTTATACACCACCCGAGTGCTCGTTATGTACAATCCAGATGTTCATCTGCGATGCTGCATACCTCTGACTATTCAATTGTATATGTCAACGAAATTGCAATTGTATAAGTCAACGAAATTGCAATTATATATGTCAACGAAATTGCTGATAACAATTAAAGATCAACACTCTTGAACAAAACTTAAAAATTTTTGAATTTTTCTCCAACTCTTACATAAGTATTCATGTCTATAAAATAAAGTGGTAGGTATTGTTTTTGCATATATTTTCTTAAACTTCGTTACTGGCATGCATATAAATTGTGAATTTAAATGTTACTGACATTTTTGTAACGGTGCGCTTTGAAAACATGTTGTACCTTAACTTTTGGAGGGCAGTGAATATTTGTCTCTTTCACTGCTGAATAAAGTTTTGTTGATGACACAAATGCAAAAGGAATACCTGTCAAAAAATGTTTGGTTCAGTTGATTGTGGCAAAGCACACTAGGGTTATCTTCCTAAGGGAAGGGAATCCTTCGTGGAAAGCTTTCTAAGGGAAACTGTATAAGATATTTCTCCCTCCTTCTTCGCATGCCTTCGTAGTGTAGTGGTCTGCATGCTCGACGCGTAACCGAGAGGTCCGTGGTTCGATTCCCGGCGAAGGCGTTGCTCATTTTTCATGTCTGATGCTTCCAGAAATACCTAATGTCTCTACAACTGGCTCGTATACACGTTGCACATGGGGAAAACCATGAAACCACCCACGCAGCGGGCGCGTTTTCCTGGAATCGAGCCCACGTGTTAATCGATTTTACCGCTCGGCCGCTGGTGCACCCAAAAATTCTTTGAAAAACTGGATCCGTATAGTTAAAATTGATTAAGTAGTTTATTTGGGTGGTCCGAAGCCCCCTATCTCCCTTTCCTTGCTGTGAGATAGTTTGACTTAGGTATTAAAGTTAATATCACGGATAAGAAACGATAAACTAAAAACGTTCACTATGAATTAAGTGATCGCATATTAAATTATATGACTGTAGTTTTCACAGCGTAAAGACGATGTTACTCTAAGTTTCTGTATCCAATATTATATTATATATAGGGTGTTTCAGAGATCATGGGACAAACTTGGAGGGGTGGTGGAGCGTACTAAAACATGCATTTTTTGTATAGGAATGTAGGGTCTATAGTGACGGGTTAAGGCATGAACGCAAAAAAAAAACGACACGAGAGGAAAACGTGTTTATGTACAAAATCAACACAAAGTGCATCTTTGCAACAATACAGTATTCATAATAAATGTTCCAAAAAGGGAACACTAACTGTAATAAGAACTACAGCTGTGATTGGCTGGCAATGCAGCGGTAGTGAGCCGGATAAACCACGATCCGATGCATCAGAGGATCATTCGAAATTCTGATGTCGAGCATGATGGGTGAGTTTACGCACAGGGAAAAAGCTGACATGCATCTCATGTATGGTGCTGCTAATGGGAACGACAGAGCAGCGCTACGGTTGTACCAGGAAAGGTTTCCGAACAGGCGTATGCCGAAGCACATAATATTCGAGAGGTTGCATCTGTCTCTGTGTGATTGAAGTCTCTCTGTCATTTGAAGCCACCTCGGACACTAGGAGTGAAAGAAGAACTGCACGACAACCTCGCGTTGAAGAATCCATCTTGAACATTATGCATGAATCACCTCAGACAAGTACAAGAGCTATTACGCGTTGTCTGCAGCTGAGTCATTCCACCGTTTGGAGAGTATTGAATGAAAATGGTTTGCACCCATACCATTTGCAGAGAATCCAAGCCTTGCAAGAGACAGATTACCCTCTTCGAGTTCATTTCTGTCATTGGTTCTTGCAGTAGTGTGAGGCCCAGGCAGATTTTCCATTGGATGTGGAATTGGATTCCATTGGATTCCATTGGATTCCACGGACGAGACAACTTTCTCACAGGACGGCATCTCCAATAGCCACAACATGCACGTGTGGGCAACTCATAATCCACACGGCACACGTCCACGTGCATTCCAAACCCACTTCTCCGGGAATGTGTGGGCGAGTACTGTTAACGACTACCTCATAGGCCCATACCTCTTACCTGCACGTACAAATGGCTTATGTTATCATATTTTTCTGCAAGAGGTGCTACCGGAATTGCTGCAGGATGTTCCGGCTGTCGTTCGTGATCACATGTGGTTCCAGCATGATGGTGCACCAGCCCATAACCACGTGCGGGTCCCAATTACTTGGATGGGACATTTCCTGGCCTATGGATTAGCCGTGGTGGACCCGTTCGATGGCCACCCCGTTCGCCAGATTTATCCAGCTTGGAATTTTTTTATGGGGCCATCTTAAGAGCATCATTTACGAGACTCCCGTTGACTCACTGGAGGACCTCGTCGCACGACTATCCATTGCGGCTGCAAGCGTGCGCGAAATGACGGTCGTTTTTCAAAATATTCGTCAATCCCTTCTGCGACGTTACCAAGCATGTATTACTGCTGGTAGTCGCAATTTTGAACATATATTTTGAATACTGTATTGTTGCAAAGAAGCACTTTGCGTTGATTTTGTACGTAAACACATTTTCCTATCGTGTCGTTTTATTTTTTTATTTTTTTTTTGCATTAATGGGGCCATCTTAAGAGCATCATTTACGAGACTCCCGTTGACTCACTGGAGGACCTCGTCGCACGACTATCCATTGCGGCTGCAAGCGTGCGCGAAATGACGGTCGTTTTTCAAAATATTCGTCAATCCCTTCTGCGACGTTACCAAGCATGTATTACTGCTGGTAGTCGCAATTTTGAACATTAATTGTGAATACTGTATTGCTGCAAAGAAGCACTTTGCATGATTTTGTACATAAACATATTTTCCTCTTGTGTCGTTTTTTTGCGTCCCTGCCTTAGCCCGTCACTTTAGACCCTACATTCCTATAAAAAATGCATGTTTTAGTACGCTCCACCACCCCTCCAAGTTTGTCCCATGATCTCTGAAACACCCTGTATAATGCAAATTAATCTAAAAGAACGCGCTGAAATTGTTTTACTTTTTTAATTCTGAATAACTTAATTAATTTCTAAGTTCTAAAATTCAGAACATTTTCAGAACAACTGGCAGTTTCCTCTGAAAAAATATTCAGTTACTACAAATATTAATGCATATACTTTTTACAAATATTGTCACCTTTTGCTGCTGAAATTATTTACTTTTTACTTCATCCTGATAACTTACTTCATCTTATCCATCCAGTACAGATGTTCTCAGTCAGGGGAGAAATTTCATAGTTTCATGGGGGTAGATGCAGTCAGGCTTTTATTTAACTCTTAAATATTTAGTTTATGATTATATAAAAAAATATTTTTATTCAAGTTTCGGCATATAGCAACATTTTCTATACATTTTGTTGTTTAATTTATAAAACAAGTTAAAAAAATAATCTAATAATCTAAATCTAAAAAAATTTACATATGCATTTTTCAAGTTTTACAGGGAAGGATGGGAGAATGATCTGCCAATAGTGAAAGTATGCATGGGGGCAAAAAAGGTTGAGAACAACTGATCGAGTACCTATTCCTTTAGTGCTTTACTCTAACCTTATATATTTATGTCATCCACTTACTCATGTAGTATTTTAATTCATCCTTTTATATTAAATACAGGTCAGCAAAAAAAATTGCATAGAAAATTATCTTTCAAGTACGATTCAGATGCTTCTTACACCTAAAAATAATGCACTTAATTCAAATTTTGGAAATCAAATCATTTTTGCTTCGTTAAAAGCTTCTGAATTTATCTTATCATTCAGTTGCCACAAAAATTGATATTAGGTTTATCAAAAGGGTTACAAAAATCAGCTAAAAGCTATCATATTATATTAATAATTTCTCTTTTAAGATTCTACCTGGTCAACATTACATGAACTATACAAACTAGGATATTAGCTTTCCTTGAAAGAGTAGGTAATTAAGTCGTTCTCAGAATAATCATTAAAAATTCTCCTTCTTAAAAATAATATCTAATAATTTATTAATTTTATAAACATCTCAAATTAATTGAAGTGTTCTTACCTGAGGAAACTGACGTAGAACATTGTCACATTTCTTCATGAAATTCGTTATATGACATCATCATAATGATTCAAAGTTTACGACGTAAAAATCGTGGCAATAAAGCAAACGCTAACTTTTTTTCAAGTAAAGATTCAAAAGAAAGGGTTATTTACTTATACATTTTCATTTCATATGACACACAAATATTAATCCATTATCATGTGTTGTAATTTTGAGTAAAATATATGATCTTGAATTTATTTATTTTCTGCGGATTATGAATAAAAACCAAGTGAGCTGACTGTCTGAAATGCATTCCTGATTGAATAAAGCGTAAGTCTGTAATAATATTTGCAGACGCTGCTACTGTAAAGGTATTTTCCTGCATTGTCTTTTTTTATTATTTTTGGAATCATTATAATCATTGTGGAAGCACAGAAGCGGTGTTGGGGCAGATGAGTCAGTTATAGGGAACTGTTTCAGAGTTAGTTTCATGTGTTGACTTGCGTTGTCTTGGTTACGAAAAGAAGATGAGCAAAGTGTCGATTTAGCTGCCATAGTTTGATATACATTGCAACCCTGACCACTTATATTCCAATATTTAAAAGCGGGTAAAGTGTTTCATATTTCCCGAATGTTGTGAAAATAAATTTGCTTATTGGACAGCACTGGGATGTGCTTGGAAAAATATCTTGGAGTTTAGCAGACTGTATTGTCTGATTTCCAAGACTGAATAATATGATGTTTTTGTGAAAAAAAAATTAGTTCGCACATTATTTAGATCTGAAATAAATTTTAAAAAAAATATTTCTTTGATCTAAATGTTGTAATATTATTATGAGTTTAATATTTACAACAAATCATTAACATGTTTTTTTTTTTTTTTTTTTTTTTTTTTTTTTTTTTTTTTTGTGAGAATAGTTGACTTAGCAATATTTTCATTAGAAATGTGAGGTAAAGCAATGCATCTCTTTGAAGATTTTTGTTTCTCGTATGGTTTCGAGAGCAGTTCTACTTGCATACTTGTCTTGTGAGTGAATCTATTTAAAATAAAACTACAAAGGGACAAACAAATATAATTCATTTTATCTTTTATGTTCAGATTCTCTCGTAAGTATATAAAAATAAAACAAAAACTATAAAACGTATTGCGGTCATTTAACTTCTCAGATTTAATTCAAATTTCTTTCGTATAATAAACAAAATAAATCGATTGAGAATATGTGTGAATCAAAATTTGGGGAATCTGAAGTTCTGGAATTAATAAAAAAATCAATTATCTTCAAGGTAATGGGAATAAATATTAATATTCTTAACGAATGTGAAGGCACTATTTAACAATGAATGTACTACTAATTTAAATTAAAGATTAGTTAAGCAGACTTCAAATTTTAGTATCCACTGTGTTAAGCCCACTCGTGATAGAACTACGAGATTGCATAGCGATCTGAACAGACTAATGTTTTAGTTCACGTATTGTTCTTTTGGTAATGATATTTTATTTAATTATGATAAAGGTATTTAATTATGTTATTAATTATACCAGGAATTCAATGATACCTGATAACAATTGACAATTTTAATGTAACTGAGAAAATTAAGACAAAGATTTTCTTTTCAAAGCTCCCGTAGGGAATGCAATATATCCTCTTTAAAATGATCATCTACGATTCTAGATGATTTTGTTCAACTAAAGCTGGTCGTCTTAGAGAAGATGCATAGCAGTGATGGTGATTATCAATTTGCCATCTCTGACGTAATGGTTTCTTTATGCCTAGTCAAGGTTAAAAAAATTTCTTAAGCTGACATGTATTATACTGCTTTACAAATGCAAAATTACAAATTAGCAAAGTAGTTGAATGATTTACAGAAAGAAAAAAAAATCTGGAGCATACCTAATTTCCTGAAATATTGCAAAGTATCAATATTTTAAAATACAGAAAAACAGATCTCGTGCGTAAAGGAAAAAATAAAAGAAATTTTCAAAAAACTTATACTATGGATTTTATTTGTTAAGTTCAAAAACACTTACTGATATATTTACCCTAAGAAGTTTGACTATTTCATTCAATTATTCTATAATCGTTTCGCTTTCTAAAACGGCACTTACGTATTAAAGCAACCGCTTTAGTCGAAGTTGCCAAAGTTCCAGAGTATAAGAAACTCTTTTAACCACGCGCATAATAGTTACTTAGGCAACCATGCGCATGAGACAAATATTCATTTTTCGAACGTTACCACTTTCGTATGCATTCCTTTACCTGTACTGCAAGTCCCAATGACTTTTATAGAAAAATTATGATTATTTTCTGTCTTAAACACAATTTTAAAATTTATGCTTGTGAGATTTTCCTGTAATAGAAGAAACTGAGATGAACTTTCTGCAGGAATACAGTATTTTGCCGCAAAATCACTGAAGGAATAATGGTTCAAATCTTTTCTAAAAGCGATAGCTACGAAATTTCAACAACCGCAAAAATAAAAGCTCGTTCGTAACTGCATTTACTGACTGTTTATTGGCATAATATATAGTTGAACCTTAAAATATGTATGTAAATAATATAACTTTTTTTTACAATAAAAGTAATTGTTATTTTTCTTCCTTAAAATTCGCCAGACTTCGCCAAGGTGGATGTGATAATACATAGATACCTGTAAAAGAATTTGATCTGTATAAAGTAAATCAGCGAACTTTTTATTTTTCAGATTATGACTTAATTGCCCTTAAAGCTTCAGAACATGGAGCTCCCTTCATGGTAACAGCCGGGATTTCTTTACCGTTTTTCCTGCAGCAGAATTCCTTCCGTCTCTTAAAAGCAAGACACAATGATAAATACATCAGAAATGCCTTTCCTAATAGATCCTCAACATGCATACGTACTCTAAACTGTCAACTTAGAAATGTATGCACGACCGATTGAAAAAATGTCAAAAATAGAAATGAACTATCTTTCGCGCCCGCGTGAACATTTATTTGTTGTACTTTAACTAGTTACGCAAATAAGAAATGGAAAATATTAGTATAAATCCTCCGGAAATGTAGTGAGTCATTTAAATGGTATTCTAACATAACCGCCGAACACAGCCTGGATGATATATTCCGGTTAGCCATTCGAAAGATTAGATGCCAGCTCATGGAAAGATACTTAGGCTATGACAGTGATTTCAGGTTCGTTTAATTGACGGCATATAGCATGGAAACAGGTTAGTGATGACAGCATACAAAAATTTACAGAAGACTTAAGCATCGTACTGAAGAAAGCTAATATTGATGATTCACAAAAAATTAAGTACTGTTTTAATAAAAATAGTTTTGCTATTTAAAAAAGAGTTGCAAATACTAATTTTTGACTAGTGTAGTAAATAAAGTATGTTAAAAATCTGATAGTGAGATTAAATTCTTTGGCAGTTGTCTAAAGTTATATTTGATGATCTCTGTCTGATTAGAGAGTGGTTGTCTTAGAGAATAATATTGTAATTATCAGTTCCAATATATGAAACACTTTCATAAATACTGGAGGTCAGAAGGAGCTCGTCTTAGAAAGGTAGTAGCCCTGAGACGATTCGTCATGTTTCTAAACTGAAATATGTTTACTAAAGGTAAAGCTATTTAATTCCTTTCTTTGTGATTCAAAGTTAATAAAAGTAAAAGTTGAAAAGTACTGCAATTGCAAATAATTTCCTGTTTTAAGACCTGTTTCCTTTTAGCATTAAATTACTGTCATTCTCGTTAACTGGTCTTTAAGTAGATATTATTTGTAAAATGTATTAGTATTAACTGAAAAGGATTTTATCAAACTCTGAAACAACAAAAATTAAACTGGCGAACTAAAAATTGCAATATTTTTAAAATGTGATTCTATAAAGCTGTAGCGCAAAGCATTTGTTACTTATAAAATCAATGCAACAATACTTTTGAAAATACCTCTTATATGTAGTCACTGAAATATTCATTGCAGTACACACATTATACATTACACATTTTTCACTTTCGAGAAAACTGTTCTAAACAAGCTTTATTTACAGGCATATGCCTTATTTTAGTAAAAATTCAAACATACAAATTCTTAATTTGATGTAATAGAAAAAAAGTTTCGAATCTTATATGAAACTTATTTCTTCGTACAGAATTTTACTGAATTTTAAAGGTATGGGAAGTGTAGGCATATGAAGCGATAACCTAAACTTCAGATATAAAAGAAACAAAATAATTTTTAATTACCTCGCCAAAAATACTACTATATGTTGAGTTACTTAATTCGCATTAAACCCCAATTATTCACATTTAAACCTAATTATTAATGTTTTTAAATTTATAAAAAATACTTTATAGAACGAGGCTATTGATTATAACATCAAACAAATACAACAAAATTATGTTTAATTTATGTTTCGGGAAAAATTCAGAAAAGCTATTTAAAATAATTATTTGCTTTAGAACAGAATAAAATGGTTTTGCATTACACTTTAAATTAAGTAATTTTAAAAAGGAATCACTAATATTTACCAGGTAATATATTTTAACTCAACAAAATGTTGAAATACTAAAGAACTATTTAAAGGAAACCAGTGTCATATAAAACCGGAAAGTTGTTTTCAATTACATCAAATTTGAAATGTTTAATCGTGAACTTTTAATAACTTAAGACTTACTACACAAAATTTTGACATTTATTGATTCAGCGTCTGTAAATTTCTGTACGCTTACATGATCTAGTTTAAATCCAAGTACAAAAAATATTTCGATAATCAATAGATTCTGAATATGATTTTTGGAACACTTAGAAACATATACTTTTGTGAGTACGTCTATAGCATAAATACATACATAAATACTAATCATTCATAAAGTTTTGGTGTGATTTTTAAATTAATAAAAATAATTACTATTTACATAAAAATTAATATGAAGAATTAATTTGAAATGTATTTATTTTTATCGCAGTTCTAGTCTTTATAAATAATGTTTAAATTAAATACAAACTTCGTATGGTCGGACATCCCGGTCGGAGGCTAACTCGAGCGGCGTTTGCCTAATATTATTTTTAATTAATAATTATTAACACTGAGTTTTAGTACGGAAATTTTTCAGTTATGAAAACACACCTAAATTTAAAATATACAATAAAAAACCTTAACTTTTCATAAACTATTATTTCAAATATTTATAAATCTTAGTTTTTCTTTTGCAGTTTAAAAATATGTTTAACTCCTTAAACAATATTTGAGTTTTTCTGTTCATATCTAAATGGGTGCACGAATCTAAAAATGTATTATATACTACATCATTTTACGTTATCACAGAAACATGCACAGTAATATGTAGATCAAATTTAATTACTCACCTCACTTTCATAGGTTGTTATTTAACAAGAAAGCTTCAACTGTCCAGCATGCATCAGAAGTTCTCTAGTTGGTTAACTCACAACTAAAGGACACTTGAATATTTACAGTTATGATTCAGTTAGAATAAATTTCTTGCTGTTGGCTTGCGTATTAAGATCTTCAAAAAACATCGACATAGATCAAAAAATTAAATTCTTTTGAGAGTAGTCTTTAAACTTTGAAGACTGAAATAAATTAAGTTTATTTACAGAAGTTAGAAGAGCGAGTTAAAGCCCAAAATTAAGTTTTGTACATCGAAACTATTTTTTGTGTGTATAGGCATCTTCGTTTAACTAACTGTCTTGCAATAAACACTGTTTCATGCAATAGCGTTTAAAGTTTGAGGAGCACTGTACGTTACTTTATTATAATACGAGAAATTGAACTAGTGAAACCTCAAAGCTAAAGGTACTTGAAAACTACAGAAGAAAATTCATGACTAACGAATTAGCACCTGTGCACGACTTCAGTGAGAATGGAGTAAAAAGATTCACCATGTTGCGACGGACAAGCAAAAAGGGGGATGGTAGGAGAAATATCTTTGAGATTTCCCTTCGTAATCCAGGAACGGACACTGGCGGTGCTGCTTCGGTGATATATCTATAGCTTTGACTACCATACTCAACCGGAAAAATGCAGTTTTTCTCAGCTCGGTTTTCAATCAGAACGAAAGCTAGGTTTCAGGCATTTTTTGCTACTTAAGTCCAGTCCTGACTTCAGTGGTAATTAGGGATTTTCATTTTCGGCGGATCTCACGAATAAATACCCCTCTGTCTCTCGGATTGTCAGGGCACCTTCCCCGGTGTGCGCATGTGCACTGGAATGTTATCGACAGGAGCAATAATGTGGTGGGTGCGCGCTGCATCTTCTCTGCTCTCACCCGCATCATTTTGCCCTCTCCTTCCCAACCCCAGATTTGGATAGACCGAGCTACTCTGATTCCGTGACGTCACTATAACAGTGGAACCCGCGCTCCAGATCGTTCATTTTAATTCATTCTTAATTCATGAGCGTTGTCTGACATTTGTATGAGACGAAATCTGAGAAAATAGAACTTTGATTATTACATTTCAATAAAGGCAATATATCGCCTACCAAGTATTCCTTGAAATCACTCCAGATACAATTTATTATTTAAAGCTTAATTTACCCTAAACGGGTCTTTGTTATTTTTCTGTCTCATGGCTGTCTTTATTTACAAACATGATAAAGCTATTTCACCTCATTTTGTGACTATTTTCAATGCAACTTAATCACTGTTCAAGTCTATTCCAATAACGGAAATTGCGTCTAAGTTCGAATCCAGCGTACGATCTGGCTGAGCTGTTCGGAATTTTTCGCAGTTTTCCTTATGTTAAATGTAAATACGATCCACTTTTCCTTAGAAATCACATCATGAAGGCACCCCTTTTCTTAGGAAGGTAGCAAGCACGTTTACGCTTTGCCATAATCAAACAAATAAATCTAAATAGAAACTTGCTGGAATGTTAAGCAAGCAATGCTAAAATACTTTAAATGACTTTGCGTTACATACGAATTTACAAATACATGTGACAATTTTAATAAAAAAGAAGTGGGTTTTTTCGGATACTTTGAGAGCATTTGACAAGAATTTTGATGCAAAACCTAAACATTTTCACTCTAAATATGATTAAATATTTAAATTTGGTCTTTAAAAATTCTTCCTTAATTTCCATCCAACAAAGTTTTTTTAGAAGATTATAGTTAAAATGATGAGCAAATTTAACGACAATTCTAGCATATTACTTTTTCGTAATAAGAATACATGCTTATTAAAATCTTTCATTCCTTTCTATTAGTTTTCTTAAAAGAGATGCTTAAATGTAATTCTGACCAAAATCCGTTCAGATTGCGAAATATTAAAGTACATGCATAAACTAATGTTTACCTTGTCAAAATATTCACTCACGAATTATCATTAATAATGCATATGTATAGTACGAAATGTGTCCACTTTTTATCAAAGGTACTTTGACAGATACTAAACTATTAATCGTTTTGAAAATAATTCGAGCTGTAGGAAAGAAAGACGAAAATGTACTTTCATAAAAATGTTCTGAGATTCAGTTTAAGAAGATCTTTTCTCCAAGCAAAGAAAATATATTGCTGGCCATGAAAATTGCCCCACCATAAAGGAAGAGCGCAAAAAATCTGAAATTTGCACGAAAGCTAGAACTTGCTAGAATACGGAATGGTATTCTAGAACTATTATCTATTTACTAGAAAAGAACTACTATCTATTTACTAGTTAAGACATTTTTCATTAAATAAAAATGTCTCATTAAAGGAAGAAGGAGAAAATTTTAAAGAAAGAAGTTACGAAAAAAATAATGAAGAATAAGAAATTAAGTTATATATGAAGCCACTAGGACAAGAAGAAGATGAAACTAATGAAAAGGGAAGTAAGAATTTAAGAAGAAATAATTCATAACGATGGATTTAATATTTGTCCTATATATGAAGAAGGAAGGGAACATAACGGAAGCTAAAGGAAGAGAAGAAGCTTAAGGAATTGAGATATGAAGGAAAACTAAAGATTTAGGAAGAAAGAGGTAGTATTCAAGAGGATATAACTTATAATGAAGGATTACTTAATCGTTTATGTAAAGGCAGAGGGAGGAAACTTGAAAGGAAAAAGGTATTAAATTACAAATAAATCTATTAAAAAGAAAAAGAAAGTATTCTGCAGAAGATGGAAAGAATATGTTAACAAGTAATTCATAATGATAGATTCCTTATTCGCCATATTTAGTAAAAAAAGGGGAGGTGATATATAAGAAGAAAATATAGGGAAAATGGAGGAAAGAAATTAAGATAGAAGAAAGGAAGATTTAACGAATGAGGCATCAGAAAGGA
>KK119586.1:63184-120666 GCA_000611955.2 Stegodyphus mimosarum
GATTTCTTAAAGAAGAACGAAGGAATAAGTTTCTAACGTATTTTACGAAGGACAAATTATGACATTTTCTAAAGAATTACTTACAAAGCTACACTACATGAAGGACTAATAAGAACTACTATAAGATAATTTTTGTAGTATAATTTTCAAACTTTCATAAGAAAGACAGCAACAAGAATTACATACCTAATATAATAGCTAACTCCTAATTACATACCTAATATAATAGCCAAATAGTACAAAATTATATGTGTTAAAAAGCCAAATCCCGGTGCCCATTTAGATACAGCTGGTCATAAGGGCCATGCATCAGGTTCTGGATCTCGGGGCCAGGTATGAGATAACTATGAGATAACTAACAACTAACATCTCGGGGTTTTGTTCTAGACAGAGGTGGACGTGGTGCTAAACCAATTAACCGTTACGGTAGGGGAATGGTGCCCACGTTTTCCGTTACCTGTTACCTGTTACTATTGAAAGGCATGGGAAAGTTAAAGATAAGATTAATAACACTCCGAAGCAGTATAAAAATGCGGGGACTGTCTTAAATTGAATTTATTTGCTGTTTTTAATGTTGTGGGCCTATGATGTTTCGTATAAGAAAACAAAACTCATGGCAACACATCTCAAATTTTGATCGTGAGAGAATCGTAGCCTACCAGGTCTGCCGATTATATCACAGCTCAGTTGCTGCTCGCATTCAACTAGATTCAATGACTGTTACGAGAATTTGCAGTCATTGGCTCTAGGTGTACCACTAAAACGATGTGCGGGATTTTAACGGTCTCCACTCACCAGTGTATTAGAGACGACAGACATCTCGTCCGCATCGTTGTTAGAGACTGTACAGCCACATCATGTACCATGGTTCGACATCTGTAGTGCCATGGACTGTCTGCAAGGCAATGATTCCTTCGGCTTCCGTTGACGCAGCAGTAAGAATCAGCGCCTACAGTATTGAGTTCAATGACACACATCAACGCAATAGCATAACATCACCTTTCCCAACGAGTGCCCTTTTTACTTACTATATTATGATGGCCGTATACGATTATCGGACCTTGGAGTTTTGCATTCTTCATCGTCATACCAACTCAGCCCATACCTCATTTGAGATATGTGGTGCTTTTAGGTATGCATTAAATTCATCTCTAGTCCCTATATCCAGCCATCTTTCCTTAGATTTTAATACGTATGCCCGTGCAGTATCTTCGAGAGTTTCATCGCTCCATCTTTCAACAGGACAAAGCGACGCCTCCTTATGTTGGCCACACTCTATAATGTTTCCTCAACACAAAGAGTATTCATTTCCTGCTTTGACCGGCACGTTCTCTAGACCTCTCACCAACTGATATGTTTAGTCAATAGTTGCAGAGACAGTGGTTCGACAACACCACCACCAGTATGACAGATGAACTCAAGCATGCCAGTGGTAGCCGCGTAGACTGCAATATTCAAAAACACCATTCATGACTCCATGTCCGGGCGTATAACAGCTGTTAATACTGTCAGAGACGGATGCTTCGAGTGCCGGTTTCTGTATGTTCTGTATCTTAAAATTATGGGAGACTTTAAACATTTCATTCTTCATTTTAATATATTTATATAATAAGTAAGAATCTGTTAACTCCTTTCATTCATGGCATAGCACTTTAAATAACTGCATTTATTTCTGCTGTCCTGTGGCAAGATCATACTATAAATCAGCGCTTCTTAACCTTTTGACTGACGCGTACCATCTGAACAAAAATTGAAAACCATTAGTAACATCACTACATTTTTATAATGATTATTTTTCAATTTCTCAACAGAAATATTTAAAAAACTATATTTTGCAATTTACCCAACCTATATTATTATTACAATTCTTGTTACTATATCATTTTTATAACTATAAAATATTATATTAATTAGATTAAATACTGGTTACCATTTTAATTAGTAAAATTTAAGTTATAATACTTTAATTCTAAAATTTAGTGAGAAATTTGGGTCTATTTAAAAAATACCAATATCTTTATTTAAATTAGGATAAATTAGGATCAACTTTTAATTTTGTTCTGTATTTATTTTTCAAATGTAGCATGGATGAAAATCCTTATTCACATAAAGAGCTTGGGTAAAAAGACAATAAAAATTTAATAGCTTTATTTGAAATGTCTTTAAATTCTTTTTTTCGGTTTTGCGTCTGAATTCATTTGCATGTTTTTTTTAAATAATATTTATCGTTTTTTTTTTTGGAGTTAAGCTGATTTCATATTGAAACATTAACTGATTCGATTTATTCTTTATTTATCATTAAAGGTATCTAAATCTTAAAAAATAAATAGTTTTAATAACTACTCAGCCGCTCAGACAGAAATAATAATAATAATAATGTTCACTTAAATTTTTTTGTAGACTGTAATCATGGTACGTGATAGTTTATTTTTAAGGCCTCCGTAAAATTACAATGATGTGTTTCATAATAAAGACGTTGTAAAAAAATCTTCTAATCTATCTACTCTCAGAAGCAGAAAATTTTTGATATCGGATCATAACAACCAAAATTAAGGAAGCGGGTATTGCTAAAACATAATATATTTATCAGCCGGGGGGAGGGGGTAATTTTAACTCGGCGATGAGCCAGTTATAAAAATATAGCTGAATATTTTCAACCACATATTTTTCAGTTTTTATATTTGATAGAGTATAATATGTCTTTTTAAATCCGTTTTTCAGTAGAATTTTCCTACTGGATAGCGTTTATGTGTTGTGATTATGAATATTATGTTGGTAACTGCGTCTGCATTAGATTTCGCTAAATTATTATCTGTATGCTTTTTACTTCCTTGTACGAAGTAAAAAGGAAGTATTGTAAACGCGAAAAATTTCGGGTATCATATTTCAACGATAATATCCATTTTGACAGGTATCGAATGCAATTTAACGATGTTTTTGCGTTATATCCGTACGTAAAGACAGAACAAAGGACTCTTTTTACCCCAAAAAAATATAAAACTGATTCTAAAGCGATTTTTTCGTGGCGTCTGTACGTACGTACGCACGTATGTAGGTATGTATCTCGCATAACTCAAAAACGAGTAGCCTCAGAACATTGAAATTTTGTATATAGGTCTGATATAACATATAGATGTGCACCTCCTATTTTGGTTGCAATCGGCCGCACCAAAAGTATTTAAATATATATATATATATATATATACTCTGTTACTCGGCTCAACGAGCTCAGCTTTTTTATTCTTATATATTAGTAAATTGTGCATTGCTTAAAAATTGCTATAAAAATAAAATTTAGTTCTGAAATTCATTATTGAAGATTAGAAATTTTGGCAATAATGTACTATTTACTCTGTTTCAACGTAACAATAGTCACAGTAACAACCTTAACCCCTCTATTAAAATGCGAACAAATAAGAAAATCAACTGAAAAATGTATAAATATTTGTTTGTTTCAGCTTAAATTGTTTTTTTTTCATAAAATTAATTCCTGGTTTGCTATTCTAAAAATGGCTAAAATTACGACTGTGACTGTTCACATTTAATCAATATGCAAATGAAATAGAGACTTTTTCTCTATGTGTACTGCATTCTGTTTATTGACTCTTAATATCCGTTTTTTATTTAAATTGTATACAGTTTGTTAGTCAGCAAACCACAACTATTTTCAGTTCCAGTTAGACAAAATTCGTTTAATAAGCTAATGTTATTTAACAATTAGTTTGTGATATTTTTGTCTACAGCAAACTTTCACTATGTGAATTTAGTAAAGAGCTAGAACTTTTGGCAAATTTATGTGTTATAAGGTATTTTTTCCCTCCTTTCCTCATGGTGTAACTAGAAGCACATTCGACGCGTATTCGAGGGGTCCAGCGTTCGAGTCCTGGCGACGGCACTGCACATTTTTCACGTCTACAGCATCAAAGAAACCTAATGACTCTACAGTATTATACAGATTTTCAACTTTCATGTTAGTATAACCTGTAAAAAATCAGTCAAATTTTAAACTGATTTGAAGCATTAAATTTATTTATTTATCATACTTACAGCATATGGACGTAGAAAAGTTCATTAAAGTGCACGTTATGCGAGAAAAATGAAATTACAGAAGATTCATTTCTATTTTTAGCAGGTATGTTCCTCTTCGAAAACAGAAAGAGAACTATGTATTCAAATAAGACTATCGTTTATTTGAAATTTAATGAAGGTTTTATATGAACTTTTTTAACTCAGCTTTTTCATTGACATGGAGCTAAGAATTCATAAAATATATAAACGATAAATCCTATTTACATAAATAATATATTTAGATAATATCTGACGGGTTTGGTAGGCATTTTGTTCAATGGCAACGCACGCGAGGGCTAGCTGAGTAAGAGGATGGATGCCTTCATGTAGGACTTTTTAAGAGAAACCAACTCATATTAACGCTAGACGGAGGGAACCACGAAATCGCCCATGCAGCCAACCCGTTTGCTTGTTATTGAACCCAGTTTAAACTACCAGTGTTCAGCGACTTTCCTCCTCAGCCGCTGGTGGGCGGATCTACATTTAACACGTATATTCAAAAATATATAAAATGAGAGTTTTGAAACAAAGCAGCTTTATTCAGATGCAAGAATAAAAATATACGCTTCTATTTATGGTCAAGTAAAATAAACATTTTCATATTATTACAGCACACAAATTAGTTAAGTGTGACAAAACATGAAGCTTTATAAATAGAACACGAAGCATTATAAATAGAATACAGGACAAAACTTTCACAGTTTAACAGAAAATCGTCGACATCAAACATAGCTGAACATCAAAATAAGTAGCCTTATATATTAGAGTAATATATTTAAAGAATTTTCACACTGAAATAAAATTCAAATCCTGTTATATACGTCATGACCACATGCAATATATATGTTACGGTGAAACACCGAAATCTGGAGAATGTCGACTTTCACCGGTGAATGTCAACATTCACATAGTCGCTTGGTGTATGTCCAAAATATTTTCCAAATACTCTTATTTCTGACTTACACCGGTAAATGTCGACATTCACCATGTACTAATGGTGAATGTTGAATATATGAGAATATTGTTGCGTTATACGGGTTCGTGGATTTGAGAGTATCCGATGAAAATACGATGCAGAACAATAAAAAGCACAATTTATTTACAGGAATCACTATTTACAGCACAGTTCCAAAATTACCTTTAATTATAATTAAAAGCGTCGAAAATCTACCCCGAACGAAAGATTTTTCGGGATTACCCGAACGTAGATTTTTCGGGTCGAAAAATCTACCCGAAAAATCTACCCTACTACGTCGAAATCTATTCCTTTAATTATAATTAAAAGCGTCGAAAATCTACAATAAATACGCTGAAACAATCAGCAACACAGCTTCAGGCTGTAACTGTAAAGGCAGCTTCACGGCAACACTAAACTTATAATAAAACACCGTGGAACAATCACCAATACACTGTCAAGCTATACTGTAAAGATAGCTTCACGGCAAAGCACTATCTCGATTGCTTTCCGTTCACAAAATTCTCGCGTAGCTTAGCAGCTATTCTCACAATAATCACAACGCTCACACTACTTCACAATTCTTCACAATCTTGCAACAACAACGCAAGGGTTTATATAGCTTTTCTTTAAGTTCCATACGTTTCGAGAAATATCTCGACAGGAAGTTATTCTAGAAGCTTCCCGATTGGACCATGGGATATCGCCGATTTGGTCGCCAAATGGGCGATAAAGTCGCCAATCTGGCAACCCTACCATACACTATTTTATGGCAACTCTAGTGCTATGCCGGAAAGCTTACATACAGGCGCAACCGCCGAATTTTTCGTAACAATATTATATGTTCTTCTTCGTAATGCAGTCGCGAAAAAACACACAAGTACTTAAAACACACAATACATTCCAAATGAGAAAGAAAAATAATAAAAGTTAAAAAACTTACTTAATTATACAGTACGTAGTAAATGAGAAAATAAAATAATAGTAATAAAAAACTTACCAAATTATGTGATTCAAATCTGATTAATTGCAACAGCTTAAACTATTATGAGACTTTGAATTGCCCAAAAGGCCCTTGCTTTTACAACTGCATTTATAGTGTTGCGTTATACGGGTTCGTGGATTTGAGAGTATCCGATGAAAACACGATGCAGAACAATAAAAAGCACAATTTATTTACAAGAATCACTATTTACAGCACAGCTCCAAAATTACCTTTACAAGCGTCGAAAATCTACAATAAATACGCTGAAACAATCAGCAACACAGCTTCAGGCTGTAACTGTAAAGGTAGCTTTACGGCAACACTAAACTTATAATAAACACCGTGGAACAATCACCAATACACTGTCAAGTTATACTGTAAAGGTAGCTTCACGGCAAAGCACTATCTCGATCGCTTTCCGTTCACCAAAACTCTCGCGTAGCTTAGCACTCACAGTAAGCAGCTATTCTCACACTTCTCACAACTAATCACACTCTCAGAAACGCAAGGGTTTATATAGTTTTCATTAGGTTCCACAGGTTTCGAGAAATATCTCGACAGGAAATTATTCTAGAAGCTTCCCGATTGGACTATGGGATATCGCCCATTTGGTCGCCAAATGGGCGATAAAGTCGCCAATCTGGCAATCCTACCATACACTATTTTATGGCAACCCTAGTGCTATGCCGGAAAGCTTACATACAGGCGCAACCGCCGAATTTTTCGCAACACTGCCCCCTCCCAAGGACTGCACGTCCCGGGCAGTACAATCCCTGGTTGGGAGCCAAAAAGAAATAATCGAAAAAGCTACAAAACAAATAAATAAATTACAATAATAACAAAATTTGCAAATATTTACAGTATTTACAAATAACAAAAACATTTACACTAATTACAAAGATCTATGTACAAGCAACTATGCATAAATCATACAATTAAACATAAAAACATTACGAAATACGGGGTACCCATAACAAAAATAACTATCACTAATTACTATGGCCATAGTATGGAGCTAACCTATCATAATGTACAATCTTAGGTTTGGAATTGGGAGACTTACGGATCCGTATTACGACGTCATTCAGTCTGTTGAGGACTGTGTAGGGACCTTCCCAATGCGATTGCAGTTTGGGAGAAAAGCGCTTACGACGGCTCGGATTCCACAGCCAAAACTTGTCGTTTTCCTGGAACTTATGTTCGGTCGCTCTTGCGTCGTACCTCTTCTTCATCCTGTCCGTCGAGATGTTAATTCGCTCTCGAGCAAACCTGTGCATCGTTTCCAACCGGGCTTGGAGATCTTGAACGTACTCCTCAGGAGAGGACTGTGGATCCGGAGGACGGCCGAAAAGCAGGTCACTCGGAAGACGGAGATCACGACCGAAGAGCATTTGAGAAGGGGAATAGCCGGTACTCTCGTGGACGGCACTACGGTAAGCAAGCAGGAACAGGGGCAGCTTCTTGGCAGCTTCCCAGTCTTCTTGGTTCTTGGAAACCATAAGCGATAGGTAGTTCAAGATTGTGCGGTTAAATCTCTCCACCATGCCGTCAGACTGCGGATGTAACGGGGTGGTCTGTGTTTTCTTTATTTCCAATAAGTCGCACAGTCCTTTGAACACAGCCGAAGTGAAGTTCCTGCCTTGGTCGGTATGAATCTGGAGGGGAGTTCCAAATCTAGATACCCAGTTCTGCAACAGGACTTCAGCCGTAGTGACAGCCTCTTGGTCTGGAATTGGATATGCTTCAGGCCACTTCGTAAAATAATCCATGACAACTAGAATGTATCTGTTGCCATCTTTAGTCCATGGCAGAGGTCCCAGTATATCAAGGGCAATTCGCTCGAAAGGCGCTCCAACGTTGTATCGCTGCAGTCTTCCGCGACAGCGTTCCTTCGGTCCTTTCTTGGCTGCGCAGGCATCGCAAGACCGGCACCATTTCTCAACGTCGTTTCTTGCGGAACTCCAAAAGAAGCGCTCTCGAACTTTGTTTAATGTCTTCATATAGCCGAAATGCCCTCCTGTTGGGCTGCTGTGTATTTCTTTCAGGACATCAGGTATTCGGTTTTGAGGAAGCAGCAGCTGCCATCTTTTATTAGTTCCATCGTCGCTTTCCCACAGTCGATATAAGACTCCATTTCGAAGGTGAAGTGAGTCCCAGAGAGCCCAGTACCTTTTAGTCATAAGACTGAAGATGGAAACGTCCTGCCACTTGGGTTTCGTAGCCGATGATTTCTTCAGCTCTATTATTGGCTTAATGTTAGGATCCGCCAACCCGTACTTAGCTTCTGCTCTTGAACAATACCCGGGTCAAATACTTTTCCACTGTAGTTCCCGGGTGTATTTCTGTTTTTCATATCACAGTCTGAAGATTCAGTCCTTTCAGACTTTTCGTGCACAGGAAGATCTGAAACAGTTCACCACTCTGTAGTTTATTCGTATCGTGTGTACAGTTCACCTTGGTAATTTTAGCAGTTGCTACATGCTTATTTTCCCCTGTTTCCTGGGAACCAATTCCGATGTTTGCACCAGGGTCATGAATACAATCCGATCCCTTACAAACAGAAGTATCCTGGTTTAGAATCGAGTCCATGTCTACACAATCTTCATTATAAGACACACATACAGTTTGCGAAGTAGGTAAATTTCCTTGCAATACTGGATCACTCTGCGTAAGCTGTACATCAGCTTCTTCCATCTCAGAGTCACATGAGTTATCAGATGGTTCAATATTTGCTAACTGCGACTTCGTAACTTCACTATCAGTTTCTATGATCTCGACAGTCGCATTTTCATTTTCTTCTGTCTCTACTTCAGGCACTTGAGAATCAAAAGCTTCTTTCCCGTCTTTTATTTCTTCATGCTTTCCTTCTTTTCCTTTAACCCCGTTAGATGTTTCAATCCTAAATTTTCTTCCATATCGGCTATTTTAGTTGCAGTCTTCCTCTTTATATTTTGTAATTTGGTTTCGGTTTCCTCTCTAAGCTCCATGATGTCGCTTCTAATCTTGTTTTGCTCCATTTCCATCTGTCGCAGTTGCTCTTGCAGCTTTTCTTGTCCGGCTTTTATTTCTTCTTGGCCGGCTTTCATCTCTTTTTGTCTGGCTTTCATGTCTTGTTTCATCTCTTCTTGTCCGCCTTTCATGTCTTGTTTCATCTCTTCTTGTCTGGCTTTCATCTCCTCTTGTCCGGCTTTCAGAGCTGCTAACATGTCCATCAAAGCTTTCATTTCCTCCGCCATTGCTTTCTCCTGTAGACGGGTGACTGGCATTCACTCTCAAATCCAACTCCTGACACCAGTTGTTGCGTTATACGGGTTCGTGGATTTGAGAGTATCCGATGAAAACACGATGCAGAACAATAAAAAGCACAATTTATTTACAAGAATCACTATTTACAGCACAGTTCCAAAATTACCTTTACAAGCGTCGAAAATCTACAATAAATACGCTGAAACAATCAGCAACACAGCTTCAGGCTGTAACTGTAAAGGTAGCTTCACGGCAACACTAAACTTATAATAAACACCGTGGAACAATCACCAATACACTGTCAAGCTATACTGTAAAAGTAGCTTCACGGCAAAGCACTATCTCGATCGCTTTCCGTTCTCTCGCGCCAAAACTCTCGCGTAGCTTAGCACTCACAGTAAGCAGCTATTCTCACACTTCTCACAACTAATCACACTCTCAGAAACGCAAGGGTTTATATAGTTTTCATTAGGTTCCACAGGTTTCGAGAAATATCTCGACAGGAAATTATTCTAGAAACTTCCCGATTGGACCATGGGATGCCAAATGGGCGATAAAGTCGCCAATCTGGCAACCCTACCATACACTATTTTATGGCAACTCTAGTGCTATGCCGGAAAGCTTACATACAGGCGCAACCGCCGAATTTTTCGCAACAATAATAATGTTAGATCCCATGATTTTCGCATATTTCTGAATTATATCCAAACTATTGATACTCTTCGTTTTCCAACATACACCGTGAGGGTCCGAATGTACAAGAATGCAATGTTATATTCGATCTTTCACCGACGTATTTGGTGAATGTTGACATTCTCCGGTGAAAGTCGACATTCTCCAATTTCGGTCTTTCACAGTAACATATATATATTTAAGTTTATTTAAAGTGATTAAAATCTGAGCTTGATGTAATTTCTATATTTAATTTCCTGATAGATTCTTAAAAAGGTATTCGCACTTACATATGTATTTCTACTTATTTGGATCATGGCAGAGCACACAAGGGTTATCTGCCTCAGCGAAGAGATGCTTTCATGGTGAACATTTTAAGAGAAACTGGCTCGAATTCGTATTACATAAGAGGAAAAGCAAAGAAAACCCAAGTACAGTTAGTCCATTCACCTAGATTGGTACGTGGGTTTAATTATCAGTGTTCAGCGCTTATACCGTTCGGCCAGTGATGGGCTCAATCAAAGTAGGAAAGATGAAATGGTGTTCATTCCAATAAGACTAAAAAGAATCAGATTATTAAGATCTTACGTAAATTCATATTTTGCAATGAAAGTTTTAAGTTATTTCTAAAGCTTTGTAATTCCTGGGTTAGGTTACCTGAATGTGATAAAGCATTTACCTGCTTAAGAAGTGGGACGCTTTCGTGGAGGATGTTTTAAGGGTCAAGTGACTGATTCAAATACGTCAGCACAAGATATAGCTCAGTCGAATACTCAGAAGGAAAGGAAAATTGATTTTGACTAAGTAATTCAATAACGCGTATTCAGAATATCGAACTAATTAACGTTTCTATTAGTGAGCATAATGGAACATATTTTAACTTTCTAAAAACAATATTACGAGTAAAAACACTTTCTTTCAAGCTGCAAGCTAAAATTCTGAGGTGACTGCCAAGATCATCTAGTTAATAACCAAAGACGTATCAATTATACAATAGCCAGTAGAAGGTAAAAACTGTTATCGGATGGGAAATTTGATTGGTTTTGGATACTCGCATATGTCATGATAAAGTCAAAAGTATTTGAAATAGTCTTTGGTAGCAAACAGTTGCTACAAAATGGTATGGTGTATAGTATAACTGATTACGGCTATTAGCCTGCTACGAAATGGATGATTTAGCAATCGTCATCAAAGAATCACACCCTGTAAGTTTTACAACTTAGCTTTCAATGAAAGCAAGGATAGTAGAGAAACAATAGCAACAGAACTAGATACCTGTACACGAGGGGAAACAACGCATCATTCTAAATAATTAGAGAATTATTGGACTTATGCCTACCAAAAGGTTTATAATTAGAAAATCATATTTCTGAAGAAGTTAAAGGCATTTTCATCAACTTAAAATCTCGAGGAATCTTGATAATGCGAAATGAAATACTTCTTTCGGAGGAGAAACAGTTGCTACAAAATGGTATGGAATTATTACGGATGACAACTATGTAAGGGATTCGCAAATCCATTGCTGAAGCCTATGCCTAGTCATATCATCACATATTTTTAATTATTGACCAAGAACATTGATTGACAAAGAACACTATTGAAATGATCTTAGAAATGCAATACGAAAGAAAGTGAATGGAAAGATCTTAAAAATGCAATACGAAAAAAAGAAGTTTTCTGCAATAAATTTTATAATATCCAGTTTGTTACAAGCGCTGATAATTTCAAGCTTTTCTTGCAGAACTGGAATCATTCTATGTTCATGAACCCATAATCGCTAGCTCAGTAAAACCGCAACACGGGCTACATTCTGGATATTACTTGAAAAAACAAAAGACATCCTTAGAAAAATTATTGCCAAGGATGGAGAAATTGCGTTGAAAGCTAGGATAACTTGACATTTTTCACAAGCATCGCTAAATATCTCACAGACCTAAATGTTCAATTGCAGTGAAAGAAACTGTTTATCAACAAAACATATCAGCGTATCCAAATGTGCATGCAGATACTGAGTTGTATCAGAAATAGTTGTAGTGAATGATGACAACTATATAATGGATTCGCAAATCCATTGCTGAAGTCTTGTTCATTTTAAGTTCCTGGCGAAACTATTTCTTGAAAGAGTGAACAATAAATTAAAAAATACTCCGAACTTAACAATGAATATGCAAAACATTTTTCAGATTTTAAAGCACGCGAAAGTAAAGTGAAGTTTATTTTTAAATCCATCTGTAACCGAAGCCCTGATGCTTCTTTTACACTACAGACGGAAAAAGTGGCAATCGAAAAGAACACCGGCATGACGAAAGCTTTCCTAGAATAGGATTTTTTAACATTTTCTCTTAAATTCTTATCCAAATGTCCCAAACGTCCTTGATTAATTTCGCTATTTTTAACAAATATTGCTACGACCGGCCGTTTCAAGAAGAATTTTATTATATTTATGAAACAATAAAATAAAGTTTCTTCTGAATGCCGAAGATCTTACTAAAATTCTCCACATCTTCATACAGGTAGATACTGTACGCTTATGAACGCAAAAGTAATGTTAGGGAAACTAGATGACACTCCTATACTGTTACGAGTATATATAACTCGAAACTTTAGTGGAGTTTATGCTGTTAATTTTAAAAACTGTTTGTTTAGTGAAACATGGAGATGAGTTCTCCCCAAGCAGAAAGAATTTTTATGATTGAACATTACTTCGCTAAGCATAAATTTGATTTCGATGCCATGTTTCTCACGCTGTTTGCTTATGGGTTAGGTTATTAGAATATGGCAAAGCCACGAAGGTTATTTACCTAAGAGGTGGGATGCCTTCGGAGAGGACTTTCTAAGGAAATCTGGCTCTTATTCACGTTACCCATGGGAAAAACCGCAAGCAACCGCGCAATCAGCCCATTCACGTAGGTTTGAATAAAAGCCGAGTTCGAACTAGCAGTATTCAGCCGTCTTAACCACTCGGCCACTGGTAGACGTCTTTGTTTGTGATTACCAAGTTTTTTTCCTGACTTTACTCATTTTATCCAAATTTAGAAGAGAGACAGCCACTTTATTTCTTATAGTGAGTGCTTCCCCCTTTTTAAAATCAGATTACCAAGCGGAAAATCATTTTCTTGCTCCTCTCACGGATATTTGGGAAGATTTCTTTAAATGCTTTAACACGTTTTCGTAAGAATGCGATGCAAAGTAATGCTCAATCAAACCAACTCTTTCTGTTTAGGAAAAAGAATTCAACTCAATCTCTCAACGATCAAACAGTTTCTAAAGCTAACAGCATAAACTGTGACTGAAATTTCAAGCTATATATTACTTGTAACAGTATAGGGGTGTCATCCATTGAAACAATTTGCCTTTAATATTCATTTTGGAATTTTCACAAAATTTGAAGTTTTGATGTGCGAGATTTTCGGCTCACCCTGCATTTTTTGCATAGCATGCGATAAATTTTATCGCGCTGTTTCGTCTAAAATTTGTAAGTAACCCTTCACACAAAACGATTCGATAGCCCTGTGCTATATTGTTTAATGTAATTCTTTGCTGTCAACCAGCATTACTATATGATAAAAATAAAAAAGGAATAGCACAAGATCTCGAATGATAAATACTCACTTGACGTAGTTCGCAACTGGGATGAAATTCAGTAGCTTATTGTGTGGCTCTAAGCAGGTGAGAAAATTAATAATTGGTTTCGAAGTTCATTTATCTTTTTTAATTTTATTATCGTATTTGCAAAGAAATAAGTTATCTTCGTTAATTATTTAATATAATTATTAATGCAACATCTGTTTATAGTTGAAATTGCAAATATATCTAATAGAACTATTCTTATCTTTCCTTTTTTTATTCTATTTTCTACTCCTCCCCTTTTCTTTAGTAAAATTATCGATGTTCAGCCTTCTTGCACCTTTCTAAAATAAGAGGTGCCTTTCCAAAGTGGAAACGATCTGCATCCCTATACTGTGCAGTTCGGAATTTTTAATATAAGGAAGGTGTTCCCGCCCAGATAACAAGTTGCCTAAATTATTCAGAAAAAACATTTCGGGTAAAAAAAAATTGATAATACTCTCTGGCTTTATGATGTAGTTTTACAGCCAGAGGCCCCCTTTTGTTATTCAGAGAAGCTGCTTTGTTTAACCGAAACTCCTGAACTTGGTAGCTTTTATAAAGAACTTTCTGGCGGTTCTTTTGGAGATAACATCATACGCTTATCCACAGGAGAGGCAACACGTCCTCTTTGCTGACTAAAGTAGTCTTACCAGTACTTTGCGCTGCTTCATGAAACACAATACGAATCTTTTGATCACTTTTGAGATGCTTCAAGCATTTTGTTTACCTGTTTTGCAAGCTTGTTTGCATTTTCTAATTTTAATATGCACTGCTTTCTGAGAAGATAAAAGTTAAGCCAGGTTAGTTCTTTTGCAAGCCATTCCACATTCCTTCATTTTCTTTTACCTTCTATTGTACAATCTGTTTCTCTTCAGAGAGAGAGTGTATAATAAGTTTACGCCTTTATTTCTGCTTTTATCTACTGAGAAAATATTTTTCTTTCATTATTAGAGATTAAGTCCCATAATTTTTCTTTTAAAATTTTTTTAATATACTTGCATTTGCATAACTAATAATCGTTATTTAGCTTCTTTGGTGAAATTCTTATTACCGCAACTTGTAGCCATTTGTGTTTCCGCTCCAATTACTCGGTAAGTAAACTAAGTTAATTGTTTTGGATTTGGTTTAGTTTAATTATGGCAAAGCAATCGACAGCTATCTCTCTAAGGGAAGAGATGCCTTCGTGGATGGCTTTCTAAGGGAACTGGCTCCTAGACACGTTACACATGAGAAAAACAGCGAAAACGCCCATGCAGCCAGCCCGTTCGCCGAAATTCGAACCCCCGGACCGAACTACCGGTGCTCAGCGACTTTGCCGCTCGGCTGCTGGTCGACTAAATCAAATTAAATGGGTTTATCTTTTTAATTACGCTTAGCTTTTCGTGTCAGCGTATATTTTAAGGTAATTTTCCGTTAAAGGGGGCCAAATATTAAATTTTCACCAAAGCTAGCGCAGTAGCCTGTTTACTTCGCTTCGTCAATAGTTGTGCAATGAATATCTGTACAATGTTTATCATGCGCCGCACTAAAGCTGTGCACGAAGACAGATTTGTGCAATTATCTGATTTTTAGAATAAACAGATCGTTGTGTGCATAAGGAAAATAATAGTTCTGTTCATGCTCTGCTTTAACTTCAGAAAATCCCTCTAGAGAAAAACATCAGGAAATTGCACAAAATAGGCATTACACACAGCATCGGCAATACGCACAATAAAAATTATGTGTATTTCATCATACAATGCATTACTGTTATTACAAAGTAATTTTTTTCCGTGTAGCTTTACGTGTTGTTGGAGTGGCCCACATGTGGTTAGGTTCCGAGCCACTGTTTATGTTTGCCGCTAAGTTGCCCCGTTAATAGAAAAGTGCCGTTTTTCATCATTTCCCTTGCTGCTCATGATTCATTTCTCTTTCTTTTTGATATTTTACAGTTTAGATGGCATATGATGCCTCATAATCTTCTAAAGATAAGTTTATGAAATTTCGCTGATTCTTGTCTCTCTCTCGCTCTTAATCTTAACTGGCCTATATCTGAGAAAACAAAGCAGTTGAAAACTGGTAGTTCGTCCCGGCTACTGTTTCTTGCAAAAGGGCTGATGTACACGAGAATTTCCCCTTCCATAAATATGAACCAGTTTCTATTGTTTTCTGTTACTCATACAAAAGCATCCCTTCTAAGGCAAATAGTGCTCGCTTTTTTTTCCATAATCAGCTAATCAATCAACTCTCTCACAGCTGACGTTATAGCTTTTGAAAAGCTATCACTTTTGACAATTACTTAAACTTAATTCTGAAATTAAAACTAATTAAACGCTGAAATTCCTAAAGCAAGAAACTAAAGTTTATTACCATATATATTTACAAACTAAATTGGCAACAGATATACGGCCGACACAGACAAATTGAAAATACAGTAAATACAGTAGAATGACTAAAGTACTTATAGTAACATTTAGAAGTTTACTAAAACCGAAACGAACTTACCTGTGACTCTTTCTTGTATTCTAATTTAAAGTAAATCAGTTTCATATCACTTATAAGAATTTGAATTTCTGGGTAAATCAGCAGCAGGTTCACTTACATATCAGATGATTTCAGCAAACAATAGCGATGAGTCCTACTAATACAGTTGAGAAAAACCATACTTCCGATTTGTATATTCAATACTCACATTTACGTTATTATGGAGTAATGGAGGGAATGAACGCAGAAAAGCTAGAACAGAAAACTAAAACGATAATCAGAACAATATCCACATCTGCATGAATTTTGCAGAATTGGCTCCAAAAGAATAAAACTTCTCTTGCATCTCCAGAGAATTGTTTCAGCTCAAGATTAGGAAGCTTGCACTCCGAAATCGAATCTGAAGCAATATTTGTAGTAACGTTCTTCAAAGTCAACTGTTTGATTTTATTATGAAGTTTCACCTTTAAAGCTGTAAAGGAACCTCTGTATCCTTCAGCCGTATTAAATTCTTTCCCAAAATGAGGTTCCTTACCTTGCTCTAAAACACTGCTTTGGGTACTGTCAAAGAGGTTCAAATTTGTCAGTCAGTTGCCCAAACAACACTTGCAATCTCTCAAGATCAGTACAAGTAAACAATTCTTCTTCCACAATTTTCGTAGTTAATGTAAACGAACTACGTTCACCCTTGCGTTTTGCTTTTAAAAATTCCATTTTAACAAAACGCCTAAATCAAAACTACTCGAAATTACACAAACGTCGCGGACGCCACTAATTTAATGTTGAACAAAATAACATTTGTATAATCCGAGTTCAAAAACAAAACATTTATTTTACATACTTTTTAAAGAAAAAAAGTTCTGAAATAACATGCTTCATCTACAAAATCAAAACGGTGTTTTAACTTCAAAGCATTACAGAATCGCTCTTGCTACACACCAAAACGAAATATATCGAAGTATTACAGAAGAGCTGTTGCCGCACAACAAAAGAAATATGGTTACAAAAATCATGAGGCAATACTTTACACAATAATAAAACAAAAACACACTTTCTAAAAATAACAATAATAATAGAAAGGGGGAACAATAAAAATAGTCAAATAGTAATAATAAAATTCTTATTTCAAAATAAACAAGTAAGAATATTGGCTTGATTACGCAACAGTAACAAATAATTTTATCTAAAGAATTAAAATGTAATGAAACTCTTAAAAAACCATAATTGTTTATTGAAAACAAGAACACAATTATGAAAGATACTAACAGCATGTTTAATTTTAAATTGATTAATTAAATTAAATATGTTGATTAAATATACAAAATACAAAATTAAATATGTAAAAAGTTTAATTTAAATTATTTAATTAAAAGAACACAACAATCAATAAATAACACTGACTAATTTAAAGGGGTTTTTTTATCATTATTTTGGCGTCTCTTGCGTAAAAATTCTCATAAATCAGACTCAAATAAAGTACGATTTGTACTACAGTGTCAACTGTAAGTTTCCCAAGGCCTATGCCTAAAACAGGCTCAATCTTTGCTTCATGGCCACAATAAATTTCGTGGTCTGACCTAAGATGAGGAGGATTATTCAAAACTGAAACAATACTACACTGGTGTGTAAATATTAAGGACGAAGTTGAAAAATTAGCTTATCAGTAGAACGAAGAGGCAGAGCGGACTGAAAGACTAATCAGGAGATCGACTAAGGTCAGGTACATTAGCACATGCGCATATATGCAGCCAGCCTTAATGGGGGAGTGTCGGAGGGGTGTAAAGATCGCTGGAGGAATAAGCTCAGCATTTTGGGGAAGCTATTGCACGGCATATATCAATTTAATCGACGCCGAGTTGTTACAATCTCAAGACACATACAACAATTGGATGACCAATATTGCGCTTTGCCATGGCCAGGAGACTGCACAATGGTGATCTGTTTGCACAACGACCTGCACAGTATACCTTTAACGTCTGCTCATTGGAGAAGACGTTTTCTGTGGTGCAGGGAACACCAGAATTGGACAGATAATTAATGGGGTCGAGTACTCTTTACGGATGAGAGCACACTTAGTCTGAGTTGCGATTCTAGACGCATACACATCTGGAGAGAGAGGGGAACACGCAATAACCCCTTCAACATCATCAAAATGGACCAGTTTGGAGGTCGCGGAGTTTCTCGTTTGGGGAGACATAATGCCTAATAATGATGCCGTACTGACCTTCACATCTTCCAAGGAGGTTCAGTCACCGGGGACTGCTATTGTAACGAGGTTATCGTTCCGTGCGTACATCTTCCCAGAGGTGCTATGGGTCCTCATTTCCTCTGTATAGACGATAACTCTTCACCTCATCTCACAATTGCTGTTGAAGAGCTGTTGGAGAGGCAGTATTGAACACGTGGATTGACCGGCAAAGTCTCTGGATCTAAATCCCATCGAGCATGTATGGAACTTTCTAGGGAGACACGTGGCAGCACAGAACTTATTGCCAGTAACGACTTCGGAACTGCGATTGGTACTACAAGAGGAATGGGCAGCACTGCCTCATCAACTCATCAACCTCATATTCAGCATGGACAAATGATGTGAAACCTACACAGAAGTCAGGGAAGATCATATCCCCTACTAAAGGCTGGATGTTTCTTGCTAGACACCTGTCACATGGATGTTTCGGCCTTCTGTTGCATTGTGCTCCATGCTGCTTTTTAATAAAGTTCCTTTCTATCATTTTGATTTCTTTTGGGGAAAGTTTTGCTTACATTACTTAAGTTCTTACATCTTGGGAATCTTACGGTATTATTGTTTATTGATTTGGAAAGCTTTTGCACAATGTTATATTGAAAAACCAGTCTCGTCCTTAATTTTTGCACATCAGTATACAATGTATATGGCACATCTATCTTTTTGTCGAAAGTTATTTCGTGCGTATTGTTTCTAACACGGAAACGATTCAAGCAATATATCAAACTAATGCTCTAACACAATGATCAATAACTGTAATTAGAGGCCCCCAAATTATAAAAGTTACCATCAGTGGACTAGGCTTATAAAAATGACAAATGATTTCATAATCTAATATTAAGACTGCACATTTATGAATTGTCTTTGCATGTGCCAGTTATTAACCTTTATCTGTAAATTGTAACAATAAAACTCATTTTTTAAAATGATGAGCGTCATTCAGCGTAAAAACTAGAATTTAGAAAACTTTTTGCCTTATGATTTTAATTTAGTAAATCGCTGGTAAGAAATATTTTTAACAATTTTTCTATTCATTGTGTTTCCTGTTATTCTCATTTCTGTTTCGGAAGCAATCCTAGTTCTAGTATTTAGCAATGTAGCATCAATTAGTTGTTCTCTAGATTTTGATTTGATATTCTTCATGGTAGAAAAATTTGCCTTCTGAAGCTGTCGAACACTATTCATTGTCGAAGAGTCTATTTTCGCAGAAGCCGGAAATTTCCTCATGGAAGTAATTTACACAAATCAGATCCACGCTTTTATTCTGTGTTGAGTGAGTTTCAGCGAACTGTCAGGACAGCTGAGAAACTGTAATACTCACATTATTGCCCTGAGTGTTAGGTGACATTAAAATTCACTCAACTTTAGTTAAAATTCTAGTGATTGGCACTTGCAATTGAAATGGTTTTAAAGAGCTCTCTTTATGGAAAAAATATTTTAGTCTTCAAATAAACTATTAAATTTTTCAATTTTTCAAAATAATTAGTCCAGCGACTCAAAAGCTAAAAGGAATTAAATAGAATATTATGTTAACAAGCATTCCTTAATAAATAGATTGACGGATCAGATGTGGCCTACTAGTATTTGGCTACCATTGCTCTAATTGAAGAACAGGGCGTTATCTTGAATATTACTGTTATCCCATTCTCAATAATAAAATATGTTGTTCAGATCCTTCTCTGGATACATAATCACAGGAAGTAAATCATGGATTTCTGGACACAAATAACTTGATGATGATGATTCAGAATTGTGCATATATGCATACATAGCTGAATAGTACAAATGAGAAAGTGCAAATCCGTGGTTCCTGTAAGAAATAGTATCCAGCATCAAGATATTGGAAATGCAATGAAACAGGACGGAAAAATTCAGTGTATACGTAATTGGATTGGATTATTTAATGGAAACAAAGCATACGTGAACTATGTACCTAAACTTCATGTCATTTTTGACCGATTCTCGAGAGATGAAATCAGAGAGTATCGTTGTTCCGCTATCACGACATATCGATACAATGCAAGTTAGAGAATAAGTTATGACTTAGGTGCTGTTCATTTGATTTGCTTTAGTACGTTGGAAACATCTGAAATCCTATACAGGATTCCCAATAAACAAATATCTTTTACCGCCTTATAGACAGCTCTGAATAACGCATAACTGAAAATATCTGGAGAAATGCCTTGCGAAACCAGCCCTTGAATTACGGATACAGCAATCGAAAAAACAGCAAATCGTTATTAGATAATTGTCACTAAATCAAAAGTGTTTCAGTATATTTCTTAACATTAGCCTAGAAAAAGAGAGTATTAACTTAAAGCAAGTAAAAAGGAACGTTTTAATTGCTTCGTCACTAAAAATAAATAATTATTCCAATAGTTTTCAAAAGACTTTGCGAAATAAAAAAGTGCACGTGGTATATTTATACCACGTGGTATATTTACACCACCATTTAGGATATTATTTTAACAAATATCACACAGTAAAATGTTAAGTGAATAAAAAAAAGCTGGAATAAAAAAAGTCTTAACTTTTTTTTTTATTTTCTTTCTTAAAGGGCAATAATTAGTTAAGCTGAGTTGTCTTTGCGAGAAAAATTTTTCTTTTCTTAACACGTGCCATTATTGAATTACATCAGGATAACCAGCGCGAGATCCGGATTTCGAATCTTAATGAGGGATTTATTCATTTTTCATGTTTCCTGCTCCGAAATAAGCCTAATGACTCTGCATCGAAAATGAACCTTATGACACTATATTTAAACGTGAAATGAAATATTTTTCGAAACATTGGCACTAAGAAAACTTGGCGTATGGGCATAAGGTGAAAAGTATGTGATGTCTTCTTTTTTAATTTTTTTAAGCTACAAATCATGATACCTAGTATTTTCTGGCTGTTTTTAAAGACGGAAAAAATACTTCTTATCCTTATTTGACTTGACTGACGATACAGAATTATCGCATTCATAGAATACTCTACATTTTAAAACGATTTCTAGTAGCAACTAAAGTTAAAAAATACTCTTTATGCAAGTGTTTTATTTTTTGAAATAAAAAATTAGATTTAAAAGTCCATATACCAAGAATGAAATATTCTATTGAGTTTTCGCCTACATAGCTAAGACTTTACTGGAAATAAAAAAGCGATAAAGCTTTCTAACAATGCCTACACTTTCTAGCTAAAGGATTGAAATTTTAAAATGAACGATTCTTTGTTTTCCATTTTTTCAGTATCCTATGTAAATAAGAAACTACGTAAGATTTCTATTGGTAAAACAAGTTTTGACCGGTAAAACCTTATATGTTTTATAGAAACTTCGCATAACTTCACCGGCCGCTCGAAAACTCTTCCAGACTTTGAACTTTAGAAAACTTCTGTTACACTCTTGTACTCGCTTCGGTTTTGAAAAATTCAACTGTTTCACAATAACCACTGCTCGAAAATTGTTCTTTTGTATGTTTATTAAAAAGATTTCATAAATATTCGTTAGGTATCTAACAGACATTTTAAAGAAAATTTCACAGATCGATTCAAGTCAAAAATTAGCTAAACAGTCCTTTTAGAATAATTACTCTGCAGTAACAAAGCATTATATCCTTCTATCAGTTTTTTTTTTTACTTGCACATATTATATCACAAATGTTTGCCTTTTTTCATACGTTTAAATTTTATCTCAGAACGTTTGAACAAATTCTCACTTATGGCTTCATAAATCAATTTACTATAAAAAGTTAATAATCGAAGCATTTTAGAATCCATCACTTGATCTGAAAGTTCTTGATGTTTGCTCGCATGTATAAGCATTTTATGACTCCAGCTACAGTAGTCAATTTGTTCAACATTTTAAATTTTGATCTGTCATTGTCTATACACAGCTTTAGTTAATAATCTCAGTACTGTCATTACTATTTCTGATAGAGTGAAAGGTTATACTTTTAGACACTGCTAGTGTTAAGTCGAGGCCACAAATACTGATCACAAATTAAAAGTTTCAAGCTGAGCTAGGCGGATAGCGCAAGGATTATATCAGATGAATAACGTCACGCTAGCTGGGTAAAATAAAGAGAATTATTTTGAAAGAAGAAATAAGAAAATTATTTTGAATTTAAAAAAAAAAATATTTGCCTTTAAGAAATTAATTGTTTAATTATTTTACATAGAAACCAGCAATATCTCTTTTTACATAAGCAACTTAAGGACTACCTGCCTATTGGGTAAGAGGCCTTCATGAACTGGCTCGTATCTATGTTAGACATAAGGAAAAACACGAAAGCGCCCGTGCGGCCAGCCCGTTCTCGGTATTTGCGATAGCCCGAGAACCAATCGCAAGAAATACCGGTGTTTAGTGGCTTTATTACTTTCTTTTAAATAAACAAGGGTACTTACTTATTAACGCAACCACATTGGAGCAATGTGGGGATTTTTTACAGATGAAAAGGTAAAAGTTACTTATCGGGTGCAAGTTGGTGGTTTTTAACCTTTTTTTTTTTCAGGAAGTTTCCTAAACTATCGATATTCATCTTATGTCGGTAAACATTCTCAACATATGAAAAGAAAACATACTTTAGCAATTTAAAATACAAATTTAAATTATTAAATAAGTATTAAGTGATAATTAAAAAAATAAAACACTTACATTCTTCTTCCAATCCTTCTGTAATTTTTTTGCGTTATACTTCTGCACAAATGATCTATTTTCGCTTAAAAAAACATTAAAGAATTACAGAGATTTGGCTTCGTGCAGTCCCCGTGACAGTGGCTATCGAGGAAATGCATTTTTCCCTTTAGAAAACTTTCAGCAAAATTCTGTCTGTTTTTTTGATTTTCAACTAAGAAATTTTTTCTGAATGTCAGGAATAATTTTATCAGTTAGCTGTTTGGTTTTCCACTAGAGTAGTTCTCTTTTTTCTCTTTCGCTTTCAAAGAAGTTTTGTTAGCGCTACATTTAAATAGTTTTGAGTTGTAGACGTTTATTTAATTTTATTTCATATTTTATATTTTCTTAATTGTAGATATAACATTAGTTTTTTTTTTTCTGAATTTTAATTATTTTGCAAATGGATCGGAGAGGGCTGACCATTTCTGAAGCACTGAAAATACTACAGGAACTGCCTTCAGATAGCGAATCTTCAGATAGCGAATCTTCAGATAGCGAATCTTCAGATAACGGATCCCGGTGCATGTGCAAAATATGCAATGTTGGACTGTGCTTTTCCAAAGGTGATGTCAGTTTTTTCATTAAAAAGTACCATCATGGAAAACAATAGGCGAAAGTGTAAATATGAAATGTAAATAATGTAAATATCATATACCCAAGTTACTATTTTTTTCATTTATATACATGCAATCATCATATAACTATGACGAGCTTTCTAGGGGGGTGTAGAGTAGCAGGCCTCCCCGAGGCATACACTGGGTATTGCTAAATCTGCTACGGTAGGGAATCTAGTGTTTTTCAATGGTAGGCAAAAAATTTTAGTCTATTACGCGCTTCCTAGCAATGCTTGCTTCAGCACTCTTTTTGAAGCTCTATTCATACAGTGAGCTGCTTCGGGCGCACCCACAGAATTAAAACGGTAAGTGCTATCTTTACAAAACTTTCAAAACTTTACGTGTGTACTCCTCTAGGCCTGACTAGACTGCCTAGTTTTTTTTTTTTTTTTTTTTTTAGGTAGCGTGCCGGAAAGGTTAAGTGTCAAAATAGAACCTGTTTTTCTGATTAAAATTTTTGATTGCATCAAACTGCTGAATAAGAGCTTGGTACTGCATTGCTAGAGTTTTAAACTTTGTAATTCCTCTTAAGGTATTGAAAGCTATTTATTGTAATCCTTTTTAAATGTTGCTTCCCGGATATCACAAATTGTCAAGTTTTAAGTGGACAGTTTTGTCTCACAATGAAGAAACAAAATTTCTCATCGCGGTATGGGTAGAGCTGCTTGCAAGTCAAAACATGGTACAAGAAATAAGGAATTCAGTTTTATCATTTTTCCACGGCTATCTGTTTTACTCGTGTTAATTATTTGTCTTCTCGAATCACATAACAGACATTACAAATACTTGCTTTTTCCACAATACTGCTATAACAGTACAATTTGAAGTAGACCACAGTAACTGACTTGAACTAGTCAGTAACACCGGCACCTCTCAAGAAGGTTCACTGTTGACGACCAGAACGCACGATGCTCCTGCTGGCACAGACTGAGAAGTTTTAGTATTGCAGCTAATGTACACTGCGCAAAAAAAGGGAACAGTTCTATGCCTCCCGTTCTCCTGGGTCGATTGACGAAATTAAAATTGCGTTTTTCATGTCACGAAAGCGTGACTTAAGATTTATATTACATTTATATATAGCATTATTCTAGCATAGGTAATTTGGCACAAAATCGGGCTTTTTCTAAAATGACATGCCAATGTTTTTCCATATTTCGATTCTACGACTCAAATTATGCCTAAATATTAAATTTTGTAAAATTTGGTGCGAAATTTACAGAGAAATTCAAACATTTATCTTGATATTTTTTTTAGTTTGTGCCAAGAATAATTTACTTGGCGAACTTCTTAATTTATAGCAACCTAATTTTCCTTTCCTTTTTCACACTGCAGACGAGCGGAAAAAGTATCATCGTTCAGACTTTAAAATAATTTTAACAAAGTGCGTAAACCGCATTTGAGACACATGACACGTGAAATCTCATGATTTTTTTTAAAATAGTAATTGTCCAAAGAGATTTGCTATGGATGATGCTTTGAAATAGCATGATACTTCTCTTCTTAGAATTTGTACCCAATATTCACAAAGAATTTAAAAGAAAAAGTGATGTACTACACCACATTCGAATGCAACGTGGTTTTTTGATAAGAACCAACGCTGACACTGCAAATGCATGTAAGTCTGCTAAAATCGCATATGTTCCTGGATCGCATATAATCAGTATGTTCTCAACTGAATCCATTTTCTAGAACACAGAGAATGCTCAAAACTTAGATGAACTTCTTGAATATATAAAATTGCAACTTGCAGAAAAATTGAGCTATAATGTAGACACATAGCGGTGTCTGATATGGTATTCAGTAGTTACAGTTAAAATGAGTCGTGAGTGTGAAAATAGAGAAATAGAAGAGCTTTGACGAATTTAATGAACGTGGTTCAATGTGGGTGTTCGGAAAATTTGTTCATTGCAAACTAAATATTGTAAGATACGGACCTCTTTCCCCCAATAGTTAATTATTCAGCTGTAATAAAAGTAAGAATATTTTAAATGTATATGCATATAGTATATGTATCGAATGATGATATTACATTGATTAATGTAAATAACTTATAAGGTATTTCTCCCTCTTTATTCACATGCCTCTGTGGTGTAGTGGTCAACACGTTCGACGTGAATTCAAGAGGTCCGTGGTTCGAATCTCGGCGAGGGCACTGTTCATTTTTCATCTCTCCTGTTTCCAAATAACTTAATGTCTCTACAAGCTGAAGTTCTAAGCATTACTTCAAATATCATTCATAAAAGTTTTAAAGCCATTTTATCTGATATATGCAAACAGAACAATAACTATTTAGTTTTCTTTCGCATTCGGCAATGTATGAAAGTTTAAATATTTTTAAAATTTAATGTAGGTTGGGGGGAAATATTCGTGTCTTTTTTCGGGTCCATCAGTAATGTGTGTATGCTGGTAAAGGTTTGCATATTCGTAAGAGTTATACTGTGTCACGCTTTTGACGATCTTTTTTTCATCAGAAAATATGTTAGCTAATAAAAGAATTATTAAAATTAATAAACTAATGAAACCAACGTTATGGAAAGAAAACTATAGAAGCATTTACATTTCTAGAAGAATATCAAAGTTCCTTTTTTAAAAAACAGCACGTGTACCGTGGTTTTTATTTCTATTTCGTTAATAGCTGAATTTGTAAAATAAAAATTTCCTGCACTCTGTGGTCAAATAAAGCAATAGAAAATCCATATCATGAGGGAAATTCGTGTCTTACATTGGATTAGAAAGAAATATTCTGAATCTAAATGTTTATGGATATTTCGCACAAAATGTATTTATTCGCATTATAAATTTTACTAAAACATTTCTTATGTCGCCTTTAAATTGAGTAAAAATGTCAAGTATATTTTCTGATGGTACTGAAATACTTGCGAAATAAGTTCTAAAAACCTGAAATATCGAAAGATGTTTGTAGTATTATCAAATAGAACGTAAGTGAACGACATTGCGTTTGGATAGTGAATTAAGTTGTTACTGTATGAAATTTGAATAAACAAGTTAAGGCCATACACAAGAGTTAAAAGAAAAAGCAATTCAAAAATTGTATGTTAAAATTAAAAGTAAGATGTTAAAATTTAAAAAGATGCAACAGACTAGTACCATAGAACACCATAGAATAAATAGCATACCGTAGTAATACCATAGAACACCAAGAGAGTAATACCACAGAACTGGTAATTCACATTTGAAGAATGGTAATTTCGGTACGATGCTGAAAAAATTGGTTTTAAGAATTTCTTTGTGCACGTGATGCACAAAATTGCTAGTTTTCCTTAAAGGTTTTCATGAGCATGGGCATAGATGCCATTAGTGCAGGAAAAAGTTAAAATTAGCATAGGCAGTACATACGAAAAAATAATCGTGTGAGTTGTGTAAACTCATTTAAAATACTGAAATATGACGTAGACTAAATATCAGAAGACGTAAGAAATATTTTGGTATGCGTGGATGAAACACTGAATGAGGTTGCAAAATTAGAGATGAAAATTAATACACCTAAAGGTAATCGGGACTTAAAACTAAAAGAGAGGTTAGAAACTTTTTAATGCCTCAAAACTATATGAGAAAGAAATACATTTAGATTTTAATGATATTAAACTGTTAAGTTGTGAATAGAAATTTCTGAGTAAAACTAAGTCAAATCAAATCATGTAGATGATCAATTATGAACAGAGACTATAACAAGTATTTTAAAAATTATAAGGAAATGTCTGAATACGCAGTAAATTAAAACAATTGACTAAAATATTAGAATTATGAATGGTGAGACACAAATAAAAACAGTATACAAAAAATAAGTTAAACTAGAACTATGAAATATAAACTAAGGAGGAAAGTCATAAACACAAGAAAATTAATTAATAGTTATACGCTTAAATAGCTCAAATTTAAAAAAAACTTTATTGAGCAGTGTAAGGAAGATATTGTTAACCAGGTGAAAGAAATTAGAAATTCTGTATAAAATTAAGTAAAATAACTAAAATTATAAAAAATTAACGTTTCTTTATAAATAGAATTTATACAGCAAATAAAGTAAAATAAAAGTGTGTGTAGAAATCTAGTAAGGTAAATTTTAAAAAATAACAATAAATAAAGATGTTAAAAATTAAATGCTATAATAAACAGTACTTATACATGATGGGAAACTATAAGAAATTAGTTGAAATTCAGAATATGTTGAAAACTATAACGTTAAAAATAAAAATGTGAGAAACTGCATCTAAAATTAAGTCATGTAACAAATAAACAGCTTGTATGGGAACAGTTCTGTTCGTATAACATAACATGTAATTTAAAATTCAGAGTATATTGAAAATTATGAAAGGTATGAAAAAAATAATCTAGAAAATTTTACAAATTAGAAACGGTTGTAGAGACATTAGGTATTTTTTAGGAACAAGAGAGATGAAAAATATGCAATGTCTTCGCTGGGGATCGAACCCCGGACCTCTGAAATACCGGCTCAGTGTGCTGACCATTACACCACGAAGGCACGCTAAGAATGTGGGAGATATATCTTATACGGTAAGTGTTGAAAAATGACAGCAAACAAATATATTATTATGAAAAGAAATGACAACAAACAAATATATTATTGCGAACAGAAAATATAAGAAATAAGTTAAAATTAAAAGTTCATGGAAAACCAGAAAGGTAAGAGTATCAAAATAAAATTAAGAGGAAAAATAAATAAAAAAAATTATCTTGTAGTTTCATTTTCATAACGTGATGAATTGTCATTAAAGGAACGTCCTTTTTATGTTTTTCTCTTATATTGTTTTCAGAGACGCTCACTGAATAGTTTTAATGACAGACTTTAAAAATATTTCTAAAATACACAATTTGCTTTTCGTTCATATAGGGCAGCATGAGCATATCTTCAAAATTAAGATGTACAAAATATTCCCTTGATCAAAAAACTGAGTTGATGAGATATTTTGTTTGAGGGTTCGATCCTATACTTTGGATGATAGAAAATTTAAAAAAATAATTTCCAAAATAGATCATTTCCATTTTTCGTTTCTAGAGGACGCCATGAGCATTTCCCCCAATCCCCGTTGCCAATTTTGAAAAACTAAATTTAGGAACAGAAGAGGTTTATAACTCAGCCAGCAGCGTGAAAACAACTCGACTCGTCTCGTGACGTCATTCACTACTTCCTCTGGTATGATGTCATCGATGACGCTGCCCTTGGCCCCGCCCTTTGGGTGACGTCATTGATCACGTCCACAGTTCCTCTTGCCGCTGAACTCTCATTTTTGTAGCTACTCCATTTATTAGATTAAACGTAAAAATAATGACATTAATTTGGATTAGAAGGTGAAATTAAATTTCATTTTTCATTTAGCTTTATTAACAAACTGCACAGTTTTTCTTGATTATAACATATTAGTTCATATGTAATATTCAACGAAACGAAAGTCTTTTAAATTTTAATATCCATATTGCAGTCTTTCATTTTTAATATAGATGAAAATCCTTTAAAATATGCATAAGGAAATCTCCGTAAATGATATTTAATTTTTTGCTTCAGTTTGGGTTAATATCATTAAATTTTGCAAATATTTCTAGTTCTAAGGTTTTCTGAGTTTAGCGTTTATAATCAGCTTACTTATATAGAGAGATATTTGTTTTTGGTATTTATTGATAAAATCTGGGAGTTTGCCTCCATGATCACAATCTGATTAGATTTGTTTCTCCGTTTAAGTGAATAAACCTGAGCACGGAGGAGTTACCTGCTCAAATAAAGGGATAACTTTACAGGGAACTTTTAAAGGAAAATGAATCGTATTTATGTTTCACATATCGAATCAGTGAAAACACTTAGCAGCTAGTTCGTTTACTAGGATTCGAGCCCGTGTTGAGCTCCACTATTCAGCAGTCCTACCAACTCGGCTACAGATGAGCAGAGTCTGTGTAAAAGTAAAAGAAAACTAGAGTTTTCTTATTAAATATCACAAAAAACCTTATTTTTCATGTCTCTTACTTCAAGTAATTAAAAAACGTAATATACCAAAATTATGGGTGCAAATACCTCAACAGTAATTATTAGATTGTTCAACATCTTTCTTGAAAACAAATCTGAAAAATAAATCGTGAATTGCTTTATAGCAAGATTATTTTGGTAGTCTTTGTATTATACGCTTACGACGGTTCTGCACAGTCCTCGACAGGTAATTCGGATTTGTTTTTGATATATATGCTCACCTGAGACATTTGAAATACGAGATTCCAAGAGCTTGTTTTGCATATATATTTGTTTATAATGCAATATCTATCATCAGCGACAAAAAGAACTGAAAATACTGTATACGCTCATGTAAACTATATCTTTTGGCCAATAGCTTTCACAGAAAAAGAAAATTCAAAGATTGGTGGAATGATATCATCAAAAATTTCCTGCGAGAAGCAGAATGACTGTTCATCAACACCTGCACAAATATTTTCTTCTGTCTTTCCTTCTCCATCTTGGTCATGTTTACATCCAGAAGACAAATTCTTAATTTTCAGCCTTTTTCCACGAAGGAGAAGACCACTATTATGATCTTTACTATTAATGTCGCTAGTAAGAGAAGAGCACGAAAGTTAGAGACCAAATTCTAATCATGCGAAATTCAAAACTGTTATCATAATTATTCCTGTCTTCCAAGCAAAGATAGCTTCTTAGTGTTCTCAGGGTACCTGTAAAATGAGCAAGAAAATTACGTAATAAAATTAAAACTTAACAGTTAGTAGAAAATGTTATTTTTATAGGACATTTACTAAAACCGTTGCTCTTAAAGCGTGGTTTCAGATTGTGTGATATGACAATACAATCAGTATGATTCTTACGTATTTTCGGTTGTCCTTATCTCAAGAAAACTTCGTAGAGGAAACACATCTTCACTTCAACAAATTTTATGCATTAAAGCGGAAAAGTAACTTTATTACATGGTAAAAAGCTAGCAGTAAAATTGACAGATAGGCAGAATGTCTGAATAATTAGAATATTTGACATCATCTGTATCTGACAGACGCAAGTGAATGCAATAGCTTAAATCTGCGAAACTTTTAACATTTATACCTACGCATATTCTCGAATCAAAACAGTAATCGTCCCTGCTAAATTCAGAAAAATGAGCTGTATAGTAATTTTGAATTTTTATTTATAAAGAAATAAACACTGGCAATTATTCAGTGATTAAATTATCCTTTATAGATGAAATAAGGATTAAATTATCCTTTATAGATGAAATAAGGATTAAATTATCCTTTATTTAATTATATTTTATACGAATTCCAATTATCCTTTATAGCTCTGTCATGCATTCTGAGAACAAATGGAATCAATATGGATGGAATTGCTGTCATCATCACGTAGCAAGATCCAAGATTCCAGAGAGTGGAAGTTAAACACGCGTTCACCTATTAGATTGCTTAGAGAATCGGTGACTTAGTAGTATAGCATATAATTAGTTATACAGGCAATTATAAAAAGCTGAAATTTAATGTGAGAGAAAACATTATCGTCTTGATTGTTAATATTTCATGACTGAATATAAATAGTCGTTTGACTCGAAAATTGAAGGCATTTCGTAGGTTTACCGAAAAAAATGCTGGAAGGTAGTTTTACTTTCTTTCAGTTTCTATAGTTTATGCTGAAACCGTGAAAGACGATATCAAATCCGAGTAGTATCTCGAAATAAATATTTAGAAGACTACCAATGAACTCTTTGTCATTTTAGTTGTTTGACCTGAAGGTTACCAAAAAGGAATTTAAATGGGCCTTGTTAAACTGTTTTTATGCTAATAAACAAGATTAATTTTCTTTTCACTATAGTTTTGGCAACAACAAAATAATTAAAATTTTGAGCACAGCTGAAAACAGTAGGAAATTTTTTCATTCATCTTACAATGTGGCTTTGACAAATTTCTGAATCGTAATACTGCATTAATTTGTAAACAGCTCTTTAAGCAATATTTTGTAAATCACTACGAGAACTTAATAATCATATTGTACAAAAAGAATTAAATACGCACAGAAGTGTATTATGCAGGGATGTTTGTGAGGGAATTAAATTTGTCTTGGCGTAAATGCCTGAAAATTTCATATTTTTTTGTTACTTTTCTCAATTTCCTTCTGTATAAATTTCTTGAAATGGTTAGAGTAAAATCAAAGTGAAAACATCTGTCATGAAATATTATGATTTACCCATGACGGTTTGACAAATTTTACCTTTTATCATGATAAAGTTAGCATACTATTCTGAAATTACAAATATTGCCAACTGATTACACAATGTACAAGGCTATGTTTACACATGATTGTTTGCTTACTTATTGGAACAGTCAAAGCGCGAAGGCTATCTTCCAAAGGGAACGGTTGCTTTCGTGGGAAATTTTCTTGAGAAAACTGGTTCGTATTCACGTTATACACTGGTGTGCAAAAATTAAGGACCAAGTCGAAACATTAGCATATCAGCTGAACGAAGAGGCAGAGCGGACAGAAAGACCAATCAGGAGATTAAGTAAGGTGATGTACGGTAGCACATGCGCAGATATGCAGGTAGACATAATGGGGGAGTGTCTGAGTAGTATAAAGCATGTTTTCGGTGTAAGATCAGTATTTCTGGCAAAGAGATTGCACGCCGTACAGTAGTTAAAATCATACCGAGTTGCTGCCTCAGCGAGAAATGGCGAATAATCAATCTGTTAGACGACATCTGGATGCTTTTACCCGAGGTCGAATCATTGGGAAGTTGGAGAAAGGCCGCAGTGTAACATGTGTGGCTGGAGTTCGGAATTGCTCACAGCATCGTTTCACGACTTTGGAGACAATTTCAAACTACAGGAACAGCTATCCGGGGGTTTAGTAGTGGTCGTCCACGAGGAACCACACCCGCAGATGACCGGTATATTGCCTTACAGGCCAGAAGAAACAGGCGGCAGATAGCGGGAGAAATCGCTAGACACACGACACAGGCGACTGGACGACCGATATTGCGTTTTACCGTGGCCAGAAGACTGCACGGTGGTGGTCTGTTTGCACGACGCCCTGTACGGTGTGTACCTCTAACGCCTGCCCATCGGAGAAGGCGTTCTCTGTGGTGCCGGGAACACCGGAATTGGAGAGACAATGAATGGGGACGAGTACTCTTTACAGATGAGAGCAGATTTAGTCTGAGTTGCGATTCTAGACACATACACATCTGGACAGAGCGGGGAACACGCAATAACCCCTTCAACATCATCAAAAGGGACTGTTTTGGAGGTCGCGGAGTTCTCGTTCGAGCAGACATAATGCTTGGTAGCCGGACCGACCTTCATATCTCCCAAGGAGGTTCGTCACCTGGGACTGCTATTGTAACGAGGTTCTTCTTCCTTACATGCGTCTTTTCACAAGGGCTATGGGTCCTCAGTTCCTCTTCATGGACGACAACGCTCCACCTCATCGCACAGTTACTGTCGAAGAGCTGTTGGAGAGTGAAGATATTGAACACATGGATTGGTCGGCAAGGTCTCTGGATCTAAATCCCGTCAAGCATGTACGGAACTTACTAGGGAGACCCGTGGCAGCACGTAACTTATCGCCAGTAACGATTCCGAAACTGCGATTGGTGCTACAAGAGGAACGAGCAGCAGTGTCTCAACAGCTCATTAACAACCACATATCCAGCATGCACAAATGATGTGAAACCTGCCTAGCAGTCAGGGGAGATCATATCCCCTATTAAAGACCGGATGTTTCTTGCTGGACACCCATCACAGGGATGTTTCGGCCTTCAGTCGCATTGCGCTCCATGCTACTTTTTCAATAAAGCTTCTTTTTATCCCTCTGATTTCTCTTTTAGTAAGTGTTGCTTATATTACTCATGTCCTTACGTATTGGGGATCTTACGGTATTAAATGTGTTGATTTGGAAAGCTTTTGTACAAAGTTATATTGAAAAAGTCTCGTCCTTAATTTTTGCACATCAGTGTATATTAATAAAACCACCATGAAAAACCTCATTTCCACTCAGTCAGCAGGTTCTCCTAGAAGTGAGCCCAGGACAAACTGCAAACATTCGGCTAGCTTAACCTCTCGGGGACTAGTGGGGCCGTTCACATGATTGCACTCATATAAACAATTCCATTCTCGAGATAAGGGCTATAATCCTTATCTCCAAAATGTATTTAGATAAGATAATTTTCCCATTCGTGGTTAAGAAGTGCGTGTCGAACTCGTTATAGTGTTGTTGTTGTCCTGTTGTGACTTGTTGTCCTGTTGTCACTTGTCTGATAGTCACATCAGAACAGCCCACAAAATTCATCCTGGCAAGGAGTGCAAGATTGCGGCTGCCGTTGGCAAGAGCCTTGAGCACCATATACGTAACCGTACGACTTCGCTCAGTTCCGCCCCCAATTTTGATGAAAAGCATCCCGTGAAGGGACGGGTCCGAGGGTCAACCACCCTTCTTCGCTACCCCAACCTCTCTGGCTGCCCCAACTGGCTGCCCTCGTTTGTTGTTGGCTGGGCAAGTCCCTACTTCAAAGTCATAAGATTGAGTTTTCTCAATCAGGTGGACTGGGGCCTGCGCCCCATATCATAACCTCAATTTTCGAGAAGACTTTCGGCTCACCCGTATTTAGAGTGTCCTCCATGCTACACGAACATTCTCCAGGATTCAAATAGAGATGGGCGATCCGCTCCGGAACCAATTTAAAGAACCGATTCAGTTTACTGAACGAATGATCAACGCTCCGGCGAAAACGAAAAGGCAGTTCTTTAACAGTTCACCGATAGCTGTCGTTGGAAACATGCCAAAAAATTGATTCCTCTTAATGCATAGCATTCTTTCCTTAATGCATAGCATCCGTTCCACTAGCATTCTTTCCTTTATTATTTGCCGGAAACGTCTGTGACCTATTTTTTATGTGTGCAAGTGTGTTATGTTTGTATATATATGTGCTTTTGTTTTTCTTGTGTTCCATCTAGTATTTAAAAAAAATTGAATAATCGAAACTCACCACTGTTTGCAAATGGATGGAGTTTTTATCCCATCTGTCAGTGCGAGGATCTGTTTAAAGTATATAAATTATAGAAGCTAGTTCCCAGCTGTCAGCGCTCGGGCGCTCCTTCTCTAGTAGCAGATCTGAGTCTTTCGGAGTCGTGATTATTCTCTATTTTCATCACTCTAGCAGCGGATCTGATTCCTACGGAGTCTTTATTATTCGCTCTTTTCATCGCTCCTGCCTTAGCCTCAAATTTGCTTCTGCGGAGTCTTGATTATTTGCTCTTTTCGCTTCCTTGGAGCTCTTCCTTTGAGTTTCATTTCGATTCTTTGGATTCTGTGTCATACTATAGCTATGTACACTCACGTTTGGGAAAATTGCAACACCATGAAGGACTTACGCGAGTGAGCTGAAATTTTCAGGAAATGCAAAGTAGCGCATGATATGCAAATGATTAGAATTGCAAATCCGTAGCGCATGCGTATGCTGAGCAGCGCCCTCTGAACGGCTGATGGATCCGAATAAATAGACGGCTGTAGCGAGGCGTGTATGGTTATCGGTGGTTATCTGCTAGTGGTAAACGTTAACTCAATCTGTACTTATGCCTCGTCGACGAAAGAGAGCGAGATTTGAACAACTTACAGAGTTTGAACGAGGGAGAATCATCGGCCTTCGTGAAGCTGGATTGTCGTATCGTGCAGTAGCCTCTCGTGTGCAGCGTAACAGCAGCACAGTGATGCGCGTTTGGAAGCAGTGGACGGACGAGTGTCGGACAACTCGGAAATCCGGGAGTGGACCCCGAAATGTGACGTCAGCTCGCGATGATAGACACCTGGTCCGCATGGCGCGGACGGACCGTACAGCTTCCTCTAGACAATTGGCAGCACTGTGGTCAATAGCTACAGGTGTTTCATTGTGTGCTTCATCAATTCGTAGACGTCTGCTGCAGTGTGGACTGCGCGCACGGACTCCTTTATACAGGATCCCCCTAACGCACGACCATCGCCGCCTGCGGCTACAATGGGCCAATCAGCATAGAGACTGGCGTGCTGATTGGCAGCATGTCGTGTTTTCTGACGAATCCCGCTTTAATTTGTGGTACCATGATGGCCGCATTCGTGTCAGACGCTATGCCGGTGAACGCCACCTTCCGGAGTGCATTATCGAACGCCACAGTGGACGAACACCCGGAGTTATGGTCTGGGGCGCCATAGCATATCATAGACGATCTCAATTGCTACGAATTGTGGGCAATCTGAACAGCAACCGGTATATCCGTGAAGTTCTACAGCCCGAAGCTGTTCCCTTCCTTCAAAGCTTGCCAGGCGCTGTATTTCAACAGGACAATGCCCGCCCTCATACTGCTCGGATTGTTAAATCCTTCTTTGCAGCGCAGCAGGTACAGCTTCTTCCTTGGCCTGCGTGTTCCCCGGATATGTCGCCAATTGAACATGTGTGGGATGTCATTGGTCGGCGTCTTGCTCGTGATCCTCGTCCTGTTGCGTCTGCAGACGAACTTTGGGTACGCGTACAAACGATATGGAATGCTCTTCCTCAGTCAGACATTCAAACTTTGTTTGACTCCATGCCACGTCGTGTAGCAGCACTTATTGCGGCGCGTGGTGGCCACACAAAATACAGATTCTGATCTCTTGTTCTTGTTTGTTTGCTTTGAACATTTAATCATTTATTTGTACCACTATCACTCAATTGTGTATTAAATTGCATTCAATTATGACGATTCCTTCTTGGTGTTGCAATTTTCACAAACCTGAGTGTATATTAGATATTACCTTTCTTATACATTATTACTGTAATATTCATGTAAAATAAAAAATTATATAAAATAATAAATTATACTTTTGTTCACTTACTTATTTTACTAACGTCTTGTATTCAAGAGCTGTGGTTTTCTCTTTAATCTTCTTTAGAATTATTATATACTTATAAACATAAATTTTTCCATCTAATGTATCAGGTTGCAGAACAAAGTGTGAACCCTACCAAATAGTAGAAACTCGAGCGATATTTGGTATCATTTTGTCAAATTAGATAAAAAAAATTAAGAAAAATGCCGGTATTGTCAGCAGAAAACATCCTGTACTTTGGGATCTGCCTCCAATATAAACATTTATTTTTACAGTGCGCTTTGTAATAGCAACAAAATATCAATTATGATAATAAATAATGTAATCTTTAACGAAAGTGAGTTTAGTTTTCATTATTTTTTTAATTTAGCATTTTTTCTTCCAGAATTTTACTGTTGTTCTATGTAGAAATGTGTTTTAGAGAATCTTAAAAGTACAGTTGAAAGAAATCAGTCCAGGAAGGGTTTGCTTGAGTTGATTCTAGCGATCCCACTCCAGTAGTATGAAAGTGCCGGTTCACCGACAGGAGGCGCAACGCGCAACAAGTCCGCAAGAGGATTGCGGATGGGCCAGCATGCAGGCGCAGAACGCGAATGTTAACTTACTTCTTATATTTTACCAGTGCAATTACTAAATTAAGGATTTTTATTTATTATATTATTCAATTTTAGATGGAATTTTTAACTTTTTTCATGCTTTCTAACGTTTGTTATCTTGAACATATTCTGTATTTCAACTTATTTCCTATATTTCGTGATCATATAGATGACCTTCACTTAATTTTAGATGTAAGCTTTTTAGCTTGTTCTGTACATTTTAACCTTCATTTGATTTAGTGTACTCTAATTTTTAACTAATTTATTATATTTCCACGCTATATACATGACTTTTATTTGATCTCTTTCATACATTTTAACCTTCTTAATTTCTAATATAGTCGCAATTTTAACATAATTCCTATATTTTTAGATCATATACCTGACTTCTATTTAATTTAGATGTAAATTTTAACTTCCTTTCTACTTTTTAACGTTTTTAGTTTCCAACATACTCTGGATTTTAACTAATTTGTTATATTTTCACACTATGTACATTTAATTTGTAACTACTTTCATACATTTTAAACTTTGTAAATTCAAACATGCTCTTAATTTTAGCTTAATGCCTCTATTTTTTGACATATATAACAGCTTTACTTAATTTTAGATGTTATTTCAACTTGTTTCGTACATTTTAAATCTTCATAATTTTTACTATGGAAAGTACTCTAATTTTGAACTTGTTTATTAGATCCCCCCCATATACAAAAACATTATTTAATTTTAGGTATAATTTTTACATTTTTTTAGATTCTTTTCTTTTATCGTTTCCAACATATCCCCAATTTCAACTTATTTATTAAATTTTCTGTTTATAGTATCGCATTTATTTTACCATTTTACTTAATTTGACATGTTTCAATATCTTAACAATGAAGCATTATAAATTTATGGTTGTTAGCTTTTACATTCATATACTATTCATTAAATAGCTGTTACTTAGTTTAGATTATACAGTACTATTTTTCTTTAATAGTCCAGTGACTAATTCTACTCTTTTACTTCATTGTTAACATCACTCGTATTTACAACTTTAACATTGCCTACATATTCAGATATTTCCTCTTAGTTTTTAAATCCCCTAATATTTGAATGTGTGCATTTATTTCTCATATATTTTTAAGGTCTTCGATGTTACCAGTGTTTAGTTTCAAACCTTGATCTCAAGCTGGATTGATATATTCCTAAGATTAGAATGAAATCTGAACTTTTATTCATAATTTTAGGGCCGTATTCACTATTTCATGTACGCATATAGAAATATGTCCTCTTATTTTTGACGTATAATACCGTTTAGTTCAGCATATTTTGTTAATTTATCTCATTTATGCCATTACTTTTACATTTTAGGTGCCCTGAATATATTATTTTTATCTTACTACCCTTTCTTACACTAGATAATTACGAATATATCAGCCTTCATAGATAACTTTCTGAGAAAAGAGCCCTTATTTCTATTAAATATATAATGAAGTAACTAAACACTAAAACTTTTAGAATTTGCCTTTTACTATGAAAATCTACTAAATACTATTAAATTAGTAGATATATCAGATAAAATTAATTTAAAAGTTTTATGAACGATATTTTCAGTAATGTTTCAGACTGCATGAAAGTCAGCATTCACTATGTTAATACATGTATCATCAGTTACTTACATCAACCAATATTATATCATCATTTGATACATGTATATATATTATTTTATTTTTTTATTTTATTAATTTTTTAAAAAACTTATTTTCAAGTTAATATATTTACTTTTTACTATTACCTGAACAATTAACTGTTACAAGAAAAGGTTCCGTCTTTGACCATATTTATTTCACATTGAATAACTTTTTCCGGAACACACCCTGAGTCCTTTTCAATAAATTCATCACAGCTCTTTTTTTATTTTTTTGAAAACTTCGGTAATTTCTCTTCCTATATCATACACTTTAAGTAACTGGAAACAGCTCCTACGGAAATCTGGGTAAATGTATTGAATTTCTCCATTTTCGCACTCACGACTCATTTTAACAGTAGCAACTTGGTAATATTTCAGACACCGATATGTTGCTACATTATCACTCAGTTTTTCTACAAGTTGTGATTTTATGTATTCAAAAAACACATCTACGTACTTCTTGATCATTCTCTGTATTAGACAAAATCGAGTCAGTAGCGAACATATCCTTCAGACTTGTGATTTTAGCACCCATACATGCATTGACAGGGTCAGCATTTCTTCGTTTTTATAAAGTTCACGTTAGGCCATGGTCCAAGCGAATATGATGTAAAAGATCCCTTTTTCTTTTAAGCACTCGTGAACATTGGGTGCAATTTCTAACACGCGAAGCTTCTTTCTATTCCAAAGCATCTTCGCTATTGAAACCCTTTGAGCAGCTACTGCATTTAAAAGCAACTTTATGAATTTTGGTATGGCTTTTTAAATCCCTATGACTTATAAAAATTCTTCCGAATATTCAATACAATTTTAAGATGAGAAGCTTCATGACGTTCCAAATGATCAAGTCCACTAAATTTCTTAGGATATGTATGATCTGTATGACCTTTCACGAGATTTCATGTGACTATTGAAATCCCTTGTTTTCTGAAAGTAAACATACTGCACAAGTAAAATTTCGAAGATGACATGCTTCATGAACTCTTACGTTATCCATGCGAGTGAATCTTTTCGAACATATACTGCATTGAAAAGGTGTTTTTTCATCATGGATTTTCATATGCCAATTTAAATCGCTTCGAAAGAATGTCGTTTCACATTCTACACAATGAAAGGATTTCTCTCCCGTCTTTAGGAGACGACTCAAATTATGCTTTAGACCAAAAGCTTTACCACAGGGTATACCCAAGAGAAAAGAGCAGAAACTCATAATTATTAGAATAACTTAACACATATAATAATAATTTTTATGCATAAACTTATCTTATACACCAACACGCGCATACCAAATCTCGCATAGCAAAAATATCTGCAATGGAATTTATTATAATATTGATAATATGTAAGCACTTCTTAGGCTGTAATGGCTGAAATTATTATAAATCTTAAACGTTATAATTTATTTCTCCCGTCTTTTTAGAATGCCTTCGTGGTGTAGTTGTCAGCACGCTCGGCGCGCATTCGAGAGGTCCGTGGTTCGTGCCCCGGCGAGGGCATTGCTCCTTCTTCATGTCTCCTGCTTCGAAAAAGCCTAACGTCTCTACAGTAGCGCCCGAACTAAAAATGGTGGTGGATGATGATTCTCCACTACCAGGATTTGGCGACTGTTCCCCTAATCCCCAACTGCCCTTTAAAAAGGGGAGTATATAAGGTATTTCTCTTGCCTTCTTAGAATGCCTTCGTGCTCTAGCGGTTAGGACTCTCGGCACGTCTGTGATTCGAGTCCCGGCGAGAGCATTGCTCATTTTTCATCTCTCCTGCTTCGAAATAACCTAATGGATCTACAACGTTACCACCATAACATTTTTATGTTAAGCCATTTTTAACAAATTTAGTTTCACTAAGTGCATCATGTTCCAATAACATAAACATTATACGTGTAATAAACTTTAAACCTATTAAAAATGTATTTCATAAAACATTGTAAAACCAACCTTTTTAGGCGTAAATACATCAGCAATAATATCATTGGATATTGAAGAAGCTGAAGTATTATCCATTTTAAACATAAAAATTTAAGCAAGCAAACAGCTCACAATCATAAAACTAGTTTACAAGGCACTGTAATAAGGATTTTGGAAGATATGAATTTATATATGCTATGTTACAGATCAAGAAATCACCAATCAGAAAAATTTGGATCAGATGTCAATATTGTTTAATCAATCAAATGTTACCCATTTACTAACACATATGCAACATTCTAGAATATTCATTATAATGTGATTTCATTCTACTGTAATTATCAGATCTATTTCGATAACATCATGTTCTCTGGATGACGTCAATCACCTTAGCAAAATTATTTAATTAAGGTTAAACAAGCGGACCACTTACTAGAATAATAAATACGTAATTGGGCAAGGAAGGTCTATCAGTTAGGACTAAACATGTAGAGACATTAGGTTATTTCGGAGCAAGAGACATGAAAAATGAGCAGCGCCTTCGCCGGGAATCGAACCACGGACCTCTTGGTTACGCGTCGAGCATGCAGACCACTATCCCACGAAGGCATGCGAAGAAGGCGGGAGAAATACCTTATAAACAAATGCATGTTTTAATCGCTAAGAACTCAGAAAGCGTTTAACAAGTTTAACACGTTTTATAGCTTTAAACACTGCTTCAAAATATAAAAGCACTCCAAAATGTTTATACAAAATCATATCATCCCATATAGTTTCTAAACCTTTAATCCAATTGCCGTTATTTGGTTTATCAACAACAGATTATTTTAACCATTGAGAAAAAGTATTTTAATGTCTTCCTTAAATTTAGCCCATTTTTCCAGTTCCCTAATTTATAAAATAAGAAATATTGAAAACGATAAGAGTAGAAACATCACTATTTTAGAATTTAGCTAGAAAGTTTCAATAGTGAAAGTGAAAATATACTGAACTTCATGCAAAATTTTTATCCTTTCATACCAAACATTTCACTATTTCGTAGATGCTTAGAACATATCCAAATCGTTTTCAAAGAATGTGTATCATTTCACATTAAACAGGGAGTGGCATGCGAGTTCTATTGCAGATGTCTACTGAATGATACTAAAACTTTCAAGAAAAAATCGAATACTTTTTATCTTTCATGAAAATTTGTGAATAGCAACCATATGTCATAAACGTTTGAAACGTTCACATACCATGAAACAACTTCAAAAAAATATATAAATGTTTTCAAAATCTTAATTCCCTTAGAAAATTTTAGTTGTTATCATGTAAATTTATATCCGAAGTCATATTTCTTCAGTCGAACTTGGAGACATGTTAACGTGTAGGGTTTTATATTTATTTTAAATAACCAGTTAAATTTAATTTTAAGTTACTTTCCTTCATACCCCTAACTGTCAGCGCCAGAATATTTAAATTTGGTAGCGCGCCTAATGAATGCAAATTCTACCAGTGGGAGAAAAAGTTTAAATATCGATGTTCTAGTAGGGAAGGTTAGAGAGAGTCTGGGAAATCTCTGTGCGTGGTTGTACGCAAGCTTCCGCTTAGCAGTACTGCTAGTTAAACGTGGCTTAATAGCTATTACCTTGCTGCCACTAGACTAATCTGCGCGCTGTTGGATACAGGATTATATGAGCTCTGTCGTTTAATTCTACTACTTGTGAATATCTAAAATTTTCAGTTTTGATTCTACTGTTTAAGTTTCCGCCTAAGCAGAGGCGTAATATGTTAGAGTCAAATTGACGCATTGTAAATAATTTAAAGAGTTTAATAAAGGGAAGTTTTAACTCTTCTTCTGACCAATCACTATTTCTCCAGATTCTGCACAACAGGTAGACAGTAGAACGCTAAGTCTGGCGCCCGAACATCCTATTTGGATCCAATGGTCAATAATAAGGACGGACAATCATTCTTACAAGATGTAGAAGTCGTAAACCCCATGGTGACAAGCCCATTGGATGGATTTGGCTTTTTAATACAGACGATGAGAGCAGCAATTAAACCAGGAGTGGTGTTCGACTGTAAAAACTCCACCACTTCATTCCTGGAATCCCTTGAGATGCACTTTCAGTTGTATCCAGTACCCGAAAGACAAGAAGTAGTTAACTCCTCCGGTGTCCTCCCAGGACAGACGAAGTTTTGGCGAAAAGGAATTGGAAAATTCTTACTCGGGAAGTCGGAAGCCTCACTTATAATTTTGAAATTTTCAAAGCGGCACTCCTAAAGGCCTTCCCGAGCGTGAAAGATCGTGCGAAACTTGAAGCCGAACTCTACAGCTTTTATCAACGGAAAATTGAGCACCTTACCGAGTTTATCCTGCGTAAAGTCAAACTAATGAATATGCTATATGGGAGGAAGTCCGATAACGAAGTAATTGAAATTATATTATCAAGATTATTACCCGCAGTACAAGATTTTGTGGAGCTGAGAAACCCACGAACGCTGCAAGAGCTATTCGAATTAGCCGTAAAGTTTCAGAATCAGCGGATAGCGGAAAATTCGAGATTTCCTACCCAGGGTTACTATCAGCAGTTCTCCCGACAGCCGGCCGCAGAAAGAAACAAATACAACGGAGGAAAACGCTTTCTAACCACGCCGTCAACAAGCAAGAATGAAAACGGTAAAACCAAAGACCGCCAGGACACCCAGCAAACATCAGGAGGGAAAAAAGAATTTAAATGAATAGAAGGGCCTGAGAAATTCTGGGTTCAGACACCCTGTGCATCGCAAAATTCCTCTAAGTTGTACTCGTATGTAAATACCGTGGTAGTCAAGAATTCCCCACTACCTGTAATCCAGGTTCTTTTGAACGAGACGTACCCATAGAAGCACTCGTGGACACCGGTGCGGAAGGAAATTTTTTAAGCCTAAAATTCTACTACAGAAATTTACAAAGAATAAGATTGTTTGAAATTTGTAGCACAGAAATTGTTGCCGCACAAGGGAAAGTTTGCGAATGTGTCGGGAAGCTATCGCTGAATGTTCAGGTAAAAACGAAGTTTTGAGAGTTTTACTTTTTGTTGTTAAAAATTTGCAAAACAATGTAATTTTAGGTACAGAGTTCTCACGACAGCGAAGGCCACAATAAACTTTGCAAAAAATTCTATTTTCTTGGATATGGTGCCAAAGGTGGTGGAAGTGGTAAATGTTCCAGATATCGATCTCCTGAAACTAAAACAAGATGAAAGAGCCAAGCTGCAAGAACTCATATATAGATTTAATACGTTATTTTCTAAGAAGCCAGGGAATATACAAATTGTTACCCATGCGATAGAACTAAAATCAAGTGAACCTTGTAAAGCAAAACCTTATCGATATGATAAGGAGAAAGAATCGATAATAGAACATTACATAGAACAAATATTAAGGGATAAAATAATTATTCCCATCAATAGTGAATATGCTAGCCCAGTTGTGCTATGTAGAAAGAGAAATAACTTGCCCCCTTCAGATCCAAAATCTTATCGTTTTGCGATCGATTACCGAAGACTTAATAACAGGACTAAATTCCCTATTTACCCTTTACCTGTAATAGAAGAAATAATACAGAAAATTATGTCTACAAAATATATGACCACACTTGATCTTACTTCAGGCTACTTTCCAACAGCATGAAACCCGAAGATGTGAATAAAACAGCGTTTATTACAAATTCGGGCACTTATGTAGTCCTACGCATCCCGTTTGGGCTTTGCCGGGCCCCGTCAACTTTTCAACGCGCTATGGGCATAATTTTATGTCCCGTCCAAGGAACATCCACTTTGATTTATCTCGATGACATTATCATAACTAGTTACACTATTGAACAACACGTGGAAGATCTCCGCGAAGTTGTTTCATTATTAAAAGAAGCAGGTTTAACTATTAATGCTGCAAAATGTAAATTCGCAACTAAGGAAGTGCAATATTTACAATACAAAATCTCAGCTAAGGGTATCGAAACTGAGGATTATAAAATAAAAGCAATTAAAAATTATCCTCCGCCAAATACTGCGAAAAAACTTTCATCCTTTATTGGCATGTGCTTATATTATCGTTCGTTTATCCAAAATTTTGCCGATATCGTTGAACCTTAGTTAGTTTTAAAATGAAAGAAATCCATGTTTGCGTGGACAAAGGAGGCAAACACCGCTTTCAAAAAATTGAAAATAGCTCTAATTAATGTCCCAGAGTTAAAATTCCCGGCAGGAGACAAGAACTTACAGACTGCGGCGGATGCTTCAGATTACGCCGGTTTGCGGTTTGGGGGCGGTTTTAACTCAAAAAGGGCACCCCTTGGCATTTTTTAGCAATACTTAGCTCAGACTCAAAGAAACTACACAGCGACAGAAAGGGAAAAGTTAGCAGTGTTAATGGTAGTTCAGAAGTTTAGAAGTTTAGGGTCTACTTTGGAAAAGCCGCAATTACAATCTACTCTGAACATGTAGCCGTAGGCAGATTATATTCTGCAAAGAATTTAACACCTAGATTAATTAGCTGGGCCTTAAAGTTACAAGAATACAACTTAATAATTAAGCACACTCCCGGCAAGGAAAATACAGTGGCCGACGTCTTTTCAAGAATTAAACTGTATGAAAATGGGGATCAAATAAAATGTGCTATGTTAACTTCTAAAGTTTTAGATTCTCGGGAAACAATTATAGCTCAATTGCTGAATAATCCCAAATTCGGTAATATCTATGCTTATTTAAAGGATCCAGATAATTTTGAACATGCAGATCTTGCTGCAATTAGGAAAAAAAGAAATTACGAGATCATAGATAATCTGTTGTTCTATACTAAATCAACAAATGAAAACCACGAACTGAAACCAGCCATCCTCGCCACACTACTGTTGAGTATTTTGCAGGAACTTCATGGCAGCCCCACAACCGGTCATTTAGGGGTGAGGAATAATATAGTACGCGGTGTGTATAGTACGCGAGGCGGTGTATTTTCCGCAACTACAGCAGATAGTAACAGCGTATGTCAGGTTCTGTACGTTATGCCAGTTAATTAACGACATTAATTATAGCCCGGCCGGGTATCTAAATAGTATTCGCGTGACGCTTCCTAACGAGATCCTTGGAATAGACCTTCTTGGTCCTTTTCCCCAAAGAGAGTTAAATAAAAACAGGTATCTTTTGGTAATTGCAGACCATTTTTCTAAGTGGGTAGAAATAATTCCTTTAAAGCGAGCGTCATCTAAAATAGTTGCGGATGAGTTCTTATATAAGTATATTTAAAAATACTGTGCACCGTTAAAAGTAATAATCGATAATGGTAGGCAGTTTGTTAGTCAAATTTTTGAGAACCTGTGTAAAGAGCTTGATATACGGCATATGAAAATGGTCGCGTACAGAAAAAAAGCAAACATCGCGGAAAGAGTTAATAAATACATTGTTAACATAATTAGAAGTTGCGTTAAAAACTATCATAATGGGATGGCTGCGTTGGCAAACTAGCCTATGCTTTAAGAACTGCTAAGCATGATACAAAGGGTAAAACGCCCGCTGAGTTACACTGGTGTGCAAAAATTAAGGACGAAGTCGAAAAATTAGCATATCAGCTGAACGAAGAGGCAGAGCGGACAGAAAGACCAATCAGGAGATTAAGTAAGGTGATGTACTTTAGCACATGCGCAGATATGCAGGTAGACGTAATGGGGGAGTGTTTGAGTAGTATAAAGCATGTTGTCGGTGTAAGATCAGTATTTCTGGCAAAGAGATTGCACGCCGTATAGCAGTTAAAATCACACCGAGTTGCTCCCTCAGCGAGAAATGGCGAACAATCAATCTGTTAGACGACATCTGGATGCTTTTACCCGAGGTCGAATCATTGGCCAGGCATGCCGCCAGGGCATCCTCAAAGACCACTCGTGAGGGGTCAAAAAAAGAAAGCACCAATTCTAACCGCAGACAAAAAGCAGAGACTTGAAGTCTCACACATGAACCAGTTCGCTTGGACACAAGTCTGCAACAAACGAATGGCCGAATACCAAGCTTAAAAAAACAGAGATACGTGAATTTTTCTATAAATCTTTTCTGTTATGTAACGTGCATGAAAATGTTTCAAATACGAAATTACAAGATAAAAGCTGTTGCATCGGTTGAGGACTAAAGTTATTTCAGCTTTATTTGGCGAAAGCACAAAGCATAGTATATTATAGAAATCTTATGTTAATGTAAAAACTAGTAGTTCGGTTTCGTTTGTCGAAAGACTATTTATGTTAACGCGGCAAAAGATCTGGCCTGATTCAAGCAGCTTCGTGTTAGTACTTGTTAATGAAAGTTTGTTTCAGGTTCGCACTTTTGGCGAAGAAGTGGACCCATTCAAGTAAAATTTTCATGTTATTCTCTATTGTCTGAGAAAGTATTTGTGTGTAAAAGGTTGAAATATGCGTTGTGTTAAAGTAAATGATACTTTTAATGGAGGTTTAAAGCTTAAAAGAGCATATATAATATGTATTTAATGCTAAAAAATTCAAAATGTGAAAGTTAATGCATTTAAAGTTTGATGTAGTCAACTGAGTTTGCTCGAAAGAAATTTTTAGCTAAATCAAATCATGCGATTTTGAGCGAAAGCTTGCATGCGTTTAAGATGAATGTAGAAAATATTCGGTATGCATGTGTTTTGTAAGGCTCTCCACCGACACTATAGTTAATTTTCATGTTTATTAGCTCATGGAAAATTTAGAAATGAATTTAAGGTGTGTGTAAGTAGGTTGTTATGTGCTAACAAGTCGATGTGCGTTTAGGTGGAGATTTGTCCACTATAACATAGTACACTTGCGTTTTCATACCACACATTGTGGAGAGCCAAAATGAAATTAAAGTTTAAAATTTAAGCATGAATGTAATTTAATAACTGTGAATGCATGAAACACTGTAATGTGCGGAAAAACTGAAAACACTAGGCTAAATGCAAAAAGTTTAGAAACTTAGTAAAAGATTGTAGTGTGAAGTTAGTGTTATTTATTGTTAGAATTATGTATTCATAAGTATTCCTTCCAGATGACTGGAAGTAAATGACTGAACCCCAATTGAAAGATGATGCTGATGAAAAGAGGAAGTGAACTACAATGTAAAATCTCCTGCTGTTATGATTTAAAATTTTTGTATTTGAATATAACGGTGCTCAGGTCTTGTCAGTTGTAGAATTTATCAGTTTGTAACAGGTCTTTAAGAACCTTTATCCAAGTCTCTTAAACTGTGGCTTGGACATAATGTATGGATATATATTTAATTTAAATAGCCAGTTAAATTTAATTTTAAGTTATTTTCCTACAAGCTTTCATTCCCCTAATTCTCAGTGTCAGAATATTTAAATTTGGTAGCGCGCCTAAGAAATTCAAATTCTACCAGTAGGAGAAAAAGTTTAAATAACGGTGTTCTAGTAGGAAAGGTTAGAGAGAGTCTTGGAAACCTCTGTGCGTGGTTGTACGCAAGCTTCCGCTTAGCACTACTGCTGGTTAGACGTGGCTTAATAGCTATTACCTTGCTGCCACTAGACTCATCTACGCGCAGTAGGATACAGGATTTTATGAGCCCTGTAGTTTAATTTTACTACTTGCGAATATCTCCAATTTTGAGTTTTGATTCTACTGTTTTAGTTACCGCCCAAGCAGAGGCGTAGTATGTTAGCGCCATATTGACGCAATGTAAATAATTTAAAGCGTTTAATAAAGGATAGTTTTAAAGCTTCTCCCTTCTTCTGTGCAATCACTATTTCTCCAGATTTTACACAACAGGTAGACAGTAGAACGTTACAAACTAACCAGATTTATAGCATGATTTGATACGTTTCTGGTATTTTTTCCGAAAACAGAAATTTATATTTTTTATATGCAAACTATTACATTGATTCAAATTATATCCATATTAGAATAGAACACAAGTTCTAAATACAAGGTTGTTTCAGCGATTTTGATTGTCACATTGGCGTGTTTCTCTTCTGTTCTAATTTGTGCTATAAACCGGCATTTACGAGGAAATTCTACTTTATATCGTTTTTTACCACGTGCACCATTTTGACTTTCGTTGCTTCTTTCCACGTGGCTGTTGGGGTTTCAGACTTGGGTAAGTTTCTCTCTTTTTTTAAAATCCTTTTGAATATTGTGTCACATGTTTATGTAAATTGTTTTCATTAATTATTTGTGCTTTTTCATGTTATAATTATTTGCTTTTTTTGGGCTTTCGCGATTACCTATTCTTTTTTTTTCACTTGTTTCTTGCTTCTACCCTTTTTCACGATATGTCCACTGACAGGAAACGATTTTGTAAGTTACGCCTTTAGCGTATGAAATTCGTGAATCATCTGCAGTTTCTACTTAAATGCAAACACCAAAATATCATTCCCAAATTTATACATGTGAAATGTAGCCTAAAATCTTCCGTTCACGTTTCAAAAATTTTGCATAAATTCAAATTCTCACTTCTTCGTCATATTATAAGAGACATGCGCAAACGTTTATCTAAAATTGAATTTGAATTATATTACCTCCATTTAAAAATTGCTATTTCAACTGTAAATGTTTCCTCATTTGTTCATGCATCTTGGTCTAGAACCGATACCGTTTGTCAACGGCTTAAAATATGCTTATTTCTAAATTCCTCAAGCTCACACACCAGTCGGTTAGTCCCATCCATCTAGTTAATCTTCCCACTGTAAACGCTAACCCCATCGCTAATATCTCCAACAAGAATTTTTCGGAGGATCAGTTAAAAAGTTGGCGTTTCGCTTCAATTTAGCGTGTGCTGTTGAAAATGCAACATGTCCACAACTTGGATAAAAGCTTCATCATAGCAAATAAAATGTGGATGATCCCTATAAAGAATACTTTTAGACATGGAATTGTATTTACTCTGCGTTTCAAATCTCTCTGTGCTGTTGAAGAAGTCCTGGAAAGAGTATGTTACCATTTTTCTTCTATTCTTTTGCCAAAAAATATTTTCCTTCTTCATCTCACTCGATCCCGTTCGTTCAGAGATTCGTTTCAAACCCTATCGACTTGTTTTCAAAAACATCGTTGAGGTTTGCCACCGTTCAGGTTTGATAAAGAGTTCTTCATCTCACTCGAGGAGTGTTTAGAGATCATTTCCCACTTACCGTTTAAGACTTGAGAATTCTTTCCGTTGAGGATCCACCGTTCAGGTTTGAGAAAAGGGATGATCAGGTTGTAGAGACATTAGGTGAACGCCGGGCTGACCACGAACGTTTTAAACGGTCACCTTTTTAGTTCGGGGTGGTTCATCAGAGTCCTTATTTTTAGTCATGAGAATTTATTTTTCTTCCCCATGGATATGTGTTGGAAAGGCATGCCATTTCCTGAAGAAATGTTTCGGGAAACACCGTTCAAAAGATTTGTTTGATTCGAGAAACGGGATCCGATGGGTTAATTAAAATCTGAAGTTTTTCATCATCAGGGTCCATTTTAGGTTGGAAAAGGAATTCCAAAGGTCTGAAGAAATATTTCGGGAAGGCCGTTAAGGTATTCATAAGATTTGCTTGCCGTTCAGACACAGAAATCTCCCGACATCCGAAATTTCGTCATCCGTTTTGAGTCGGGTCCAATCCACTTTGGGACGCAAACGCCACGGTTTACCGACCCATGTTTATGGTTTGGAACGGCATATGACTGAACCGTCTTCCTGTTGGTTATGAAATTGTATCGAGACCTTTCAAAAGCAAAAGATTAGGAAACGAAATAGATGTAGAACAGAAGAGCCATGTTCAGTTTATATTTCAAACTATACAGTTGAGGTATTGATAGACCAAAAACCTCTAACCATACCACGTGAAAAGCAAATAGCCTCAATTTATGTAGAAAAATAATCCAGATAGGAGGACCATGTTGTGTTACATTTTCAACAGCACTTTGAAGCGAAACAGCAACCTTTTATATAGATAAGCGATTCATTTTGAAACTGAAAATTATAAAGTGAAACAGATGGGAAAATTTTTCTCAGTGAAAATCTGAAACACATATAAAAAAGAAACCTTTTTGTTAATTTAATGATGTCTTTAGACATCATTAAATTAAGAGTATGACTTTGAACATGTTTACAAACATGTTTAAACATGTTCAAGGTCGTAGATTTAGGTCAAGGTCATAGGTTAGGTCATTGTTCAAGGGCATACAATTAATCTAATGATGTCTACAAGACATCATTAAATTAACAAAAAGTTGTTTTTTTTAATATGTGTTTCAGATTTTCTCTGAGAAAAATTTTCCAGCCGACTCGAATTTTTTTAAATGGACTTTCCGTTATCTATTTAAGCAACCCAAGTTTCGCTTCAAATCACTCTGTGCTGCTGAAGAAGTCTGGAAAGGATCCTTCTATTCTTTTGCGTTTCACTTCATAGAAAGTTTCTTCATAGAAAAATAGTTTCCTTCTTCATCTCACTCACTATATCGAAACACGTTAGTAGTCTTTGAAACTAGACAAGTGTGTTTCGTTTTCACTTTAAACATGCCGTTGAAGACTTGAGAAGTGTTTCCACTTCCGTTGAGGTATTCAAAAGATTTGCTTCCACCGTTCAGGTTTCAGAAAAGGGAATCTCCCATACATCTGGTGGTTCATCATCACGTTGTAGAGATATTAAGTATTTTTTTACCTCTCGGTCGACCACTAAGGCATAGGTGGGACCTTTTAAAGGGTGGTTCATCACCTTTTCAGTTCGGGTGTAAAGACATTAGGTATTTTTTGGAAGCTGGAACTTCTCGGTTCAGTGTATTGACCATGAAGGCATGGACTTATAATGCTTACTCTTTATTTATGAGAATAAAAATCACACCTGCATTCCAAAAACACCGTTCAAAGACTTGTTTGCCGTTGAAGTTTAAGAAAGCTATGAGGGAAAATTTATGAGTCCACATTACATCGTACCATTCAAAGATTTATAGGTTCTTTTTAAATCATACAAGTCAAAGATCCCTCTTCCATCGAAGGGGTGTTAGAACCATTCCACTTCAAACAATACCGTGGACGTTTTTACAGACCATGTTCAGTTGACACCTGGAAAAGATTTCATGTTTAGTTGATACTCGAGAAGTGTTTATAGATTCAAAAACATTGTTGAGGTGATTTGCTTCCCACCGTTCAGAATTATCATCAGGTTGTAGAGACATTATATATTTTTTGGATAGACATGAAAAACGCCTTGACCGGGACCTCTGCTGACCATACGAATAAGGCGGGACCTTCAAAGGGTCATAACGGTGGTCCACCCCCTTTTTAATTCAGATGTAAAGATACTAGGTATTTTTTGGATCAGGCCTTCTCCAGAACCTCTCGGACATTGCCATTGATATGTTGAAAAGGGATCCGTTTTATTGGTTTTAACAAGAGTCCTCAGATAAGCCATTCCTAATAGCTTTTCCAGGATGATTTCGAAACGGCAGAGTGCTGTGACCGTTTCTCAATCCTTTGGGAAAAGCGAGTCGTTAGGAATTCATTTCTCGTGACAGATAGAAAGCCATTCCAAATTTTCTACTCCTATTGAAAATAGATTTCCTTTCCGTTTTATTGGTTTTGAAAAGAATCATAATTTCTAGTTCTCCTTTTCCTGGCGGTTGAGTCCTTCACATGGCGTGGTAATGCAATGACTGTTCCTTCATTTAGGCTTCATTGAAAAATATTCTTTACAACATTGTGTATCATTCTTAAAATCTATCATCGTTTCTATTCATTCAGTTTTAATTCATCTTTGCAACATCGTGCATGAAGATAAGAAGGTTTTTTCCAGATGTAAGGCATCTAAAAGAGCACATAGGTATGTGAAATCTAAACTGAAAGTTTGCATCCTTTTATAGAGAACGTTGAGATGATTGTGAAAAAAATAGTCGAGTCTTATTGTTTGAGAAAATTTTCTTAGATAAAAATCTCGGCTGAGAACTAGAAAAATTACGTCTAGAAGACATCATTAAATTAACAAAAAAATTTTTTCTAGTATGTGTTTGAGATTTTCTTTGAGAAAATATTTCAGTCGACTCGACTGACTAGACATTGGGAATTTTTCAAGACATGCTTATCTATTTTAAGCAATCCGAGCTTCGCTTCAAATCACTATGTGCTGTTGAAGAAGCCTGGAAATGATCCTTCCAATCTTTTACGTTTCACTTAATAGAAATTTTTTAAACACGTCAGTAGTCCAATTCATTGAGGACTTGAGAAGTGTTCAAAGACCATGTTCCGTTTTCACTTCAAAACATACCGTTGAAGTTTCAGAAGTGTTTACAGATTTCGGTTTCCACGTTTAACAACACCGTTGAGGTATTCAAGAGATTTGTTTGCCATGTCTGTTTCAGATTTGAGAAACGGAAATCTGAAATTTCATCATCAGGGTCCTTCTTTTTAGTGATTAGAATTAAAAATTTATATTTCTTCTCACACCGTTTTAAGTCGGAAAATAATCGAGACCATGTTGTCTTTAACAACTGATCTGATCCCTAAAGTGAAACTCGGAAGGCTATTATAGATAAACAATTCATTCTGAAAGCGAAAATCTCTCTGAGATAGCACGGCAAAATGTTAAGTGTAGACGGTTGAATGAAGAAGACACCAAAATGACGCAGAGTATGTCTTAATATAAAAGGTAATAAGTTATGAAGATGATGTTTTTTTTAATTCTTACGAAAATATTTTCCAGTCAACTCCAAAAATGCCCCTCCTTATTAACTTCCCGAAAGAAGACACGTTTTGTGTCCTCCTAGTATAATTTTTATCTTTTTACGAAAATATTTTCCAGAATAATCCAAAAATGACCTACTTAATACATTTCTGAAAGAACACACGCTTCTGTCTTACCCATATATAATTTTTAAAAAATGACCTCTCGTGTTAAGATGAAATAGGTTCTGCAATACCCTTTTGCAACCAATTAATCTCTCAGACCCATTTCTGTATGAACTTTGGATGAAATAGACATTCAGCAAGTGCCAGATCTTTTTCCAGTAAATATTTTCAATTGTAAAGGATTGAAATATCATCATTTGGATCATCATCCATCCAAGTGAGAAACTTTTTCAGGGTTATCTATGTAAATCTTTCCGAGTTCAATCATTCTGGGCTGTTGAAGACGCAACATGGTCCTCCAGCTTGGGTAAAAGCTTCTCCGTAATTAAAGTGCTCTTCACTTAAGGTACTCAAGTTTTGGACCTCCTGGATCATCTTCAACATATCAGAAATTTGTCAGGAACAATGTAATAATTTTCCGTTTCATTTTACACCATTCATTTTTTGGTCCAATGCTAGAAAGTGTTTCATAGATCATATCATCTATTTTTCCAATGTTTTCAAAATATTGACCAGAAAGGATGAACACCTTGTAGAGACATTAGGTTTTTATTTGCAAGCCGGAGAGATGAAAAATGAGCAACGCCTTCGCCGGGAATCGAACCACGGACCTCTCGGTTACGTGTCGAGCATGCAGACCACTACACCACGAAGGTATGAGAAGAAGGCGGGAGAAATACCTTATATACTCCTCCTTTTAAAGGGCGACTGGGGTTTTGGGGGGAAACCAATCGTCAAATCCCGGTGGTGGAGAATCATCATCCACCGCCTTTTTAGTTCGGGCGCCAGTTGTAGAGACATTAGGTTTTTATTTGCAAGCCGGAGAGATGAAAAATAGGCAACGCCTTCGCCGGGAATCGAACCACGGGCCTCTTGGTTACGCGTCGAGCATGCAGACCACTACACCACGAAGGCATGCGAAGAAGGCGGGAGAAATACCTTATAACCTTACGTGGCAAAATGTTAAGTGTTGAAAATTCAATGGAGAAGACACCAAAAAGACGTGCAGTATGTCTTAATATAAAAGGTAATAAGTTATTACAATGAGGTTTTTTTAATATATATTCTCAGATTTTTAAAAATATTTTCCTCTCCTAAAATGACCCTTCTTATTAACTCACAGAAAGAAGACACGTTTTGTGTCTTCCCAGTATAATTTTTAAATTCTTATGAAAATATTTTCCAACCAAATCTAAAATGAACCTCCTTATTAACTTACAGAAAGAAGACACGTTTTGTGTCTTCCCATGTTTTGGAAAGTGGAGACCTAATTGGTTTCAAGTGAAGTGGAATTACTCTTTTATTGAAGGCATCACTCGTAAAGTTCCATTCTTGAGAACCATGTCGGTTAGGAGGAAAAACCTTTCACAATCATCTTATATTCTATAAGAATCACATTTTCTAAAAGAATCATAAAATATATACAATAGCCATCATGTCGAAGTTTTGAGAGGAAACGATGAATTGGTTATCATAAATCCAGGACACATTTTCGAAAAGAATCATAAAATATATATAATCATGTGTAAAGAGAAACGACAGATTGGTTATAATAAATTCGGGCCACATTTTCGAAAAGAACCATAAAATATATATAATGGTTATCAAAATCATGTCTGAAGAGAAACGTTAATCGGTTATAATAAATCTGGACCACATTTTTCCAAAAGAATCATAAATATACACAGTATTCTTCATGTCCAAGTTTTAAGGGGAAACGATGAATCGGTTCCAGCAAATCCGGGATACATTTTCGAAAAGAATCATAAAATATATATAATGGTTATCATGTCTGAAGAGAAACGATAAATCGGTTGTTTTGACCACATTTTTCCAAAAGAATCATAAATATACACAATAGTCATCATGTCGAAGTTTTGAAGAGAAACCTTGGAACCATTTGCACTTTCGAAATGAATCGCTTATCTATATAAACAGTTGGCGTTTAGCTTCAGATCAACGAATGCTGTTGAAGATGCAACATCTCCTTCACCTGAATAAAATGGATTGCTATTCAATATATTTTATGACTCTTTTGGAAAATGCGACCCCATAGTGTATTCGGTAATGGTTTCCCTTCAGAGAATACTCTTGGAAGAGGAAATTTGTCATTCTATATACTTTGTGACTCTTTTGAAAAAATGCGGCTCCTCATAGCAGATTCGTGAATGGTTTCCCTTCAGAGAAAAATCTTTAAGGTGGTTTTGGAAATTGGATTGTCATTCTATATATTTTGCGATTCTTTTGGGAAAATGCGCCGGGATTTCTGATGGCATTTTATCGTTTCTTTTCAGAGAATACACTTGGACGTGGTTTTCGAAATTGGATGGTCATTCTATATATTTTGTGACTCTTTTGTCAAAATGCGGCTCCTTATAGGTGGTTTGTGAATAGTTTTCCTTCAGAGCTTCGACGTGGAATTGTCATTCTCATAGCAGATTCGAAAATGGTTTGAGAAACGGTCCGTTTATCAGAATCACAAAAGTCCTCAAAAATCTGAAATTTCATCATCTCATAATCCGTTTTGCATCGAATCCATTTTGGGGAAACGCGACGGTTCACCAACTTATTTTTTTGGTTCGCGACGGTATACCATCTTTTTATTGATTTTAAACCAGTGAAAAAAGCTCAAATTATCTTAAATTTGTTTAAAAAGGCAAGCTTTTTTCACTGGATCCCATCATTTATATATGACTCCTCATCCTTTCCGAAATCGTTGAAGTTTGAGAAGTGTTTACAGATTTCCACCTTCAACAACACCTTCGAGGTATTCAAAAGATTTGTCTGTTTCAGATTTGAGACACAAAAATCTCCCGAATTTTATGATCAGTGTCCTTCTTTTTAGTCATCAGAATTAAAAATATTTATTTCTTCCCAATTGATTTGAGTCCCAAAGGTTGGATCCAATTTCCTAATCCACTTTGGGAGAAATACCGTTGAGGTGATTTGTTTGTCATGCCATCGTTCAGAATCACAAAACTCTCCCGACATCTGAAATTTCATCATCATTTCCCAATCCGTTTTGGGTTGGAGAAGGAATCTTAAAGGTTGGAAAGTCATTCCATTTTCTGAAGAAATTTTCGGGAAAGAGCAAAGAATCGTAAAATATATATCATTCATAAACATCTCATTCGCTCCAGGTTCCAAAAGAATCATAATAAAATGAAATTAATGACAGGACAATTTGCCAAAGGAAACACAAACTAAACCCAATACTATACCCAATACAAAAACGAACCCAATACAATTCCAATAGCCAACCTAATAACATTCGAATAGCCAAGCCAATACAAACACAATAGCCAACCCAATACAGTTCGAAAGCCAACCTGATATAAATCCAATAGCCAACCCAATACAATTCCAATACCCAACACAATACAAATACAATAGCCAACCCAGTGAAAATACAATAGCCAACCCAATAAAAGTACAATAGCCAACCCAATACAAATACACTAGCGAACCCAATACAAATGCAGTAGCCAACAAAGAAAAAAAATATATACAAAATCTATCAAATTTCTAAAACCATGTCGAAGCTGTGAAGGTAAAATGATTAAAAAATATCCTATCTGCTATGAAGAGCCCTTTATCCAGGATGTTGCATTTTCAACAGCACGTGCTGATCTGAAACGAAACAACAACCGTTTATATAGATAAGCGATTCAATTTGAAAGTGAAAATGGTAAAGTGAAATTGACTGGAGAAAATTTTCTTACAGAAAATCTGAAACACATATTTTAAAAAAAACTTTTTGTTTAAAAAATGATGTCTCACTTTTTCATTTTCCCATAGGTTAACAACTGAAAATTAAGACATCATTAAATTAATAAAAAGTTTTTTTTTAATATGTGTTTCAGACTTTCTCTAAGAAAATTTTTCCCAGTCACTTTCACTTTCGAATTGAATTGCTTATCTATATAAGCAGTTGCCATTTCGCTTCAGATCCGTGAGTGTTGCTGAAGATGTAACATCTCCTTCACCTGGATAAAAGCTTCCTCATAGCGGATAAGATGTTGATGATGCCTATAAAGAATATTCTTTGACATGGTTGTGTTTGCTATTATATAACATTTTATGACGAGATAGAAAAAAACATGGTCTGGATAAATGTTTCTTCAT